>CM053771.1:416818926-416850744 GCA_028658325.1 Potorous gilbertii
GAGTGACAGGATCAAAAGAGAGAATAGCAACAATGGGGGGCAGGATAGGATGGAGGGAAATATAGTTAGTCTTACACAACATGACTATTATGGAAGTCACTTGCAAAACTGCACAGATATGGCCTATATTGAATTGCCTGCTTTGCCAAAGTGAATGGGTGGGGAGGGAGGGATGGGGAGAAGTTGGAACTCAAAGTTGTAGGAACAACTGTTGAGTATTGTTCTTGCTACTAGGAATTAAGAAATACAGGTAATGGGGAATAGAAAGTTATCTGGCCCTTCAGGACAAAAGAGAAGATGGGGACAAGAGAAGGGAGGGATGATAAAAGAGAGGGCAGATTGGTGATAGGGGAAATGAAAATGCTCAGTGTACTGGGATGGGGTAGGTGACAAATGGGGAGAAAATTTTGGAACCCAAAATCTTGTGAAAATGAATGTAAAAATTAAATAAATAAATTATATTAAAAAAATACTAGTACTAAATTGTCACTAAGATCTCAAATTCTAAAAATCTATGTGAAAAAAAGATAAAATCTTAGCATTAAAATTCTTTTTTTAAAACTATCACAATACGACTATGTTTTATACATCACTTCCATGGAAAAATTAAAGAATGTTTACAAAAATGTCTCTTAAATTGGTCTGTAACATGAAATACTGAAATGGCAGATAGATCACAGAGAAACATTTTATTTTAAAATATTTTATTTAATGTGATTTTAAACTGTATTAAGAAAGACTTGGTCTTAAGGACTAAGGAGGAGATAGTGTCACCATATTTTGTCCAGGTTACACTACATTAACCATATTGAGTATCACATTTTTGCAGAGATAATTGGGATGTTGGGTGGATTACAGTGGCGCATAGCCATTAGGTTGAAATGTTGTGTGCCCATTTCTATGTGAGAGTCAGATGAAGAAGCTGGGAGATGGTTAGTCTGGAAATGAGATGACTCAAGGAGGCATATTATAGCTCTTCGCAAGTGTCTGAATTGCTGCCATGTGAAAGAAAGATTAGAATTGTTTTGTCTGACCCCACAAGATAGAGCTTTGAACAATTGGTGGAAGCTGTGAAGAGACAAATTTCAACCAGATATAAGAAAAAACGTCTTAAAAATTATCAGAGCTCTTCAAAAATGAAATTGACTTCCTTGAAACATAGTAGATTTCCCTTCAATGACGATCTTTCAGGAAAAGTTAGATAACGGCTTGTCAGGTATCATATAGTGGAGATTCTTTCAGATACATGTTGGACTAATTAAATGGTTGCTGTGTTCTCTTCTAATTGTGAGATCAAGTAATTCTTTGAAGTGCTAAAATTGACCTTTATACAATAACATGCTGATGTTAAAGTAATTAGATTGTATTGACATGAAGTTACTATGCATTTTCATGATATTACATGGTATTTAGTTATTAAGAAAATGTAACAAGTTGTGGAATATGATTATGATGCAGCACTGCTGCACTATAAGAATTGATGAGCTCAAGGATCTTAGAAAAACATGGAAAGATTGAGATATTGAAGTAGAAAATGAGTGAAACATGGAAATATTGAGATATTGAAGAACAAAATGAGTGAAACCAAAAGAACATTGTAACAACAATATCATTTTAAGAACAACTTTGAGCAAATAGGTTATTCTGACGATTATAAATACCTAAACTAACTATAAAGGGCACATGAAGAAAGACACTATATGTATCCAGAGACAGACCTGATAAATAGAAGTATATATGGAATAATTTCGCATATGTATATGTATGTATCTATGCATTTACATGCATATATACACATATGTATGCACACACCTATTTATGCCTAATAGTGACCATATCTAGGGCAGAGAGTGGGGTTAGCAGAAAAAGAAGAAATTTATGTGATAATTTTTGCGTATATTTGAAAAGAATAGAAAGTTGTTTATAGTAGATTTTCAGTTTCATGTACAATCATCTTTTTATTGTACTATGATATGGAAATGCCCATTTTATCCCATAAATTAAACATAAAAATTTTTTAAAAAACGGAGAAAAAGTACAGTCACTATGACAAGGAACAAATCCATGACTGTTGTAATGATTGGATTAATTGTCCCCAGAACGCTGAATTGTGTATTACCTAATCTAACCCCTATGGAACTAACATGCATCGTAAATGGTCCATCAACCAATTGAATCCTTCATTAGTGTCAAGCTCAAATCATGCCTAACAACGAATGAGATGAGCTTTGAAACTTTTCTTGCTATCACTCTGTTCTGCTAGGCTGGGAATATATACCAGGGACACGACAGAAGCTGCATTATGAGTTAAAAATGGAAAACTGAAATGTAGGTGGAGAAAAAAAGCATACTCTATCAGATTATCATGGAGATCATTGCTTGGGTCCTGAAACACTATGGGAAAATAATGACAAACAGACCAACTGGGAGTAAGGCAAATAGAAAATCCCAGAATCCGAGAAGGAGGTGTTCATTAATGAAGACATGACAGAATATAGGCAACATCTTCTTGAAGACAAACTATGTGGGCATTCAGTCTGAAAAGAGATTTCTGAATAGGCAATCTCTCCCTCCCCCCAAAAATCGATCCGTTTTTTTTATCATTGTATTAATGATAGTGACAAAACCAAACAAAACACCCAGTCCTATGGTTTCATTAGTTTAGGGAAGTCTTTTATGAGGAAACTTCCTCTGACTATGCAGAAAAGCAACCATTCTGTAAATTGTCATATTTTTAAGGAGTTGCCTGGGGGCGACAGACTCTAAATTACATGCCCATGCCCAGGGTCGTAGCCATTATGTATTAGAAACTGAACTTGAATCCACATTGTTTTGACTCTAAATCTAAGAACAATGCACCATGTAGTCTCTCTGGAATAATGACAAGAAAGATGAATATATTACTTAGTGAAAGCATTTCAAATTTCTGTAAATCTTCTTTAAATTGCTTTTAAATAGTATGCCTTGTGGAAGGGACATTTATCTCATTATTTCAAGGGTATACAATTTTTCCATAGTATTTTATTTTTAATTTATGGAATAAAACAAGCATTTCCATAATATAGTACAATAAAAGAGATGAAACTGCAAATCTATTATGTACAACTTGCGATTTCTTTAAAATGTATAATAAAGTTATATAGATTTCCATTTTTGGCTACCTTTGGACACAAATAGGTATATGTGTGCACAATGATTCTATACATTCTTCACTTATTAGTTCTTTCTCCAGATACTGGATATACTACTTCATTCTTGTGAGTGCTATATGCATCAACATGGGATGCAGATAGTCTGTGCTTTAGAATATAGTCTTTTTCAGTCCTTGTGGCTAAGTTCGTTATTTCCATGGTCAACTTGTTTATGAGTTTCTTTAAAGCTATTTAGGTGATCTTTGCATGATAGATGTGAGTTCTGACTCTGAACCTTTTGTTGAAGACTTTCCGACTTGCCAAGATCTGACAGAGCTGGGTTTGCCTACTGTTTGTGAAGTTAAGGTTTCTTGCATCCATGATGAGATATCAAAATACTATTTAAAGGGTATAGTATTTTTAGGGTAATTTACAGTTGAAGACATAACTTTTGTATTTCTTGGTGATATTATAGAAGGAATTTTTGGTCAGTACAGGGTTGACTAGAAATCCCCCTCTGGTTCCTTCTTTTTCTGAGATCTTGAACTTACACGGTGGCTAAGGCATTGCTAAGATGTAGTTACTAACTAGAACTAACTATTCTCTATATTTGTAACTTTTCAATTTTATGAAAAACAAAGCAAACAACTCTGGCCTAGTAAATAAAAGAATTCCCATTGTTTACTCTGCAAAAACCTCTATTGATTGAAGGATTAAGGGTGTGTGTGGACAGAAAGAAGCTTTTATGCTCTTGACAGTCATACCTGTAAATATTACAGGTTCCCTTTCCATGTAACAAATACACTTAAGGAAAAGAATTGAATTCTGAATTTAGTGAGGTTTTAAAGGTAAATTCAAGTCTTTGCAATTTGCAAGAATAACTGAGATAGATGGTACAGACTGACTGTTTATGACTAAGATACAGTGGACAGAGTTGGCTGCTGAGAGATGGTTTGGGGCATCTGCCTTTCAGGAAAATCCAATGAGTGTGGAAAAAATAGTGGAGACTTTTTGACTTCACCCTAAGATTTCATATGACTTGAAAGAGAAAAAATGAGCAATAGGAGAGAAAAAAACCACATCATGACAGACCCATCTTTAAATTCCTGCTTTCTTCCAAACTTATTTGCATTTGGTTGTCATATTCCACTTGTCAAAGAGATTAAATATTTGCAGATGTATGTGATTTCTGGGCTTTTCAGTCTCACTTTGACAACTGATTAATATTGGTTAAACTAATGTAGGAACTGTTTTATGTTTTTGTCAATCCATTTATTTACTATTTTTAAATTTCAACAGCTTATTTAAATGTGTCAGGATAGGGTCATTTTGATTGTACAACATACATTTTTGTCATTTTTATTCTTCTGGATTCAAATTAATTTTGAACTCTAATATAAAAAATCAATAGTAGAATACTAGATTTGGAGTCACAGAACTTATATAAAATCCCAGCTTTGCCATTTGGTACCTGGGTTACGTTGAATAAATCACTTAAACTTTTTAGACTTCAGTTTCCTAACCTCTAACATGAGATGATTTGGTTAGATTGCATCCAAGATCTCTTCTAGCTCCTTATCTAAGGTAATTATGATCCTAAGACAATTCTCTGGCTATATATAAATGGCTCATTCTAGAACAACTGAAATAAAATTAATTATTTCTAGCTATTAAAATATACTTAATTTCATTTTTTTGTGAAGTATGTCTTATATCTGTATTTTTTTTCTTGAAGAAAGCATTTAGGTCAAGTAGGCATGAGAATTATGTTTTGTTATATCACCTTTTGATTTCTCATTTCTTATTTCTAAATAAAATTTTGAGATATTTTCCCTCATTCTTTCCTGTGTCTACTTTTGCTTTGGAATCATTGAGTAGGGGCAGATAGGTGGTGCAGTGGATAGAGCACCAGTGCAGGAATCAGGAGGACCTGAGTTCAGATGCTTGATACTCACTAGCTATGTGACTTTGGGCAAGTCACCTAACTCCAATTGCCTCATCCTGGGTCATCTTCAATCATCCTGAGGAATATCAGGTCTCTGGATTCATTTGCCTCTGGAGGAGAAGTGAAACTGGTGACCTGCACAGCCCTCCCCCACTCCAAAGTCAAGTGCAGGTCATGTAACCAGTTCTCTTATGGCATGGTCTTCTTCATCAGTGAAGGATGAACACTCAAAATCATTGAGTAACAAAGAGTACGTTAATTTAATTTGGTAGGAATCAGAATTTCTTGCTATGCAGGGATGCTCTGCACCAATACTGTCATTCAGTTGTTTACCTGATGGCTTTTTGGAATCATGATAAAGCCAACTCTGTCACTCCTTCATTTGTTCTCTCTGATGAGAAGCTCTGAGCCCTCCTTTCATTTAGTTGCGACTTTTTTTGTCTTTGTGTATGGGGAAAAATAGTTAGGGTCAAAAAACTTGTTTTATCCAGGAGTGTGTCTGTATGTTGATTATTGAAATCTGGAGTACTAATAACTAAGTTAATGTTTATAGGTGTAAAACCTACTTGACCATTAAGATCTTCTGCAATTTTCACTGAAGAAGTAGCAAGGGTGTCTTTTTGATATTTTTCAGTTGATATTTTCCTTTATTTCACGGATTTCAATGGCCAAAGAATTCATGACCAAGTGACTGGCCTTCAAGTGGTGATCCTCTCTGTACTTTAACTAAGCTACTCCTTGTAAAGTCAGCATTATCCATTTGTGAGATTCTCTTAAAGCAGCTAGCTGGTGTAGTAGTGTTCTGCGCGTGGAATTGGGAAGACTTATCTTTCCTGAGTTCAGATTTGGTCTTAGACAATTACTAGCTCCATGACCTTGGCAAGTCCCTTCATCCTGTTTGCCTTCTTTCCTTATGAGCTGGAGAAGGATATGCAAAAATTCTAGGGTCTTTGCCAAAAAAAAACCCAAAAGGGGTCATGAAGAGTCAGACATGGCTAAAATGACTCAACACTACTACCAGCAGCAGCAGCACCACCACCACCACTGAAGTTTTCTAGCACTTAGAAACTGTTATGGCTTATGGTCCAATACAATAGTCTTTGTGAATCATAGATCACTTTCCTGTCTTGGTGAAGCATCATAGTAGGACTTTATGGCACTTATGCTTTTATTTAAGATCCTGGGCAAACTACCTTTCCATCCTTCACACACTACTTTCTAATCCTACTGGACCTCAGTTTGATCCTCTCAATCCTTGTGCCTGTTCACATTTGCAAAACAATTCAGTTTTCCTACATTTTCCTCCTTTCAGATCTTTGCCTGTTGACATCCTTTTCTGAGGAGTACAAGATCAGCTACCATGTCCTCTGTGAAACATTCCATGATTTTCTATTTCCTGTTTCAAAACTCAGATGAAAACTATTGCTTCTTCCTTATGATAATTGTCTAGGTTGCTCTTTCTCCCTTGTAAGAATATAAAATACTTATACACATACACGCATATATCTATATCACAGTCTATTATATATTTTTGCACATACATTATAGTCTCTCTATTAAATTTGGACAGGACCTTATACACAGTAGAAATTTCACTACATGTGTATTAAATTGCCCTGAAAGATAACAATCTAGTGTAGCCTTTTAAAGGTAATACCCCTAAAAGAAGCAGTGGGATAGAGGCTGGAACAAAAGCTCCAAGTATATATACAGCAAGTTTTAAGGGTAGTGAGTGTCCTAATAAAAGCCATAACCAACTAGAGCCAAGAATGACAGGGCAAACAAGGATATGGTTGATAACAGCAGGTCTTATTCTAAGTGTAGGAAGTACGAGAGGTCACCCAAGATCCTTAGATCGCACAGGAAGCTGCTCCTGCTTGGGTTTTGCCTATCTGTCTATCTATTTATTTATCCATCTATCTATCTATCTATCTATCTGTCTGTCTGTCTATCTAATCTAATTATCTGTTTGTCTTTCTGTCTATCTATCTGTCATTTATAATATACCTCTTCTTATAAGCTCCTCTTATGAAAATTGTGTTTGGCAAGAGTTATGATATTAATATGCCTCTCTAGCTTGTGGGACTTCCATACAGGATCAGCATCTCCTCCTTCCTTTTCCTCTCATGCCTCAGCTAGACTGAAGCAAGGATTTATTTTTTGTCACTCTACAGGAATCAAAACTCCTTCTTGGAGGTAGAGACCTGCTGCCAGCATTAATCACACCAGACAAAGATTTGTTGGTTACCTGATTTTCCTTTATACAAAGAGGAAAACAGATTCATAAGTAATAACAGCAATGGTAAACAATTGAGGCAGGCAATTTAGAAGGCAACAGATGCCTAAGCTGCCTGAAATGGGGAATAGAATCTGCTTCTTTCCATAAACTCATTTGCCCTCTCCTGAGAGAGCATAACGGATGGCTCATGCTGGTGAGATTGCAGAACAGCTAGGGGGATTTTTTCCCCTTCCTCTCCCACTGTTTATACTTCTGTTCTTGCTATATCTTCAAAGTAAATATCCCTTTGTTAAATCTAATTGATGTTAATTGGTGAAATGGAACTGGTGCTTTAATTACTGGTGGTTAAAGGAGTGGGGAAATCATACCAGACTAGAAGCTCAAGCTAATAGCATCAGAGAGAGGAGTACTTCTATCACTTCAGGACTGCCCCTAGAATTGAGAAGATGAGATACATAGGCAGCTTTCATCTGGGAAAGAGAGTCTAGGTCAATCACTACACAAATATTCCATGTTCCCAGCTTTCCTCTTATCTATCAGTTATGATTCCTGTCAAGAAAGGAAAGGATGTTAGTGCTCCATAACTTTTTCCTAATGAACCCATGCTAGTTTTTAATGGTCACTGATTCTCTCCCTAAAGGCTCATCAGGCATTTCTGTAATAATATATCCCAGTATTTTGCCAACAAAGTTAAATTAATTGATTTATACTTTGCAGACTCCACTGTCTTCTCCTTAAAAAAAAAAAGAAAGAAAAAAAGTCAGGATGGTACTCCCCTTGCTTCATAGGTTTAGTGCCTTTTTCATTCTGTGATCTCTCACAGATCACTGACAGTGGTTCAGGAATCACATCTGCAGTTTCTTTCAGTGATCTCTAGATGATAGAACATTGTGACTGTGTGAATCCTTTGTTCTTGGTTGACTGTCCTTGTATATCCTCTGTGTTTCCTTGCTCTGGTTGTCTAGTAGGAAATCTTGTAGACCAGGACATAAAATGAAATGTCATATATCTTGGAAAAATTAAAACAAAAGAGTTGGGCAGTGATGAATCTCTGCCACTAAGTCAGCATTAGCTATGTCCTTGACAGTGCATTTGAAGTCATCCCCTGTTCTCTCTGATATGGCTGTGTCATAGGTTCTGGGAGTCTGAGAGTTACCTGCTGCAGGCGACTGGCAGTGAGGATTTTTTTTGTTGCATCCCTAGCACCTAGCACAGTTCTTTCCATAGGGTATTTAATAAATGATTGCGGAATTGAATTGAGGAGGGCATTTGACTGAGTAAAGACCGACCAACTTCCTAGTGAGTAATTGGTGGTCCTTGAGGAAAACACTTGAACTTCTTTGTCTTATTTTCTTAATCTGTACAATGGTATGAATGGACTAAATTCTCTTTTACATTTTGAGATGACCAAAATTTTTATTTTGGAACAATGTTAGACCAGTTGGGAGAGTCATTGTAATGCCGAAATGATTCCGGACATAATCGTTAACCTACACAGAAGTGAACTCCCATTATCCCTTATAAAAGCAGCGTCAAAGATAATCTTTGCTCTGCAAATATAAGCTCCTGAAGGGGGAAGGTTGGCTCTATTTTGGTTACTCTTGCAGTATGAATTTCAGATGAATGATTAATAAATGTTTTGGGAGATGAGGAGCTACATTTTCTCTTTGTTTGAGCCAAAGGCTATATACATTTTAGTTTACAAATTATTCCTTAGGATGTAAGGATGTTTTTTTCTTTCATGAGAAGAGGCCTATTTCCTTTTCAATAACTATAAACATCCTATCATGAATTCCAGATTGCTCTCCTTTCTCCCTCTCCTCCCTTTTCCTTCTGGTGTTATATTCAGCTGTAACAACTTTGAGTGCTACCGGTTCAATCATTGAACATTTTAATAAAGGGAAAGCAAAACAGGGAGGGGATTAGTCTTGCCATTAATATTGTGTCTGTGTCCACTCATTTTATTCCTTAAAAAAAAATATAATCCATTTCCTGAGCCTGCAGCTACCTGACCACTGGGATTCATTACACTGGATTTGGACAACTCTCATAAATCCAAATACTGAAAGATGTCATAACACGCATGTTGGGATAAGATCTAGGGATATATTTTCTGTACAAAGTCTCTGACCTGTATTTTCAGGACAGGCCTCCAAAATAGATATTTTGGAATGTTTATCCTAACTCTGGTGTCTCTAAGATAAATGAAAAGTAATTATTTTATCACCCAATCACCACATTGATTAATAGAAGGACCAGAAATCCAGAACAGTAAGTGAAGTTATTAGGTTTGTATTTTATATTTTCTCTGTATTTTTTCATTTGTCATTTTGAGGATCTCTTTTTGATGGAGAAGGCAGATGTGAGGAAGGAAAAGTAAAATAAGAAATTAAAAACTCCTAGTTACCATGAAAAAGAGTCTCTGCACTTAATGCACTTAATTTATTCAAATTTAATTCATCCTTTGTTTATGTTTCATATTGTTTTTAGATTATTGACCTTTCTACCTTTATGTTTTCTGGATGCGGAAGAAAGAGCATCATTATGGGATAGTGAATACTTTAGCATAGGTGTTATGATTAGGGAAAGAAACGTAGAATGGTGTAGTGGATAGATAACTGGACATGGACGTAGCAAGACCTGGCTTGATAAACTTAGAGCTGGGGGATGTTGGGTTCAAATCCCACTTCTGACTGCAAATTCCCACTTAGTAGATGTGAAATCCTGGGCAAGTCCTTTAAACTACTTGAATCTCAAGTAACTTTTAAGTTTTATCTACCAAGTTATATGTAGTTTTCAAATGGAGTTCCTAGAACAAGGAAAGCACAGATCCTTGAACCAATTAATAAGATGACTTTAATCAGAGGGCATACACATACACACACACACACACACACACACACACACACACACACACATGTATTAGAGTATGTAATAATGCAAGGCAATCACTTTTGTCCATAAGAAACAATTTGCTAACTTTGGAGTTTGGAGAAATAAAGTATATTTAGAAGAATAAGATGTGTGAATGTGCATATACATACATGCGTTTTATATATATACATATACATACACAAATGCACAAATTATACATTAAAAAAATTAATCTATTTCCTGAGCCTTTAGCTACCTGACCATAGGGATTCATTACATTGTAATTATTAAAGGGATTTGAACATCTCCAAAAAATCCAAATACTGAAAGATATCATGACATAAATATAGGGGTAAGATCTAGGGAATGTGTTTTCTGTATAATGTCTGACCTGTATGGTCTCTCTCTGTCTCTCTGTCTCTGTCTCTGTCTCTGTCTCTGTCTCTCTCTCTCTCTTTTTCTCTCTCTCCCTCCGCTCCGTCTGTCTCTTTCTGTGTTTGTGTGTGTCTGTGTGTTTATTTCCATGTACTGGGCTCAGGCTGACTATTCTGGAGTGAATATTTAAACGCGTGGTATGGATCAATAAGTCAGGTGAAGCCTTTACCCCTAATAATTTAGGATCTTTTTGTGCCTAAGCTGCCTCTTAAGCAAATCCAAAAGATGTATTAAATCATTCTTCTCACTAATATAATTTACTCCATTATGGCCCTATGGTTGGAAGGAGTGAATTCAATTTCTTAAGCAGAGCTTAAGCATAGAAAGACTCTGGCTCAACATCTTAGTGATGATGGGTAATGTGTTATTAAGGATATTGGATCTAAAACTCAGAAAACTGTTTCTTCTTAATGGACAAACTCAAATAAAACATTTATGTCCTATACTTAGTATAACCTTTTATCACAATATCATAAAACCTCGCCATCTTTTTCTGAGTGGGTTATAATTTATCACTGTGCTAGCCCCTTTTAATCCTCAGCTCTTATTTTCTGTAATGACAGGTCATTGAAATCAGAGCTTTATGTCTCTAAGCTTGCCAAGGTATCAAACACACCACTATGTAGAAGCGAGCAGATTTAGGGAAGCTGTTAGCAATCCAGGGTATTAGGAAATGATTACACTAAGAATTAAGTTATCTCTCTGTACCATCTCATAACATTTAATGGATTTCTTCCTGTTGCCACCTTTTCACTACATCTGAACATTCCACAATAGGCTTGTATACATAAAGATTATAGCTGAATCAATTTAAAGTAAATTTGGTGGCAGTGAATTGAACTCAGTAATAGTACATGCAGTAATAGTATAGCCAGATGGTCCAATGGATAAAGTATTGGGCCTAGAGATGGAAAGATTTGAGTTCAAATCCAGCCTCAGGCACTTACTGTGTGATGCTGGGCAAGTCACTTAACATCAGTTCCTCATCTGTAAAATGGGGACATACTGGATAGGAAAATGGTGAACTACTCTAATATCTTTGCCAAGAAAACTCCCATGAACTCCTTGGGGTCACAATGAGGGAGATACAACTGATCAACAAGTAGCTCAGGGGTGATTTTGTGACATCATATTCTTGGTTGGCTTAGATCCACTGGACTTCAATTTACGCACTTAGTTAATAAAATTTGCCATACATATACATATATACTACATATATTTATACATATATTTGCTGTCTCTTCCAACAACTACATGCTCCTTGACGGCAAAAACTATTTCACCTTTGTATCCACAGCACAAAACACAGTTTCTGGTACTTAGAAGATGTTCATAATTACTGTGACATCATATAGTTAGAGCTAGAATGTACCTGGGGGCCATTATATTTAACCCCCCTCCTTTTACAGATGAATAAAACTGAATGAAGTTAAATGAATTCACTAGAGTCATAAAGATAATATTTGAAGGAAGATTTGAATTCATGTCTTCTTGACTCTAAGTTTAGCACTCTATTCATTATACCTCCTCAATTCTTATTAAATATTTACTCATTGATAAATTCCCCTTTTGGTCAGAAGGATTGTGCACTGGATCTTCAATTATTTATATTTTACTTCTTCATGTTCATCGTTTTCTTCCTACCTTTCTCTTATCTCCTGTGTTTGCATTCCAAATGTTTTACCCAGTCTTGGCCTTTTCATCAGTAATGCTGAAAAATCTCTTTTCAAGGTAGACAATGTTGCCATATCAGTCTAAATTTCCTTTTCTTTAGAGTAATGGCAGCATAGTCGTGTGTAATTTTGATTTTGTGCTTTAGTATTTAAATACTTTTTGGTTACTTTCAGTATATTTTATTTGACCTAAAAGTGCTAAATTTAGGCTGCAACGTCCTTCACCTATTTCAATTTGAGGTTTTATTCATTGAAGGAATTTATTGGATTCATTCTATTTTCACTTTGTCCTTTCATTCAAATAGACCTGAGAGATTTCCTTTTATAATTTATTGCAATATGGCATCCGAATTATCATTTTGGTCGCTGTTTTCAGACAATCATGATTTTTTTTTTCAAACTGGACTGGTGATTGTTATTGGTACAGGCAACTTTCAATAAATTTACATGGTTAAATGACTTCCCCAGGACTATACAACTAATATGTGTCATAGGGAAGACTTAAACCAAGGTTCTTTTCACTCCAAGGCTAACTGCCTGAGTATAATGATTCTTCACTTATCTTTTTGACCTCTTTTCTTGGTTAATTATCTTTTGATAGTACATGCTTTATGGTCTCTGAATTTTTCAGCCTTCTGATTTAGTTCATTGAGTTCTATTTTGCCAACTGTATTTTTCAATGAGTATACCTACTTGAGTTATATGTTCTACATTCAGTTCTGTTATGTATTCTCCTCATTTTTTTATCCTAAAGTGGTCATTTCATTTTTTATATCTTCATTTTTTTCTATCTGCTCTTCTGGTCCTTTATGGCCAAACCATACTTATTCCCCAACCCTTTGGGCACTTCTTGTACTTCTTGTGGTGTCATTCTCTCCTTCAAAGTTTTCTTCTTGAAAAGCCAGTGTTTTTTCATTGCATTTAGAAGTTTTCTTTCTCTATTTTTAGTACCTGGATTTTAATTTTTCCCAGGGATCAGATTCTCTCCCTTTTGCATTTTTTTAATGGAACAAAAGTCTAGATATCGCACTGATGCCACTCTGAAAATTTCTTTGTGCATAATGGCGTGCCTGGTGCCTGGTTTTCTTTCCTTTTCTCATCTCTTCAGCAGCCTAAACTTTGGGTAGAGATCTGGTCCCAGAGCCGTGACCAATACCTACCTTGTCCCTCAACACTTGACTTCTGAAATCAACATCAAGGTGATCCAATATAAGTACTCACCTTGGTCCCAAATATGTCTTCTTGTCCAAATGCCAACTGGGAGTAGGCTTTGTCCCTTCTTATATGGCCGAGATTCACCCTAACTAGATATAAGAAATCCTGCTGGTTTTGAGATTTCTGAAGGTCACCCCAGCATAGTGTGTTGCCTGAGTCTCTCTTTTTTGTTTCTCCTTTGTTAGTCACCTACTGAGAGTTGGCTTTGTTTTCTGCTGTGCCTGTATATCAGAGATCAGCTGGATTCAATTCTTGGAGGCACTGTTTGGGGGTAGAGCCATTACTGTGTTGTTGTGGAGTGATCCATGGGGAGTTGGTATTGTACTCTGCTGTGGCTCTGACAGGCCAGAGCTGAGAGCTTCCTGATTTTAGGACCTTCTCTCTCTCCTCTCACACAACATCTGCAGGCTTTTGATATCATTTTGTGGTGTACTGGATTGGACAGACTGTGATTTTATTAATTATTGCTTCATCTGGCACCTTTTTTAATTCTTTGCATGGAAGTTTCCAGGAGAGCTAGATTTGACTATAACCTTTAACATCTCTATTTTTACTGGAATTCTCGATGCTCTTTCCTTCACACCACTTTTTTCCAGCATTCTTGCTTGTATGAATCTTCAGCACAGTTTTTCTACTCTCTATTTAAACTACTCTCCTTGACTTTTTCTTTTATAATATATTTCTCATTTGTAGTTAAAAAGCTCTCTCTTCTTCATAGAACCATATTTTTTATATCTAGAAGGTATTTTAGAGTTTACTTAAGTCAAGCTTCCCCTTTATGGAAGAGCTAAGACTCGAAGACATTAAATCCCTTCCTTATAGTCACATAATAGGAAACTGGTAGAGCCAGAATTTAAAGAAGACTATAAGCTTTTGAATTCAGGTACTGCCCTTTCTAAACATTTTATATCCCCTAGAATGTGGCATGGTGCTATGCCCATATTAAGTATTTAATTTATGTTATATCAAACTGACTTTTACTGATATACATCAGCTCACCAGTGATCTTTCTCCTATGCTCTTTTTCTCAACTATCCTAATCCTTTTTATCCTTTAATGTCTACTTACCTTTCCAGACTGTAGCTGGGAACAAACTGTCACTCTTCTTATGATACCATTTTAGCACTTAGTAGACTGGATTACTAATTGCACACTTACCATACATACCACTGATTTACTATTTTCATACACAACTTGGAATTATCAGTTCAATTTCCAATGTGAATGCTTTATTTCCTCAACTAAATAATACATTCTCTGAGGGCAGGGAATATGTCTTATGCCAGAGGTGGCAAACATATGGCCCACAGGTCATATGAGGCCTAAAAGACTCCTGTGCAGGCTGAAGCAAATTAGAATGGAATTGGGAAATATTTAACAAAATAAATAAAAATACAATGACATTTAGATATAATTGAATTTTAAAAGGAGGTCAATACATAATCCTTTAAAAGGATCAGTGGTCCCAATTTTGATTTGAGTTTGATACCTATATCTTTTAGTATTTGAATCTCCCAAAGGTCTAGGTATAGACACATGAATAAATTACATACCAAATACTGTCTCAGTGATTTGTCATTTGGTTAATTATTTTGGATCGCCTTCAGGAATAGTGCTGTCCAGCATTGTAGGATAGAAAGAGCACTAGTGTTAAAATTCAGAGGGGCTAAATTCAATTGTTAAAATTCAGAGTGCCCAGGTTGAAGCACAGATTCTGCTATTTACTGCATGACCTTGGGCAAGCTGTTTAGTTACTCTGCACCTCAGAGCGTTCATCTGAAAAGTAAGGACATTGAATTATATGTAATCTCGTGTCCATTCTAGACTATATCTATGATGGACTGAGCGTATGACACAACAGTAATAGAAAAGAGTTACTGAACCACTGTCCCAAAGCCATGGAGTCATTAAAAGTTCATAGAAAAAACCTAAAGGTCTTTTTTCAAAGTTAAAACTTGTGTCTGAGCAAACAAATTGCATGTATATGAAACTCTTGTATATGTAAAAGGAAGCAGACATTAGAACACATATGTTACTTGAGGAGCAGAAAGAAGTGCTTCCCACTGCCTCCAAAAAAACCCCTCTAAGCTGTAGTCTGTTACTAAGGGCTACCTTTCTAGATTCATACTATCACTGCTGTCTAGCTGTCATTGTTTCTTTTTTCAAATTGTTCCTTGTTTGCATTTTGAAGAGTGCTAAAAATCCACCCATTGAATTATTCAGATTAGGTGTCATGATTTGAAACTGGAAGAAGAGTTATCCCATAAGTCTAGGTTCAACTAGATGTGGTTAAACTTCTCACCAATCAGGAGAGGAGGGACCCAGGTTAGGAGCTGGAGAAACAGGTTTGAGCAGAAGCATCTGAAGGGCAATGTGGATCCTCCCTACACTGATGTAACATGAAACCTTTCACGTTTTTTATAGTCAACTTTCATGAGCTACTGTGGCTGAGAAAAATCATCTGGTGGTCAGCCTTCTGATAATGACCTCTGAATTCTGCAAATCTGACCATTTGACAGCAAACACTTCATTACCCAATCTAGTCTTTTTGTCTTGGTAGGACCCACCAAAGCTTGTCTTCTGCCAGCATAGCCTTCAGTAGCCCAGGTTCATTTCCATAGCAATACACAGCATCAAGGTTAGATTTTAGTGGAAGAATCAATGCTGAGTCCATTTGCAGTCTCCTCAGTGAAGTTCTCTTTAGAAACAACTTTACTTGCTATGTTTTGGGATTCCAGTACATGATGCAGGGATACCCAATGTGGATTAGAGGGTTTTTTTGTTATGTTTTGCTTTTTTTAGTGTATTCAGGTGCTTTGAGATGAAGGCAGCTTAAAATAAGAATTTCTTATATACTTAAAAACTCAGGGCAGTTACAGCAGGATACAGCTAAAGCAGGTAAAGAAAGTAATAAATAGATCTGTGGTAAAATAGACAGAGAAGAGCTACTTTAAGGAATTGAAACAGAAACAAAACAAAAAAAATGCCCAATGCTGTCTTTCCCAAATTATGAAAAACCTGAATCATTCTGCCAAGTAAAACATGAACCAAATGAGAGACACCTAATCCTATTAGTCTTCTGGTTCCATCAGTGGAAAAGGAATTGGACAGGAGGAAATATTTTCTGGGTAACTATTCCAGCAACTGATGTGCTCTAGGCAATAGACTGAATGGGGAACTGATCAAATTGCGTAGACTAAAAACCATGAAAAGAATTTCACACTTTGTCTGGTTAAGACAACAGCTTTATCAAGCACATGATCTTAAGCGCACCAAGATTTTTCTATTTTTTCATAGTGTCACTTCATTGGGTAGTTACCTGGGAAAGCAAAAGCTTTTGTTGCTGACAGTGCCTGCGGTGGAAGAACAATGGGAAAGACATATATAGTCTTACCAAATATAGATTCCGGGAGCTGGAGTGCTTATTTAAATGCTTCTCTACTTCTTTAGGCACTTAATAAGTACTTGTTGGATTGAATTAAATATACATGTTAATAAAATAAAAATGTAAATTTTTATAGTTTGTTCTGTCTGACCTTACCCCCACCCCTTGGCAAAGAATTTCATATTGGTTTACCCAAATTATATTATTAATGAATATTCATTATTAGTGCATGTGTGTGTATGTGTGTGTGTGTGTGTGTGTGTGTGTATACTATATGTATTCAGGGGGAAAGTTGCAATAAACCAAAGCCTATCCACATAAATATATTGCTCTGAATTTAGACCAAGCTCTTCAAATGAGAGGTCCCTGAAATGAACACAGACCCTCTTGCCCCCATCCCCACCTCCAGGCACAGACACAGACGCAGACACACACACACAGACACACACACACATACACACACTATTTTCCCCCTATACATCTGTGATTTCATATCTGTAGGAAGCTTGAGATGAGTGACTCCTGTTATTGAAGCAAATTAAGGCATCACATACAATTTATAGTCTTAGTGAGTTGCCTAGATGTTAGATCACCTGCTTAGGTTGATTGAGGCAGAATATGGCAGAGATCAACTTGAGACCTGGTGTAAGAGTAAGAAAACCTGAGTTCATGTCTGGCCTTTGGCATATACTGGCTATATAAGCCTAGATAAGTCACTCAGGCTCTCAGTGTTGCCAGGTAATCATTTAAGGCTTTAAATTTCAAGAGTTGCCAATCTTTATTGGTAGAGATTTCCTTATAAGTAAGGTGTTACTTATACCAATGATATCACAGATTTGGTTCAATACTCATAATATATACACAAAGATGAAACAAAAGAAACCAAACAAAAATCCCAAACTGTGAACTTTTCTAAAACCAATTAAAAAAAGATTTTGTGACACAAAAATGTAAAAGATTCTAACAAATTAAAGGGAAGTCTAGAAAATTCAAGAATTAAAAATGCTTTATAAATCTAGTATTGGAGCTTTCAGAGGAGGGCAACATAGATGGGTCATTTTTTTCCTTGTCTTTCCTTCTCCCATCTTCCTACTCATCACTTCTCTACATTGTACCATTCCCTAGACAGAGCAGCCCTTTTCTTGAGTGTAAAGTTTAGAACCTCTGTTATCCCCATGAGACCTACCATACCTACTCTCTTGTCCACCTACTGTGGGCTTTTCTCTGTGGCATTCAACCCTGTGATCTTCTGTCTGTAAGTGGTGAAAAGCCAAAGGGCAAACTCTTGGGGGCAAGAATTCTAGGTGGTCCCTTTCTCTTACCATTTCCTAATGGTCTTTTTAGTCTCTATTGTGTTGTTTGGCCTTCATTTTTGAAGAGATCTGATGATATCGCTGGGATATCTTTACTTGTATATGAATTAGATATAAGTGAGGTAGAGTTGCACCAAGTCATCAGCCCCAATCTTTCTTCTTCACTGATCAAAGTCCAGTGGCAGAACAAAAGTCAAGATGACTGGCAATTACCTGGGTTGCAATGGATGACCTTGGGTGTCTTTGATGTCTGACCAAGCTTTAAGAGCTCCAAAGCACCTGTTTCAGCTGCCTTCATGGCCTTTGAAACAAACTGTTCTCATCTGATCATTCCACCAGGGAAAATCTTCCAAAACTTGATGTAAGTGTCCCCATAATTCACCAATTGGTTTGAAGCCTGTTGGTTACCCTCAATCTGGTTTAGCCCATCTGCTGAGATGGTTGTACTAAGTGTGTGGCTGCTATACATGGGACAACTTTAAACCCCAGATAAGAGCTGGATGAATCAGGTGGACATCAAAGGCAGATGTGTAGCCCTTGGCTCAAGCCCTTACACCAGAGGTGCGAGTCCTCCTCAACCTCCCATACATACCTACAGACAATACTCTGCTTGTGTAGGAAAAGACAAAATATTCATGGGCTTTTCAATGAGATTCTTACTCTTAAGAGATTATAGTAGGGTTCAGGGATATAGTAGGAATTCCTGTAGTAGGAACGATCTGCCTTCCCGACATCCCTGACATGCTTATGTAATCAGGATTGATATCCACATACACCCTCTTGTTCATCCACTTCCATCAGCCTATTGCTTTTCATATTGATTTTTTAAATACTCTATTATATTATTATTCCTATTTTGTAGATTAAGAAACTGAGGCTGAGAGTTAAGTGACATGAGTTTGGAAGGTAAAGTTATTGGAAGTTAAGGACAGCAACTAAAATTGTTGTACCTTTAAAGCCTTACAATTCAGATGGAATTACATATTTCCATTGGTACCATGATTTTGTGATCCTGACTGCTCCTTCTCATGATGAATAATATAATAAAGTAGTAAACTGTGATATCAAGTGTTGAAAAAATAAATCTCTACTGCCTTAAATTATAATCACCATGAGAACCCTATGATTTCAAGTGAGACAAATTATAAATAAGATAAAGAGAAATTATAATCATAAACATTTCCCATTTCACAGCTCCATCCTTGAGTGAAGGTTGAGTGTCTCTTTTTTACTTAGGAGTGTGTCCCAAATTATAACCTCTCCCACCCAGAGCTTGGAGGACACCTCCAGGAAGAGGAGTGATCACATTCTTTGTGTCCTTGAGCACTACTTGCACTTGAGAGAACAGAAATTCTCCTCACAGAGCTGGGAAACAGCAATGTAATTAACTGAAGAATGAGATCGATGCCTTTTCACTCCAGGGATATATATCAGCACTCGTCACTTTCCCAAGTGCCAATTCCATCTCTTTCTGCATTTAGAGAAAAGTTAGAGAAATTAAAATGGAAAACTCTCAACTGAGCATTGTTAAGCACCCACATTACTTGTCCATTGCAGTGTTTCTCTTTACTCTGCTTACCACTGTTTTAAGTGCTTACTTTGGTCTGGCTCTTAATATTTTCCTTCTTGGAGTCATCTAATTCTTTGGAGCATTGTCCTCAATTACAGATACCTGTTTTGTGCAGTAGTAGACATATGCTGTGTTCTTTATTTCTTAAGGGCTGTATGCCTTAAGTCATTACCACATTATGGTTTGGAATATAATTGCTTCATGTCCCATCCTCAGTATTCTTAGAAGCTATTCGTGTTGGAGAAGAGATTCAGTGGTGAAAAGAAACAAATCCTAGATTAGGTGCCTAGTTGTGGGAACTTGAGTAATCACTAAATTTCCAGAAGCTTCAGCTTCTATGTCTCTAAAGAGAGGATAATACTTTTACTATTTACTTCACAGACTGGTTGTAAGAAAGTGCTCTACAAACCTTAGAGTGCTACATAAAACAATTATTTGGTTTTTGTTATTTCATTCAAGAAACATTTAGTAAGCACCTATTCTGAGTCAAGTATAGTATAAGTATAGACTACATACCAGGTACTGTTTTACCACTGGAAACAGATCTATGCCACTTTAGTGCAAAAAAAATGAATCCAATGAAGAACGTGCATTATTCAAATTCTCACTGTATAGTGAGCTGGAATAGGTTATTACATTTTACATAATTTTGATTTTGAATAGTGAAAATGTGAATACATACAACCACTTCATTATCTGTATGTAGTTGGAACCTCTAAGACTTGGTAGGTGCTTGAAACCATACAAGTCACTGGATAGTAATGGAGGGGGGGGCTGGTGTGCCTCCATCCAGAGAAGATAAGTTCCACTCTATCAATGTTGCATGTTCTTGCTGTGCTAGAGCAAAGTAAAACCTCCTCCTTTGTTAAATGCTCAGTGACTTGTGTCTCATTTTCTTTCAATATCAAATATGAACTGAGAGGTTATTGGCTTTAGATCTGCATCTACAGCACTTACCCACTATCATGTAGTTAAATGCCAAAGTCAGGGTCTACACCATGTTTTTTCTTTCCACTATACTGCACTACTTTAAAAATGCCAAATCAAGTTGTATGTACCTTCTCAAAGATCACCTTTGGATGAATGAAGGTTTTTGAGCTATTGAAATATAAATGGCTGGATTAATGGTTTCTCTATGTATGCGGGAGTGTGTGTGTTTATTGTTCAGCTGTTTGCATTCTGTCCAACTGTTCATGACCCCATTTGCAATTTTCTTGGCAAACATACTGGAGTGGTTTGCTATTTCCTTCTCCAGCTCATTTTACAGATGAAGAACCATGGCAAACAGGGTAAAGTGACTTGCCCAGGGACAAGTCACTAGTAAGTGTCTGAGGCCAGATTTGAACCCATGAATATGTGGCTTCCTAACTCCAGGCCCTGAACTGTATCCACTGCACCATCTGGCTACACAAACACACACACACACACATACACACGAATACACACACTTGCTAATATATATGCATGCTAAATATGCATATATGCATTTAATATATACAGTGATATATATTGATTTTTAAATATAAGTAAATGAGTAAATATGTCCATATCTCTCTATGTAGATGTAGATATATTTGTAGTAAAAAAAATAGGTCAACATATTGGCCATGTGTGAGACTACATGTCTCATTTTGTCCCTCCAGTACAGTGATTTCTGCCAATGGGAGAGACGAAAGGTGTCTATCATCTTCAAAAATCCAACTGGTCTCACTACCTGGTGAGAGTTCTGAAGTTTTTCAAAGTTTTCTTTTCACATTATTATCGTGGTCATGGTATAAATCATTCTCCTGGTTCTGTTTAATTCAGTCAGACAGGCAGGCAATAAACATTTATTGTTTGAATAATTATAATATATTCATACTAAGTATGTATGCATATGTGTAGATTATATATATATCTGCATATAGACATGTGTGTATATATACTTATACAGCTTCTATATGCACACATACATTAGAAGTAAGGACTTCAAATGTTGGAGAAGGAGTAGTTAGTGGATAGTGATAGGTTAAAAAAACTCACCAATATATGTTTTAAATAGAAAAATCAATAAGTATAGAAGGAGAATTTGATACGCTCATTTAGTTCATGCTTTGTTAAATTGTATGTATGTATGTGTGTACATATGTTAAATATATTATAGCTCTATATTTATGTGTATGTATAAACATATATGTATATTTTTTAAATGGTCACAGTTTCTTGTACAATTCTGTTCCTTGTTCTTTAAATACTCAGATATTCATTTGTTGATGATTCAGTTTATAATTAAAAAAAGGAGCAAAAAGGTCTGATTCATAAAAAGTCAAGGATATTTGTTTCTAAAAGGCAATAAAACTATTTTATCAGGGTTTTCTTGATATCTTGACCTTGTTCCACAAATTCTTTCTTATATGATCTTGTATCATTGACTCTTGGATGATGACCCACATCTCTCATGAATTAAATATATGAATATTTGATTCATCTGCACTGACTTTCCAGCCTGTCCCACACCTGTCTTGGTTGACAGTACAATCTCTGTCTCTCTTTGCCTGTCTCTGTGTATCTCTGTTTCTGTATGTCTCTCTCTGTCTCTCCATACATCCAGGGTGTTTTCTATTAGTCGTAAAACAGCGATATATGTGTTCATACATATATGTAAGTATACACATATAAACATAAATACACATATGCAGTATGTATTTACATATTTACGTATATAAATTTGCCCTGTAATATTGTAAGCACAGTATTCTATATGTAGTAGACTTTTGATAAATGCTATATTTGTTGAAAAAGTGTTAAGGATATTTTGAGTTCAGTCCAAATTTTCATCTGTATTTGTGTTCTTGACCCTTTTCTTTTGACTTCTCACTCTAATTATCTAATAATTTCCAAGATATTGGGCATTAATAATTTTTCTGCAGTCATCCAGGTAGCTGTTTCACGTCTTTAGCTCTTGTCATGCTTCCACAGGTGAACTAGACGATGGAGAATCAGTGACTGTGGATCAGAGCAGTCAGTCCTGTCCTATCAATTTAGATGCCCCACCAGAGAGGGCGCTGGTCATGGATCAATCACCATGAGTCATTATTTTAGGCCTTGATTAATGCGCTTGGTCATTTTTCTGAACTTATTGATCCCCGTTTATTTTGCTGGGATACATACACATCCCCTTTGTCGTCTAATAAATGAAATGTAAATCTACCTAACTCACAGGGTCATTGGGTATGGCTATCAGTTCTTGTTTCAAAAATATTTCACTAAGCATAAATGACCACAAGAAGCAATAAATTACCTTGAATAAGAAATAAACTTTGGGATAATATAATAATATATTCTTAAAATTTTAAGTAACTATAGTTAGTGTAATATCTCTGAAAAATGATGTTATTCCCAATTCAATGGAGAATAATTTGATTTTTTTTCAGAATATTGGCAAAAGATTCTTTTGACACATGGTTCATTGCTTATAGTTTCAAATAATCTCTTCTACTTTCTCCAGAGACACTGGAATATCCCTCCTAATTATGATTAACATTTGGGTTATCAACCTAGAAACCACTGTAAATAATATAATAATTCTTAGAGTGAAAGTCTCACTACATACTAAATTTTAAAAAAAGGTATGGCTGCTTGAATCTACCAATTTTGCCTTAGAGAACAGAGTCTTTATTCCAACATCAATTTAGAAATTTAAAAAAAATTATATTTTCTAGGAATATTATAAAAGATGAGATGCTAGTATAACACATCAAGAACAAGTGCTTAAGTCTTTAACTGCTTATATCTGACTCCTCTCTCTTATTAACTTAACAAACTATAGTTGTTATGTAGCTTTCATACAAGAAGCTTTTTTTTTACCCAGTATATCTTCAGCGCAGTCTCAAATGGCTTCTTGTGATGATCCAATTAAGTGTGAACCCATGAAATATGCCATACTTAAGTTTATCTCTTTAAATGATTGTTTTGTTTTTTTTCCCCAGCAAGGCAGCTGTGAAATTCTTCCCATGTAATTTATTCTATTTGATTGATTCAAAGGAGATTTAGCTGTAATATCTTCTTAAAATGTTGGCTGTTCCTATGAAAATCTCTACCTACTCAAGGATATCTTAGCATATGGTATAAATACAGTCACAGAAGAGACATTCAAGACTACTCCTATTAACCATGCCCTTTTACAGGAGAAGAAACCTAGGATGAAAGAAATTAAAATAGTTAGACCAAAGTAATGCTGTTAGTAGATAGCAGAGACATAAATAGAATTCAAGTTGCTCTAGTCTCAGGCCAATGTTCTTTTCATTCTTTTGTGTATTCCTTCAGAATTAATTTCATTTTATGTTGACAAGGAGTTCTATCTGGGATCCATAAACAGTATCCTAAGGGATCTGTGGAATGATTTTAGGAGATCTGTGAGTTTATATAAGAAATATACCACCCCCTACATAATACAAGAACATATATGTATAAGATATATATGTATGAGAATATACATACACATATACACAATTACCTATACAATCACAAACTTCTAAATAAAATTTAGTATTTCCTTTAATTATATTAGAAAAATACTCTGAGGGTGGTCCATGGACTAAGAACCTCTGATTCAGACAATCAGACATTGAGTTTCTTAGGTTCTCTTATTTTCTTGGACTCATTGAAATTGATGACTTTCTATTTCTCTTCTGAAAATTCAGGAATGCCTTAGGTTTTTAGTTTTATTTTCTTGCTCTTTCCATGCTAGGTCAAGACAACTCTCAACTCTTTTGGTTGCTAACTGGGAAATCTACTTAAAGAAAGCTTCCAAAAAAGTGTGCTTTTCCTTTACCCTCAAATAATTTTCTCAGATATTAAAAACCATTGTAAACAGATATACAATAACTTCTAATATCACCCTAAAAAAACACTCAGTAAACAGTTTAAATAGAGAAAAGATATGGAAGCTTTCTTCTTTAGGTAATAAAGACCATAGTATGACCCACTTAAGGCTGCCAAATTATATATTTGTTTATTTATTATATTCCTGTAATATCTTCACTCTTCAAATAATTAAGAGGGTTACAATTGCATCTTGATATTTTCTTTTATTTATTCATTTGATGTAGGAATTGTTTCTCTCATTTTACCCTTATCCTTTTGTGGTTACAATGCATTTTTACACATTTGTAGTGAAGTAAGCTTGAAATATTTCTTTTTAAAAATTTGGATTCATGTTATTACTTCTACTCGGCATTTAAGTACATTTGTTTTTCTTATCCCTTGTAATTTACTGCACTTAAAAAACACATGATAAAGTGAAACCTCCGTAAGTTTCTCAGGGAATCTACAAACTAATAATTCTTTCAGAAAAGCCCAGCTGCCTTACCCCTTTTCTCTGCAGCTATTTAAAAGCAAAATGTAATAGGGAGGTGTCATGTTACTAAGGCTTCATTACTTTTGCCAAGTACACCAGAGGATACTTACAAGCGAGGTGTAAGATGTTACATTAAACAATTAAAAGTAAATTGCTCTGCAGAGAAAAAGGGAGACAGAGATGTAACAGTGCTTAAAAAAATCAGCTTTCCTATGGCTTCATAGAAACATTGTTTCTTATTATGACATTAATTAATAAAGTTGTGATTATTATTTGGGGATAGTCTTGTTAATGGTACATTTGTCTGGGAGAGAATTGTAAATGGCTGCCATTAGTCTGTATCAAGAAGTCGGGTTTTTATAAGATGTTTCTTTGTTATATTTATTGAATGAATTGAAGGAATTATCTCTGTGTATATTTTTCTCTATATATTTAAGTATACAAACTCCTACTTTCTCTATGTGTGTGTGTATGTATATACATATATGCTTATACACTCACACTTAGCAACTACCAACAAAGCCAATCAAACATCCTTTCCAAATCCCTTAGCATTTTAGAAGGCAAAACCAAAATAATTAATGAAAAATAAATATAATACTGTAGTTTTATGGCCCATTTCAAGTCTGTATGCTAATAATGACACTTTTGCTCTATTTTGTGTCTTTTCTTTTAACCAGTTGGCATGATAGATAGAAGGCAGGACTTGGAGCCAGGATGATGAGAGTTTGAATCTTGACTTAGACAGTTATGTACTATTAATTATCCTTTATTTTTGAAAAGGCCCAATGACATCCCAGGGTTATGTCTTGACTTGCACACGTATTGGATTTAAGTGAGGTAGAGTTGTAAAAGTTGTCAGCCTCATTCTCTCTTCCAGAGTCATCAAAATCCAGTGGCAAGAGAAAAGTTGGAGTGACTGGCAATGAGATGCAGTGGGTGATGTTGGCATCTTCAATGTCTGACCAAGCTCCAAGTCCTCCATAACACCTCCTTCCACTGCCTTCCCAACCATTGGAATAAAATGCTCTGGTTGCTCATTCGACTAGGGGAATTCTATATGTGCATGAGGGAGACATTCCCCTAATTCATCTGTTGGTTATCCTCTATCTGGTTTAGGTTGTCTGTCAAGACAGTGTATGAGATGTTGGGGGAGGATTAGTATCTCAGGCGTGAGGATTTGACAAGACATTTTTCAGGGCTACTCATCTACCCTTGGTGGCCACTTGTCACCGTCATCTATGTCACCAAGAAGCTGTAGCATAACCCTAACCCGGTATTTGCTGTATGATCCATGACATCACGACATTGGGGAAGTCACAGTATCTCTATGGCTCAGTATTGTCATCTGTAAAATGAAGATACTACCATTTACCTCACATATGATAGTCAAATGAGTGAACAGATAAAGCTAAAGACGATGATGGCAGCTATCATCAACTTTTAAAACAATTGTAATCAGTCCGAATCTGATTCTTCTGCCTCTACTCTGATTTACTCTATGTACATAAATTTTTCGTGTCGATAATTTTTATGACACCACATATCCTGTAGGGGCAGCTAGGTGCAAGAGTGGATAGAATATTGGCCTGATGTCAAGTAGACATCTTCCTGAGTTCAAATCTGACCTCAGAACCTACTAGCTGTGTGACCCTGGAAAAGTCATTTTTGTCTTGTTTGCTTCAGTTCCCTTACTTGTCAAATGGGCTGGAGAAGGAAATGGCAAACCACTCCAGTATCTTTGCCAAGAAGACCCCAGATGGGGTCAGGAAGAGTCAGACATGACTGAAATGATTTATTTTCTTCTAAAAAATAAAGAGCTAGCTTAGTGACAAGAATATTTGGATTTAAATTCTGCCGGGGATATGTGCTAACTGTGTGACTATGGACAATTTATTTAAGCTCTCAGTACCTCAGTTAATCCTTTCATAACATAAGTTACAGATGACCTACTTAATTATGTCAGTGGAGAGAATTTTCATTATTGGGAGTTCATCACCCAGTCGAAATCACAGTTCTTAATATGCACGTACATATAACATCTATCTATTCTATCAACTGTATATTTATAGATACATAGATTATGTCTACTTAAAATTTTTTCTCTTTGTGTATTTGTGTAAAAATAACATCTCAGGTATTTTTCACTGTTTCTGTCTCTCTGTCTCTCTTTTCACACACACATATGTACACATTATACAAACATATTTTTAGTTATATATATATATATGTATATATAACATTATATACAATTATTAAACATCACATTATAAAATTTTAAAATGATTCCCCCTCCCTTTACCTGCTAGAAAACAGAATATGAACCTTGAATGACTTCCAAGTGGACTGAACATGACTGAAACAAAATGTATTTTTAATGTGAAATATGCAAACAGCTATTGTACAAAGAATTCTACATTATATTTTGTAATGCTGTTTTAATAAAAATAACATTTATCTATTTTTGAGCTGTAAATAGAAAAACCTTATATTTCTATTTATTGCTGCCATGTACTATGAAACAAGTGCAATATCCAAGTGTAATCTTAAATAAACTTCATTTTGCCTTTGAAAAAATAGTACAGACTAGTTAAACATGTTACATGTGACATATAAATATAGGATACACATATATTTCAGGTTAACAAAATAATATTATATAAGATAAAGATGCATGTGGCAGAATATATTTAATAGCTATGTTCACATACAGATTTATTCTATTTTATTATATATATATATATATATATATATATATATCATAATTTACTCAGCTAGTCTCCAGAAAATTTCTTGCCAATTATTATGTCATTAAAAATAACAAAACAAATAAAAAACAACCTCTTCCCCCCTGACTCTTCCACTCATTTCTCTAATATGATTTCCCTCCAATCATAAGATAAATGTCGACTTTGTTAAAATTTAAAGAATAGCAATGTTGCGTAGCGGAAGCAGGAAAACATGGGTTTCAATTCTCCTTCAATGACTTACTCAATTATGTACTTGCTGTATGATTCCAGGTAAGTCACTTAATTATCTGAACCACTCTTTCTTCATCTGTGAAATGGGGTGGTGGCAGCCTCCATGAACTGCAAGGTGATTTCTAGATCTAGATAGATGATCCTCTAAGTCCCAGACTTTCTCCACTACATCACGCCATTAAATTGTAAGCTACTGAGAATGGAGGGAGTACAACGTGTAGAGTCACACACCGTCATATTTCCATTTCCCACCCACGCATCCAAGATAATGGGACATATTGAGGATATTAATAAGAACAGACCTACTACCTCTCAAGTGTGGAGTAAATAAGGTGAGGTGGCTGGCCAATGTCTTTACTAGATATTGATGAAAACCAGTGGAAAGACTCTTTAGAGGAGATGATTCTGAACAATTGAAGGAACAAAGAAGCTTAACACATAAAGGGAAAATAGTATTCAAGAAGAGAGGTCAGTAAATAAAAATGATGTGATGGTGGGAAAATCATATGCAGAGGACAAGAAGAATGCTTTTTGGACAGAATCAAGAGTTTGTGTTCAAGCATTTCAGAAGAGATTGCAAGCAAATGGGATTAAGATAGTGAATGGAATATAACCTTAAAAACTCTTTGATTTGTATAAAATTAGTATATTTTATTTATATATGATTAATATTTTTATATTATATTTATTCACACATACAAATTAATATGTTTATAGTATATATGAAATTATTACTAAAATATAAAATCAATTGAAAATTATAAAATCATAAAATCTTAATTTTGAATAACATCTCAGAAGCTGTCCAGTCTAACATATATTTGAAGATGATGCCTCCCCCACGTACCTGATACACAACCATCCACTCTTTAAAGGTCTGAAGAGCCCACTATTAACTAAGGTACCACATTTTAGATCTTGGATGCTTACATCTCTCTCTCTCAGGGTTGTAGGATAACCCTGAAGGACGTTTGGTTGACTTTTTCTAAAGCTGTCACTCCCACTTCTCTTATGTGATTCCCTCTAATACTATCATTTAGAAGTCTTCTAGTCAAGTGTTATCCAATAGCAATGAGCATTACTAATCTATACATCAGGATTGCTTTGGATGACACAGTAACTTTAAAATTTAGTTTAAAGATGTGATTTTATTGTATGTTTGCACTTACTGTACTTTTATTTCGTTAGGTATTGTCTAGTGACATCTTGTTCTGTTTTTGAAATTTGTGGGATGCATGTACTACACATTCAGTATGTTTGATGCCTCTGACTTACTCAGCATGTCAAAAAAGCATTTAAATAGGGATATTTACTAAAGTGGAACAAGAGAAATGATTTGTACAAAGTATCTTCCCTCTCAAAGTCTGTGACACTCTCTTACAAATATATAGAGAGTTCTGGCGAAAATGGACTTAAGCTAAAGAAAACATGTGAACAATAAATAGTTCTCCAATTACTTAAACCTGATATATTTTTATGAAAAGTTTCTTTATAATTTTGTTTGCATAGTACCTGAATTTGTTTTGGCAGACATTCTCTCTGATATTTGACAGTGTCTAGATTTATTTAAATAAGGATATCTCTTGCTATCTCTTCTTGCATGGTTTTGTTTGTGATATATAGGAATGCTGGTAATTTTTGTAGATTTCCTTATATTCTGCTACTTTGTAAAATTGTTAATTTTTTCAACTAATTTTTGAGGTGAGTCTTTGGGATTTTCTAAGAATATCATCATATCATCTACAAAAAGAGATAATGTATTACCTCTTTCCCTATTCTAATTCCCTCTATTTCTTTTTCTTCCCTTACTGCTACCGCTAGGATTTCCAATACATTGGGGAATGACTGAACATGTTGTGGTGTGTTATTGTGATGAAATCCTACTGTGCTATAAGAAATGATGAGTTTGTTGATTTTTAGAAAAACAGATTGACTTGCACAAACTTACGAAGAGTGAAATGAACATACCCAAGAGAATGCTGTACATGTTAACAACCATATTGTTTTCAGAACAACTTTGAGTGACTAAGTCATTTTGACTATTGTAAATACCCAAATTTACCACAAATGGCATATGAAGGAAGACAATTGTATCCAGAGAAAGAACTGCTAAATGGAAATATGAAGAGAATGATTTCACATACACTCATATACACACACATATACATACATACACATATTTGTGTCTAATGACAGGCATCTCTGATGGGGAGTGAGGAAGGGAAGAAAAAAGGAATAAAGAAATTTACAAGAAAACTTTATTATACTTTTAAAAGGAATGTACATAATAGATTTGTACATAATAGATTTGTAGTTGCATGTGTAGTTATCCTTTTAAAAATTCTACTATGTTATGAACATTCTTGTTTTATTTCATTTTAAAAATAAAATAAATATAATTTTAAAAAAGTATATTTCGCAAAGGGGTAACTCACAACACCTGGTTAGTAGAAGTTTTTTTTCCCTCAATGGGCTTGGATTTTGGCAGATTGAGTTCAGATCCAGACTTAGACAATTACTGGCTATGTGACCCTCGGGAAATTGCTTAGTTTCTATCTACTTTAATTGCTTCAGTTCTAAAATGGTGATAACAGTTAAGCTCCTTTCAAGTGTGGTGAATTTCCATCCATCTATCCTGTGGACTTCAACTGATCTAGGGGTGTCATGTAGGGCATTGAGGAGATTTTGGGAAATCCATATTCCTCTGGACCCTTCAACGCTAGAAGGTTCTCCTCTCATCAAAGAAAGTACAGGTAGGAGACATGGCTAAGACTAAAGCTGAGGTCTGTCCTTCCTCCCTAGGTCATTATACCTCAGCGATGTGCTAGAAAACTACACTTCCTCAAATTTCTGGAAAATCATCAAACTCCAGAGAGCTAGATACTTTGACAATGAATTCAGAGTTCCTAATGAAATTCCTCAGCCAAATTTCATTTTTGTGAGGAGTCATTTCATTTTATGAAATGGCTTTCCAAGGCTTTTCACACTCAGTCTAAGGACTTTAGACAGTTTGAAACAAGTTAATCCCAACCTTAAATGTACAATGGCATGAACTGGAGGTCATCTTCTGAATAGCTTCTAGGGGATCTATTCTTCTTTCCTAAAATACAGCAGTAGCTACAATTAAATAGAATTTCAGATGTGTTCTCTCTAGACCAATCACAGAGGGATTCTTACCTCAATAGCCTGGAACACTAATGCATGGGATTCAATTAGCTTTCTTGGTTGCAATTTTATACTATTAACTCACATTGAGAATGTATTTTATTGCATTGTATTATATTGTTGTATTGTATTAACTCACATTGAGATTGCCATTGTATACTATTAACTCATATTGGTCCTTTCTCAGCTATGTCTAGAACCTCTCCCACCTTATAGCAGATAGACTGATTTTTTGAAGAGATAAGATTTTCCCACTCTCCCTGAGAGAATTTCCAATTCTTTGTCTCTCAAATAGCAACTGGATTGTGTGATTTTTTTTCTCCCAAATACGTCCCTAGGTCACTTTGTCTTGATTGTGTCTTTATATACTTTGCAGCATCAGAACATTGTGCAATAACTAGTCTAATTCAGTGATTTATCTGATATTTTTCTTTTTTTTTTTTTTTTTTTAAATAAATTTATTTATTTAACTTTTTACATTCATTTTCACAAGATTTTGGGTTCCAAAATTTTCTCCCCATTTGTCCCCTCCCCCCTCCCCAATACACTGGACA
>CM053771.1:416851244-416981722 GCA_028658325.1 Potorous gilbertii
GGTATTGACCCGTTTTTCATGCTTTTCTTGCATTTCTCTCATTTCTTTTCCCAGTTTTTCCTCCACCTGTCTAACTTGATTTTCAAAATCCTTTTTGAGCTCTTCCATGGCCTGAGCCCATTGGATATCTATTTCAGATGTTTGGGATACAGAGGCCTTGACTCTTATGTGTTTACCTGATGGTAAGCAGTTTTCTTCTTCGTCAGAGAGGAAGGTTGGAATCATTTGTTCACCAAGAAAATAACCTTCTATGGTCTTTTTTTTTCCCTTTTCTGGGCATTTTCCCAGCCAGTTACTTGACTTCTGAGAATTCTCTCTACCCCAGCCTAGGTCTGCCCAGCTAGTGTTTGGGGTCTGAAATTCAAATGCTGCTCCCCAGCCTCAGGGCTTTTGGTAGCAGGCCTGGTTGCTATTCAGGGTAAGATTAAATCAGGTTCTCAGGTGGGGGCAGGGCCACCTCCCAGGCTCAGTTCTCTCAGGGGGTTTATGCAGACACCTTCTGTAATGGAGCTGCTGCTGAGCTCCTGCTTGCTCTGGGAGCCTCTGGGCGCCTGCTGCCTCTGCTGCTGCCTCCGGAGTGAGCCCGAGTTGTGGAGACACCCCACTCCCCTCTTAGCTCGTCCAGACATCTCTCTCACTGACCTGTGCATCTGTGGGTGGAGGGACCTTCGCGGCTGCTGGAGATTCCATCCCTGAAGCCTGCTTGGATCTGCTCGTTTCTCTCAGTCCCATGCAGCCAGGGCAGGGCAGGGCTCCACTCCTGTCTGATGTGCGACGGACCTTTGGGATCAGTTTTTCAGGGCTCTCTGGAAGGAAATCTCCCTCACTGTGTTGCTGCATGACTTCCACTGTTCCAGAATTTGTTGGGAGTTCTTTTTAGAGGAAATCCATGGCCTGTGGGTTCAGAGCTATCATATGTGAGTATTTCTACTCTGCCATCTTGGCTCCGCCCCCTTAGTACTAGTATTTTTACAAATAAATGAAGGCACAGAGAGATGTTATGACTAGTCCAACATCACACAGATACTGAGGACAAGAATGCAAATCCAGCTGACTCCCTGTCCAATATTTTTATTACATTTTTCCAAAGACATTTGAGGTTTCCGTATTTCAAAATTAACTAATTGTTTTTATCTCATAATTCAACTAATTAATGGTAGACACAGAAACAGAAACTTTCCATAAGTATTGTGCTTGCCATCCCACTGGCTGAAGAATTTATCTGGTCACAAATCCAGAGTTCTTGTTCTCCCTAAAGCAGGAAAAGACCTCATGGCAAAAGAGAAAATAAATCTGTTATAAGTGTTCCATACCTAGCCCAGATCTATCACATACTAAATTTTGCCATAAAGGAAAAATGTTTGAGGAGAACTAAAACTAGAGTTTCTTTAGCAGTTATATTTCATGAATTGGTAATCATCAGCAAAGAGAATCTCACCTATCCATCATGGAACATTTGAAAGGAGAGGATTCAGGGAAGATGGCAGAATAGGTCAGAAAATTCTATGATCTCCAGATTTCCCCCACAAACAGAAAAAATGGCACCTCACAGAGAACATAGAACACTAAAAATGAACAAGAGTTGGAGCAGAAAAGTGGTCTTTCTGGGACAATCACAGAAGAGCTGAAGGAAAATTGAAGGACAGAGCTTTGGTCCATGTGAAAAATAAACAATTCCAGGCTAATTCCCCTGAAATGACAAACAGTAAGCCCTGAGGATACCTGGTTTGGGAGATGGCATCAGCCTTAGATACATGAACTTTCAACTCCAGGAAAGTGTGGGGAGCTAGGAAGATTGAGGGAACCTCTGGTAATAAGAAATATCATCCCTAGCCAGGCTGCAGAAAAGTAAGTGGAGATGAGAAGGAACCAGAACACACCTGGTGAGGATAGTAGTGAGGTGGGAATGGTATTGAGCAATGGGTACTTACAAGAGTTCAGAATTTTTGGTTTTGGCTTCAAGTTAGAGGGGGAAGTTGAAGGATGAGCTAAGGTCAGAGCCACCATCTCCCATACTGGAAGACAAGAGGTTATTACAAGAAAAAAGCTGCTACAAATTTAAAATAAAATATGCAGGCAAAGGAGAAAGAATCCAACCATAGAAAATTACTACAGAAATAGAGAAAATAGGTTTATCTTCAGAGAAGGATACCAAAGCAAAAAAAAAAAAACCTCTCCTATGCCAAATAATAATGTCAAATTGTTACCTGCCTGAAAAGAATTCATAGAAGAACTTTAGAAAGACTTTAGAAATCAAATGAGAGAAATTGAGGGAAAAAATTTTTTAAAGGAGCCATCCAAGGAAAACAAGGAGATTGTGAAAAGAAAATCCATCAATTAGAAAAGGATATCAAGAATCTCAAAAAAGAAAATGACTCATTGAAAATTAGAATTGGGTAAGGGGAAGCCAGTGAAGTTATAAGAGACCAAGAAATAATAAAATAAAATTTAAAAAATGAAAAAAATAGAAAAAAATGTGAAATAGCTTATAAGAAAAATAATTGATCTGGAGAATAGAACATGAAGAGAAAACATAAGAATAATCAGGCTACTTGAAAGGTAGTATCACAACACAAATCTTGATACAATAATACAAGAAATAATTAAAGAAAATTGTTCTGAAGTATTAGAGGGGAAAATAGAAATAGAAAACAAAATCTACCAATCATTACCTGAAAGAGATTCAATGAGGACAACCTACAGAAATACAATAGTCAAATTCCCAAACTGCTAACTCAAGGGTAAAATATTATGAACAACAAGAAAAAAAGAAAACAATTTAAATATATTGGTGCCACAATTAGAATCACACAAGATCTAGCTGCAGCTATCATGAAAGACCAGAAATCTTGGAACAGTATAAATCAAAGAGCCAAAGAACTGAGGTTATGGTAAAACATATCATGTTCAGTATCTCAAAATTAAGCATGATCCTGAATAAAAAAATAAAAAGATATTTAAGAAATTTTCAGGCTTTCAGGATTTTGTTTAAAAAAAAAACCTGAACTGAATAAAAAATTTACACATGAGATCCAAGAGCAACATAAGGTACATATCAAAGATTAAGTACAAGGAACTCAAGGACAGGTTGCTTACCTTTTGCACAAGGAAATATAAAACATATGTCTAAAATTCTTATTAGTAATTGGGTAGTTCATAAGAAAGTTTGAGGTAGGCATGAATATATGATTTTTAAAAATAAAACCACCTAGGAACAAGTAAATAAAAGTAATTATTTTTATAACACAGAGGAATTAAATACAGGGGGGAAGGCTTGGTTGCTCTGGAACACTACTTTCATTGGGAAGGGGTTCAAGAGAATAGAAAGGTATAAAAGTCTTCTAAATTCAAGAAGAAATAAGAAACTGAGGGGACAGGTAGGGGCCAGAGGATAAGGGAAAGATATCTAGAGAAGAGGATGAGGGGTTAGGATAAGTGGGGAGGGATAATAGAAGGGTGCTTAGATTAATGGGAATGGGAGGATAAGGGAGGGATCTTTGGAGAGGAGTAAGTTAAGTAATAAGAGAGCAAGGTAGTAGGTAGAAATAAAGTAGAGGAAGCAGGAGTAAAAAGAAACAAGAGATACACAAAATAAAATAAAGATCAGGAGTAGAATTCATTAGGGAAATAAAAAGGCAGGAATAGCAATCATGATCTCAGATAAAGGTAAAGTTAAAATCGATTTAATCATAAGAAAAAAATAGGTAAACTACATTCTATAGCAGCCATATTGAGCCACATTGTTTTAGACTAAAATAACTACACAGTATAAGGATGGAATGTTGCTGTGGTACAGGAAGTGATGAGTTGCTGGACTTAGAAAAATATGGAAAGACTCAGATTTAGGAAGAAAGAGGTTATCCACCATCACAGAAACAGAGGGCAGTTAAGTATACTATGGTCTTCAATAGATGCATATTAATCTGTATGTCTATATATGAGTGTGATTATAGATACCTAAATATATGTATGTGTATGTAAGTGAACATACATAAGTATATATGCATGTATATATCTTTGTGTATGCATGAATATATGTTTGTAAGTGTATATGTATGTAAGTATACATATGTGCATGTATATATGTATATGTACATAAATATAGCCATGCTTATTGTACCTGAGGGGGAGGAAAAAAGAACAAAGTAAAAAGTACATGGCAGAGAAAAAAAATAAAATTTAAAAAGAAACAAAGAAAAGATGGACAGCTCTGAACACAACAAGAAATATTAAATAGACTTTCTTGAAATGAAAACCTATTGTTATATATTTTGAATCCTCTCTTAAGTTCTGTTCTGGATATGGCAATGCTTTTTTTCTTATTGTGTTAAATTTCTATATTTAAGTTTATATTTCTTGTTCTTTTCCTAGTCTATATTTAAGTTTTTGTATTAAAGTTTAAAATAAATATTTTTTTAAAAAATCTGAAAGGAAACATAGTATATTAGACCAAAAAAGGCACCCAATATTAGGAGAGAAAAAGGGAAAGTGTAAATAGTATTATACATTTTTTTCTCTTTTTGTTAAAAAAACTTTGAAAATGAAATATTGCTTAGCACCTCCACATCATAGGTACCTAATTAATAATTTCTGTTACTTAATAATTTCTGTTATTTGTTGTCATGAGGGATAGTTTTCTAGGAAGGTAGATGAGGAGGAATACAGAAGGAAATTGAGGTGATAGGAAAAAATATCTGAAACATATCTATATCTGCATGCAGGTAAAGATATAGATACAGATATTAACTACAATGTTTGGAAGATCAAAATAAATAATATCTGTAAAGTATTACATGAATACTACTTAGCTGTTATATATGTGAATGATTATTTCTTTAAAAACTATACTGAACAGTTCCTAGAAAATCTTGTTCTTTGTGTGTTGAAACAACCACAGTTTCTTCTATGATCCCCTTTCATGTTCTTGGAATAACACAATATCATTTTGTCTATAATGAAGGTTACAATTTTTAAAAAATTTAAAATTAAATTAAATTAAAATTAAAAAAATTTAAAATTAAATAACAGAGTGATTCCCTAGTTTCCAAATGTTATCAGCCGATTGACCTCTGAATCTAGACTGGTCTCACTGTCAATTGGCAGCACTTGCCAAAGATCAGTGTTATACTAATGTCTCATATTGAGGTGATATTGTCAGATTCCTGTGAAAGAATTTAACCAAATAGTGGAAAAGTTGACAAATATAAGTGATATTGTTGAGTTGCCTAAAAGCAGAATCTTTGACCAAGCTGTAGCAGAGGATCTAGACTAGAGGTTCTAGATTAATTACCTTTTCCATCTCTACCTTTATCATTGCCCTGGCTGTCTCTTTCCCCTTTCTGCGGTCAAATTTCTTCGGCTCTGGTCCAAAAGGAGAAGCAATTTTGTCCACCAAAATAAACATTCATTCGATAAGTCAGTGCACTAATACATTTCCCTTTCCGATTGCCAAATGGCATCAAAAGGTATGCGTATGGCTATGCACAAGGTATGTTGTAGCAGGGGGGAGAAGAAAATGTGACATTAAATGTAGAAATAAATTGAAATTACAATGAATTAAATCAGGAAAATTGACTATTTGATATTTGTTGATTGCCCACAGTGTTCTTAGTTTCCGTGTCCTAACAAGAATGCATCAGCCATGCTTATCAGCAGAGATGAAAGATGTTTGCATTCCAATGAAAGATTGAGACAGCTTGATTTGAACCATTTTTCTTTTGAATTGTTCTTAATTAAATGAGAAAGCTATTTTGTGTAAGTAATTTGGAAACGATATTCGATATTGTTTCAACACTGGCAAGATACTATGATGTATGTTTCTGCTACAGCTCTTTCTCCTTTCCTATGTATGATTGGTGGAGATTGTTTATTTAAACTGGAAATGACCAAGAGTGTTCTAGTTCCATTGACTTAATCAGTGAATTTGGTGTAGTACAAACTTTGTATAGTTAGGCATTAGTGAGTTATTTAGCTCTAGGGACAGAGTGATTAACTAGCTTTCCAAGGGCAACTCAGCAGCTTAAAGTCAACATTAGTGTTTAACACCCATTTTTAGTGGATATACATGATGAACCTCTCATGCACATAAAATTATTATGATACATTGATTCCTTCTTTGGACTGCTACCAATATTTCTCTATTTTTTGTCAATTTCCCTAGGTCTTCATACACCTTCAGGCATTCATCTTCCATTTCAATGTGCCTATCTTTTGAAAGCCGTCAAAGCACACTCTTATTCTTATTTCAAAATAGGGCATTTATTAAGTTGGCACAAAGTGGCAGGTATTATGCCAAGTGACAGAGAGCTAAATACAGGGGCTAAATACAAGTTCCTTGCCCTCAAGGAACTTACATTTGGGGAAGAATGTTAGGTTCACTTAGTGGAGTGGGCTTGAGGTTTGGGATAGGAGATGGGGGTGATGGCTGGTGTAGAGATAACATCATAGGGAGATGGTTGAGAAGTTACATGGGAGTGTGGTTCTTCAAATAAACACTTTCATTGTCAAATTTTCCAGCAGTAATTAAAATCTTTGAAATAAAGTCTTGTCTTACTTGACAACTGACTTAATTAACTTAATGTGCTACTTTGTGACATATAAACAATGCATGCGTATATATACATGTGTCTTTGTGTGTATGTGTGTATCTTACTAGAAAAAGTCAAGACAGATTAAGAAAGAATAGTTTCTCTGAGGTCATTTCTAGTTGCAAGTGTTTTATAATTAGATTCTGGATGAAAGTGTACTTATGATATTTATTCTTTATTTTAATATTTTTTTAAACTCTCTTCTCTGCCAATAACATTACAGGACTTATTGGTTTCTTATTTATGCCAAGAATTGACTCAGTTTTAAAAGTCCTTATGTCTCTGTCCATGTTGTGTAGAGGAACCCAATGTCACCTCCATTCCCCTGCAGGCCCTGTTTCTAGTCTCAGAACTTTCAGTCCTGGAATTCCCCTTAGCACCTAGGCTCTGCTCATCATAGAACATTCAGCTACTCCTGCAGTTTTCTCAACCTAAAGCATCCTTCTTTTTAAGATCTATCCCTTTCTCCTATTAGTGAATTCCTCTTGGAGATTCCATTTTGTTAAAGGGCTTGGGCCAGGGTTGGGAAACCTGTGGATTCAAGTCCACAGTGTGATCTTCTAAGTCCTTGGGTGCAACCTTTTGATTGTCCAAATTTTGCAAAATAAAGCCTTTGACTGACTCCAAACTTCACAGAACAAATCCCCTTAATAAAAGGATTTGTTCTGTAAAACTTAGACTCAGTCAAAAGGCCACACCCAGGGACCTAGAAGGCCACATGCAGCTTTAAGGCCACAGGCTCCCCACCCCTGCAGGGTCTATGACCTTCATTCCCTTCTCAGACCTGTTTTAGATTTCTAGACCTCAAAACCATTATACTCACCAGGTACTTTTCCCCCTTTCCCCTTTTCTTTCTCCTTTCTTCTCCCTTTGGTGTTTTATCTTCTGTCATTATAAAGTAAACTCCTTGAGGACAAGGACTATTTTTTTTCTTGCTTGCATTTTTATCACCAACACTTAGCACAGTGCCTGACTCATAATAAATAGCTAATAAATGATTGTTTTTCTGCTTTCTTCCTCTTTGGGGCTAACAAAATAGTAATTGTGATCTGCTCTAATGAAACACAATATTTTGTTGAAGTATCATCTTTCCTTTTTCTCTATAATTTCATAATTTTCAGAAATACCAGTTAAAATCTTATTATGTTTGATCTATTAGGGGAATTCTCATTTATACTGATTCTTTTCCTTAGAATAGCTTCAGTGGTAGATACCAGCTGTAAATTTCAAAGTTGCCTTCAGAAATCACCTATTATGTGGTTAATCAATTCAGTGCTCAGTAACTTTGGCAAATGAAGTCTAAATCTTATATCACGATACTGGGCACTAGACATCCTTTCTCCCTCCCCCAAATATGAACAATTTAAGAACATTTCTTAAGGCATTTCAACTTCAATTTTAAATTTTCCTTACTCACTCTTGAATCTCTTATACTCTCTTTAAAAAAAATTTTCATTGGTTGCACTCATCATTTACAGAAGTGTTACCATGGAGAAAGGCAATTATGAACACAGCTTCAAGTGATGGGCGACTAGAGTTTGGATCAATCATATAATCATAGACTTAGAAAACACCTTGAAATATCCTCTTAGTAACCCATCTTTCTTCCTTCAAGAAAAGACTAAATTTAAACTATTCATTAAAACTTGAGATATACAACTACTATTTTTTTTAGAATAACAGTGTTAGTTTCAGGTGAAGTCTGTATTAATATTAAACTTATTCACAGTCCTAATTATACCGTGAGAGCTAATAAAGACTTGCTTAATAACATGGGACCAGTGATAGATTGTCTCAGATTTCTAAGGACCAACATTTTTAGCAATACCATCTCTTTTGACCATTAATTAAGTTAAAATGTGATTACTTTCCATGACAAAACTGCCCACACAAATGAAATTATAGTCCCTTCAAAGACTGACTCACTAACAACAATAAACAAAAATTATTATAACTGATGATACCAATATGCCACTTCGTAGGCATATTGGGCATTTTCTTTAAGTATAACTTGTGAATCTTGTACTTTGCAATTTCAACAAGAACACTGGCTCTAGAGTTAGAAGATCTGTGTCTAAATCCCATCTCTGATGCATACTTCCTGTGTGACCTAAGATAAGTCACTTAATCTCCATGGGCCTCAGTTTCCTCATTTGTAAAAAAGAAAAGAGTTTTGGACGAGATGACTTCTATGACTCTTTTCAGCTCTCAGTCAATCATTTTTAATCTTTTTTCCCATATTACTGAGAAATATACAATTTACCCTTTTTAGAAATACATTTCTAAATTACTCTCAGTGCCACAATTTCTACACATTCCTCTCACCCTCCCCTCCAAAAAAGATTGCTATTCTAGGAAGGTACAAAAATAAAATCAGAAAGAAGCAGATGAAGTGAAAAGTTGATTTCCTCCCCACCCCCCTTATCTTCTTTCTTTATTTTTTTTACTATGAATCTCTAGGCATTGGAGATCAAGGTATAATTACTCTCTCACACAATGGAAGGCACTACTAATAATAATAGGCACTGGAATTTATTTTATTTTATTTTATTTCATATTTCCTACCAATTCATGTCTGGACCTTCTCATAAACATGTACTCTTAGAGAGCAGAAATCATTGAGAGGCTGAGTGACTTGATCAGTGACACATAGTTCATATATGTCATGGGTGGGATATTGATATTCACACACATAGTTCATTTGATGGCAAATATTTACAAATCTTTCTAAATTTATTTTTAATTAATTTTTTCATTTGGATAAAAGCTTCTTCTCCCACTACTTAACACGGTGTCAGGAACACAGCAGGTACTTAATAAATATTCATTGTTGATTGAGTGGGGAAAAAAAACCTTATAACAAATATGTCTAGTGAAACAAAATGACCTCACCGGTCACATCCAGATGCCACATCTGCATCCATAACATATTATGTGAGTAGCATACTTCATGGCAAGTTCTCTAGAATCCTAGTTGGTTGTCACATTGGCCAGAGTTGTTCAAGCTTTAAAATTTATTTGTTTATAGTGTTAATGTTGCTGAATAAATTGTTCTCTTGGTTCTACTTACTTCACTTTACATCAGTACATATAATTCTCTAAAAATATGCCTTTCATCATTTCCTATAACACAACAGCATTCCAATCACATTCATATATCATAAAAGTGTTTGCTCATTTCCCAGTTGATGGGCACCCTTCCAACTGACAGGTCTTTACTTCTATAAAATGATCTGCTATAAATATATTTATACAAATGGGTATTTTTCTCTTTCTTTTATCCCTATGGGTACAGACCTACTGGAGGTGCTGCTGGGCCAAAGGGTACACACAGTTCAATAGTATCTGGAGCATAGTTTTCATTTGCTTTCCAAAATAGTTGTACCAATTGACAGTTTCACACAGTAAATTAATGTTTTTTCCCTTGCAGGCCCTCCAACATATATAATTTTCCCTTTTGGTCAATATTGCTAATTTGAGAAATGTGAAGTAGAAACTCAGAGTTGTTTTAATTTGCATTTCTTCAGTTATTAGTGGGCTTTGGATCATTTTTTCAAATGGTTCTTGTTAACTTGGCTTTCTTCCTCTGAGTACCACCTGTTCATATCCTTTAACCATTTATCAATTAGGGAATCACCCTTATTCTTATATATTTAAATCAGTTCAATATATTTCTCAAAAATGAGATATTTAGTTGCAAATATGTTTCCCAGTTATCTGTTTCCCTTCTAATTTTAGCTTCATACATTTTATCTTCTATGATACTTGATATCTCTTATTTAGTCATGAACTTTCTATAGATCTGAAAGGTAATTTCTTCCTTGCTCCTCTTATTTATGATGTCATTTTTAATGTCTTATTCATATGTCTATCTGAAGTTTATTTTTGTACAGTGTATAGATACTCATCTATATCAGTCTTGTCATACAAGAATAGAAAAGGAGACTACTAAAGCATACACAGGGATCCATGTAGGCAGCAATTACTTAGACAAAAATCACACCTTTCAAAAATTTCATTTTTGTTAATGCAACAATACTTTGAAATCAGATAGAAACTATATTTTAATATGATTCAGTCCATGCTCAGGAGTGTTGTAGGCCATAGACAACCCACTGGCTACATATATGAAACCTGTGATCTGTACCAAGTTTCTGACAGATTGAAGGCAATTTTCTTCAAGATTTTTTGTTCCTCCAGACAATATTATTATTTTTTTGCATTTGTTTGTGAAGTTTTTATGTCCTACTATACATGGCTTATTTTTGTAAGAATGTCATCATAACTGAGAAATGTGCACTCTTTTCTAGTCTTAATCCATAATTGCCAGAGGTCTATCATATCTACTTTTTTAAATTCTCCTCAGGAATTTAATTTTTTCTTGCTTATTTCTGGTTAGATTTTTCTAGCTCTGAATATGGTATATTGAACTACTTCTCTATTTTAGTTTTGTATATTTTAGTCCCTATAATTCAATTAGTGTTTTCTAAAGTATTTAGATGCCATGCCATTTGTTATATATCTTAAGTAATGAAATTAGTTAATTATTATACTCCAACAAAATGCAATTTCCTCTTTGTCTCTTTTAATCATATACTCTTTTTTGTTTCTTTTCTTGTCAGGATAGTGATAGCTCATCTTGCTTTGTTTTTTTGTTTTTGTTTTCTTTTTACTCTAACTGGGGTATTGACATCTTTTATTTTAACTCTGTATGAATATTTTACAAGTGTGCCACTTGATATCTACTCTAATTTATCCTGATAGTCTCTTTTATTTTATTGGTGAATTCTTCATATTCAAGTTCATAGTTAGGATCATTAAGTGTGTATTCTCATATTTTTCTTCTCTTAATGACCTGCCTCCTCTTACAAAGAATTAGAAGTTAGTGGAATAGAAATGTGCTCTGTAACTGTGCTGTGGGTTGAATGTGATCTTCTTCTGCCCCTTTGCTACCTTTCTCTTTCCCCAGTGAAGACCCCAATCATAGGTTTTTACTCTTTCTTCTAGCTCTTATTCATCATTTCCTTTTGAATCTTTCTTCATACTTTCCTTTCTGAGTTTGAGGTTTAGACTAGGCCATCCTTAAATCTACACTCTTTCTTATCATCCCATTCCTCTTTCCTCCCCTCCCTATTTTTCTATTGAGTTAAATGCATTTCTACATCAAATTCTTTATGTATGTATTTATGTATGTATGCATGCATGTTTTGCTCTCTATTGACCAACTCAAATAAAAGTGATGTTCTACTGAATTTTGTTCCTCCCACTCTTCCTTGTCTGAACAGATTTCTACTTATATCCCTAATCATGGATATAATAAATTTCCCCTCCTCCATTTCCTCTTCTTTTCTTCTCTAATGCATCCTTTTTCTATGTTCTTTCCTTTCTTATTTAAGATCATCAAGCCATAATAAAATAACCCCTTGACCCTCTTACTTATTTGATATCTTGTACAATCCCTGAAAACACATTTGTATACCCTCACCAATTAGATGTGAACACTCTCCTTATAAAGTGTCTTCCCATTGCTGACTTATATTTACAAATTTTTTATGATTCTTTGAATATTGATGTTGGTATTTCAAGGTTTCCACTCAGTTCCAGTCTTTTCATCAGGAATGTTCTGAGGTCTTCTATTTCATTGAAGTCCATTTTTCTTCCATGAAATCTCATATATGTTTTTGCTGGGTAATATTTTCTTGGTTGTGAGTCCATAATTTTCTCATTTTGAAATATCATATTACATGGTCTCTGCTTTTTCATAGTAGTAGGTGCTAAATCTTACATTATCCTGCCTATAGTCCCTCAGCAATTTTTCTTTATGGCTACATGGAGTGCTTTTTGTTTTACTTGAAAGCTCTATCCTTTGAGTATGATGTTATTGGGAATTTTCATTTTAAAATGTTTCTTTGAAGAGATGGACAGAGGATTCTTTGTAATTTCATTTTATCTTAATTTTTTTCCAATATATCTGGACAGATATTTTCAAATACAATTTCTTTAAATTTTCTCTCCAGTTTTATTTTGTCATTATTTTCACATAATCCAATTATTGTTAAATTAGTTCTGCTTAAAATATTTTCCACATCACTTGCTTTTTATATGATTTTTTACATTTGTGTTGCTTTGTACAATACTTCTTGTTTCCTCATGTCATTAGCTTGTGTTTGGTCCACTCTAATTTTCAAGGAGTCTCTTAATTGAGTAAGGTTTTGTGCCTCTTTTCTGAGCAATTTATTCGCTTTTCAAATAAAGTTCTCATTTCGTTTCTGAATCTTTTCAACATCTCATCTTATTTATAATATTACTCTTTAACGTTTTATTCATTCCTTCTAAGAATTCTAATTTATCTTGCAGGAAAGATTTATTTCTCTCTGAGTCTTTTCTTATAGGTGTTTTGAAGATATTTTCCTTTTCTGGGTCTATTATGTTGGCATCATAATAGCCCTTTATATTTTGCTCTTTTTTATTTCTTTGTTTACTCATTATTCTAACTTACTTCTCAGATTGGGAAATGGTATTAAGATAACAGACCGTGTTTCTGGGCAGGACTGTCATGGCCTCATATAATCCTGGCCTGTCTTGTTTGAGGCCTGATGCCTACCCTCTGACTATTTTCTTCAGATATGGAGTGTTATGTTCTCTAAGAATCACAGAGGTATCTGGAGCCAGGAGGTTGCATCATTTCAGTAGTCCCTATGTGGTCAGATCATGGGCTAAATCTAATCACTGACCTCCTGAGCTTTCTAGGCTCCAAACTCTAGTTTTAATCTAGGTAACATATTTGCAGTCTTGCCCCTGAGTGGTGCTATAGCAGACAGTAATTGCCTATAAAACTCGTAAGATTGTTGAAATTTTGCTTTAAATTGAACATTGATTCAGTGTAATCATGTTGCTGTCCTATCCCTGTTCTGGGCCTGGAATTAGTACCCAGTCCACTCTGGAGGGTTCACTGCTCTAACTCTAATCTACTCAAGGACACCTATATTGCTGACAAGCAATGTTCCTTTCATGGACTGAGCAGTGACCTGGGTGACTCTGCCCCTCTGACTGTTTAGAATCCTGGGGCCTGAGTCCATAATTCCTGACCCTCTTGGAGACTCCATGCTGCTCACCTTGGTTTGGGACTGAGTCCTCAATCTTCCCCCACTGATGTTACAAGCTACACTAGTTAGTTGACAAGGTCGAATTTATGACCTTGTGCTAGAAAGATGCTAAGTCATTTCTTAGACTTAGTCTAAGACTCCCTAGTCTTCTGAGCTCTTTGAGTTTTTGTAGGGAATGTTGAGCTGTCCCAATTCTTCCTACTCTGTTATCTTTCAGAATTGTGAATTTATAAGTAAAGAGAATCCATTCACTTATAATGTATGACTCAAGGATGAGCACTCTACCATAACTGGCTGACTTCCTGAAATTTTCCTATAAAATATTATCATCTCAAAAATTCTTCCTTTGGGCCAGTAAATGTAGGATAATAGATAATAGCACTTTGCTAATGAGAAATGGAAAGTAATTCCTGAGTAAGATGTAACTAACTTCTAATCCCATCCTCTGAATTTCACTGTATTTGGTATCCTAAATATTTTCATATTTCAAAAACAAAAAATGAAATCTGCAAGCCTAGAACCAATATCATACCAACCTGATCTTTTGTTAACACTTTTCCTACTACAGCTGGTAGGGGAATCCAGAATCACAAACATATTGGCTTCAGTCCTAAGCAAGCTCATCTGCTAGGCAACATGTCTGGGCCTTTGCTTTCTACATATGCAAGAAATCATTTCCCAAGGATCACGAGATTATTCTCACATGTCATTTTTTGCAAAATATTCAACAAATAAAGACAATGTACAACAGAGATACCATTCTTTAGTTGCAGTAAATGTGAGATTAAAGCACAGAATTACAATCCAAAAAATGAAGCAATTAAAGCATTTAAGATAACAGCACCTATATGTGATTTTCCCTTTCAAATATATACTGCCTTCTCAGCTATTATACTCATTGGAATACATTCTAATTTTCTCTCTGGTTACATTTCTGAAAACCATTCCTAGAAATCTTTGTTGCCTAAAATTTTATACTTCAGAAAGTCCATTATCTCCTCAATTTCTTATTTTGTTACTCTACATACTAGAAGATTAAAATGTAGCCCATTGTTCAGCTGGTTTTTCCAAATTCAATTGAAAATAGAATTTACTGGCCAACTGCCATATAACTAGATGAAGGTTTCTCAACCACACACACGCGTGCACACACACACACACACACACACACACACACACATACACACACACACGTCTATTAAATATTTATGGCCAAACCACAACTTTTTTGGTTCCCCAAACTACATAGTGAAAATTAAACAGCCATCAGAAGGAAGGTAGTGTCATCACAGGTAATTTGGTATTGCTGTTTCAGCTCTTAGATGCTTTTCAAGTGTGTACTGAACAGATGGAGATTGTTACAGTCTTTTCAGGCCAGTGTTTACTGCAAACTTTCAAGCAATCTGTCATGATTTTTGTATTCCCAGTGACCTTTTAAGTCCTTGCAAAGGAGACCAAGTCTTCAAAAATGATGTTTACCAACCCATGTCTATTAATGTACAGATACATTCTCATTTTTAGTATCAAAGGCTCTTCCAAAAGTATTGATTTTTTTAATATGCATATAGAACCAATTCTACTACATGAAAGTTTGTTTTGGATTTCTATATGTCATTTTTTCTAAAGCCTGGATTTCACTGGTTGGGAAGGTCCTGGCATCATAACGCAAGTGATACCCCTCCTAAAGAGTAAGTCATATTTTTCCCTTCCAATTAATGATATGACTTGTTAAATGCCGCTATAGAATAATACGCAAAACTTCAAGCCCTCCTCCCTGCTGTTTAGTCAATGAGAATGTTCTCTGCACCAGCTGAGACCTGCATTAGTTCCAAATTGTACTAAACCAGGGAGCAAGGATTGTTGTACCCTAATTACCCATAGATGCAATTTGCCTCTGCTAAGCTTTCATGCAGTTACTCTGAAGTTTTCTATTTCCATTTCAATTAAAAAAAAAACACTTCCATTCAGTCATTTTTTTTATAGCAACAAACAAGCAAATGATTAAAACTCTTCTTAAGGCGTACCTCTGAATCAGTTTTGATATCTATATACCAAATACATGAAAAAATAATGGAATTATGGAAGAATACTTGCCTTTGAGAAATGTATGTCTACACAAAGGCATCTCTTCAGCAATTATTTCTTTGGGGGTCACATTGTTATATAGAGGATAGGATACATAAGTCTTTTCCAACACATGTGTTGGCAGAAATGTGTCTGAATTACAGCTCCAAGTTCTAGGTGAATTTATGCGTCATCATTCTTTGTCATGGTAATAAAATAGTCAAAGTCCAAATAACTAGTTATTTCAATCAGTGTCAAGAGGAAGGCCGACAGCTGATTGATTTAGCCAAGAGCAAGGAAAGTTCACAGATTCCTTGAATCAGAAGTAAAGGGACTTCAGAAGTTCATAGGATCACAAGTGTTGAACTGCAAGGAAGTTCAGAAATGATTTAGTCTAACCTGTCATTTTCCACATGAGGAAAGGAAGGCCCATCTTTAATTTGCCCAAAATCATCCAGGAAATGGAGATAAGTTTTGAAACCAGATTCTCTGATTGTAAGTATGTTGTCCTTTCCACTGAACCACTCTATCTTTTGGTAACTCATGAAAACTGCATAAATCAGTTTTCAAGGATAGTTTCCAAAGGTAGGGTCTAATGAGAATATGTCTTTTTCACTTATAAAATCAACCTCATGCATTCTTTTACATGAATACTCCTCTATGATATTTTAGACAAAGAATTTTTTTCTCCTATATACCTTATAAAAGAATTTTGATAATCCACCATAGTCCAGATAGTACCTATGTATGGATACTGTACTAATTACTAAAGTTACAGAAACAATTTTTTAATTCAGATTCTCCTCTCCAAAAAAATTATCATGGCTTAATAATTACTGCCTTATTAAGATGAATTCTTAAAACTAGGACAAGTGATTCTTTTTAGATTACTTTAGATCAAATATGCAATTGCAATAAAGCTGGTATGTGATTGCAACATAACTCAAAGCCATGACCTAAGTAAAAGGATGTGTAATTATTTAATTTGCTTGTTATTATACATAATTAATTAGCAGCATGGAAAAATAATTTTACCCTTAGTTATTTCCTTCAATTTAATCTAATATCCAGAGAAACTTTAATTAATATGATGGATATATTTTGAAACCTCATGCTAAAGGTGGCTCTAATTCACATCCCTAGAAAGCAATGGAAGTCATATTTTTCACCAGTTATTTTGAATGCCCAGGGGATCCCCCGGGGCTTTGTAATGAATGGCAGAGTATCACTACAGTAAACCTTTGTTTCCTCATGAGAAGCTAGTCACCTTTGTTAAGCAAGCTGCTAGAAAACATGGAGCAAGTGCTTGTGTGGTCTGCCCAGTCTTTCAGCTTCCAGCACTTCTAAAAGCCCTGGTGATTGACGACGTCTGCCTTTGGAATTCTCCGAGTACCTCAAGGGGAAGGATGCAATTCAGCCCTGGAAGCCTCGCTTTTTCTCCATTCAGGAAAATTATAGATAAATGATCAAAGTGACATCTTGTCTGAGAAACACTGAAAACATCTGAGCAAGGCCCACAGGTACACTTCATCTTTCCCTACAACCTAGAGGTACTGATACAATTTTGAAATCTCTGACAAACTCATAGAATTGGCTTTGAAATTCCCAGTAGTTACTAGTTGAGATAACATACCCCAAAATGTAGAAGGTAAAGAGAAAGCCTGAAGTATTCAGAGCATTGTAGTAGGAACTGTTTTATGAGTATATTTATATCTCCCTCACACTATGCTGTTACAGGAAATGCATGTACCTCTTCAGAAATGATTTCAAAAGCCAACAGCCTGTGGATTTTATCACTCCGAGATCACCACTAGCAGTTTACAATTCCCACTGGGCTCACATTCAGTTTGAAAATTTCCTAAAGAAAATGGCCATTTGTTTCCTGAAAGGCAGCATTTACCATACAGAGTTAAAAGAAATTCACATCTCAGAATGTTCTGGTTTTATCTCATTATGTCAATTTTGACATGGATTTGTCTGGTCTCTGGGCAACAGCAAACATGGTGAAGATGAAGAACTCCCACCTGATAGGTAACATTCTGAGAGACACTGTCAAGGTTAACAAGTGACTACTTGCTAGGACAGAAAAGACAAGAAGGGAGATGGAACAGCCAGCTCTGTCAGATGATAAGCAGAGAGATGGCTAAAGGTGTACATAGGCATTCATTCATGTCATCTCAGACATGCCAGGTGCAATAGGATATATAAGCCTGTCCTAGATAGGGGAGGTGAAGGACGAAAGGAAGGCAAGCTCCTCGGAAACCGCAGACTATATCAGCTCAGAAAAATCTCTCCAAGTCAAATAAGGAAGAAAATAAGAGGAAAAATCACACAGGTCCCAAAACCTTCAGCTGAATGGAAAAAATAGGAAAGGGAAATAAATTCACAAATGCCTACATTAGGATTCATGTCGAAAGAATACTATATGTATCTCCTAACATTTAGGAGCCAGGACAAAACAATATTTAGATTTTAAAAAAACTCACATACATACTTATTCATTTTGTTGTTTAATCAGTTTTCAATAGTGTCTGACTCTTTCTGACTCATTTGAGGTTTTCTTGGAACTAATACTGGAGTGCTTTGCCATTTCCTTCTCGAGCTCATTTTCTGAGGAAACTGAGGAAAACAGAATCAAGTGACTTCCCTGGGGTCACACAACTAGTAAATGTTTGAGGCCAGATTTGAACTCAGGAAGAGAAGTCTTCTCAAGCTCAGGCCCAGTTCTATTCAATTAGCTGTCCCATATTTATGCATAGCAGACCCTTAAGGTTTCATTTTGTCCTACCAAGTCATTTTTTAAATTTCTGAAATTAACAAACAATAAATAACAGGATATACATATACATATATCTATCTATGTGTATATTTATATATGCATGTGTATCTGTATATATATATATATATATATTATTTGTGTATATTTATGTATATGTGTGCTTATATTTGTGTGTGTTTAGATATATAGAGAGATATAGATACAGACATAAATATAGATGCCCTCAGCAACTCTTTCTCTTATGCAAGAATGAAAATGTGACCTGCTGTCAAAAGACACCTGTGAATGAATGTCTGTTTTCTTCTCATATTTTTCCTTAAAAGTAGTTTCAAAGTGCTCAAAAGCTATTCTCATAAGTGTCATAGAAATGAGAAAATAAGCATATCTGTAAATATTTGCTAATGCTTTCTAGTTTCTTTTCCTAGGAAGAGATAGTAGAAGTACATAATATATCCTATTCTTTTGGTATCTTCACCTCTCAATGATGTTTGAAGACTTATCTCTGAATGTCATTGAAACTCAACATGAATGTATTAATCACATTATCTCAGATACTCTGGTAGGGAGTAGGGGTGCACAGATAAAAATAAAGTGGTCCTTAATCTTAAAGAGCATCCTTTCTATTGGGGAGGGAAGGGATGTGAGATACAACATGCACCTAGAGAAATAAAGACAAATTATATTAGCATATATATATATAAAATTTATATATATTAAATATATTATTTATTATATATTATATATATTATTTTTATACATATAAAATCTCTTGGTGAGGGGAAGGTTCTAGAACTTCAGGGAAGGATGGGGAGCCTGCTGCCTCCTGGCTATATGTGGTTCCATAGGACCTCCAATATGGCCCTTTGACTGAATCTAAACTTTACAAAATTTTATTCAAAGGTCCACACTGGAGGACCTAGAGGACTGTGTGCCATCTCGAGGCTGCGGGTTCCCCACTCCTGCAGGGAGGATCAAGGTAAGTACTTGGGTAGGAGGTGCTGCTTGCACTGAACCCTGAAAGGAGCTAAGCATTCTCTGAGGAGAAGGTTAAGAAGGAGTGGGTTAAACCACAGTAAAGCAGCTTGTGCAGGGGCAAGGAGTTGTGCGAGTGAATGTCATGTACTGGGAAAATGAAGTAGACTGGTTTTACTAGAACAGTGAATATGTGAATGTTAATAACATGCAATAAACCTGAGACTTTGAAGTGCTTTAAATGCTAAGCAGAGAACTTTGCATTTTATCCTACAACAAAGAGCTTTTTGAATGGGGCAATGACATACTCCGACCTCTGTTTCAGGAATACACTTGACCTACTGTCTGGCAAATAGATTGGGGAAGAGAGAGACGGGGGCAGGAAATCTAATTAATAGGTTCTTGCAATAGTCCGAGTGAGCAGGTTATAAGGATTTAAACAAAAGTGACTGCAGAGTGAGTGTATAGAAGGAACCAGCACAATAGATGTTAAGGAGTTTTTATTTGCTGGTTTATTTTTGTTTTAGTAGCATTTTATTTTTTCCCAGTTACATGTCAAGAAAATTTTTAGCATTCATTTTTACAAAATTTTGTGTTCCATATTTTTCTTCCTCCCCTCCCCACTTCTAAAAATGGTAGGCAGTTTGATATATTTTATACATGTGCTATCATGAAAGAAATATTTCCATATTAGTCATAGTTGTGAAAGAAGAAACATTTAAAAAAGTGAGAAAAATAAAGTAACAAGAAAAAAAGTTGGCTTTGAAATAACAAGGCAGCTAATTGTCCATCGAAGAGAAGGAGGAAAATTGAGGATGACCTCAAAGTGGTAAATCTGGGTATTTAGAAGAATAGCAATTGTTGGCAGGAGGGAAAATGCTTCAGTTTTAGATATGTTTAGTTGGAGATTTTAAGTGAAAAGATCCAATGGTCCAGTAGGAATTTGTTTGTCCAGTCATTTCCAGTAATGTCTGACTCTCTGTGACTCCATTTGGGGTATTCTTGGCAGAGATACTGGAATTGTCTCCTGTTTTCTTCTCCAGGTCATTTTGCAGATGCGAAATTGAGGTAAACAGGGCTAAGTGACTTGCCCAGTGTCACACAGTTGGTAACTGTCTAAATCTAGATTTGAACTCACAAAAATGAGTCTTCCTGATTCCAGACTCAGCACTCTATCCACTGCACCATCTAGCTGCCTTCCAACTGAAAATCGTGTGTGTGTGTGTGTGTGTGTGTGTGTGTGTGCGTGCAGCTGAAATTATTTTATATATATACATATATTATATATATATATATATATATATATATATGAAATTATTTGACAGATTTCCTCATGTGGAGCCAAAATCCACTTCTGTATAAGCTTTCCCTATTAGTCCTTCAGAGCCAAATTGAATCACTCCCCCACACTGACAAACTCTACAATATAGATAGCTATCATATTCCTGTTCTCCACATCCCTACCCAAGTCTTTTCTTCTTCATGTGAGATATCCTCAATTGCTTCAATTAATCCCACTATAATGTGATTTTGAGTTCCCTCGCCATCCTAGTCACCCTTTTCTGGACACGTTTCAGGTTGCCAATCAATATTTCATCTAAGATATGGGATTCCAAACTAGACACATTTTTCTCAATTTGGCCTGACCTGGGGAGAGAGCACAGCAGGACTGTAACCTTTCTTGCACTAAACACTAAATTTGAATTAATGCAGTATAAGATTGCGCCAGTGTTTTGACTGCTCTATCACATTGCTGACTCATTGAATTTAGAATTCATTTAGTGTTATTTAGTATTATTCACAGGAATTACTTTCTGGCTACAACTCACCTCTCCACCCACATTTTACAACTAAAACTAGTTGTGATTAACTCAAGAAGTATTGAAATTCTTTTTAAATTTTACCCTTCCCCCATTATCTCCAAATCAAGTAATTCACTTTTAACTTCTCCCCATTCCAGATAACCTGCCCTGTTTCTAATCCATCCCAGCCCCTACAGCCTTCATCCAGGGAAGCAATCTCTGTGGAGATGTGGCCTGGCAACTGATTGTGATGTGCTATTTTGTCAGCAGTCAGAGCTAATGAAGATTAAGAAAAGGAAGTTTTTGCTACCAAAGACCTTGAAACTAACCGATATTTCAACATCAGAAACTAATAGGATTGTATCAGTGGAACGACATTTAAAAAGATGCATCTCTCTTTCCTTTGTCACTGTACTTTAAGGACCATGGAACCTTTACATCTGATTTGCAGCTGTAATTTTCTCTTCAATTCATACCAAGCTACATTCTTTGTACATCTCTAGGAACCACATCATCCTGCAAGATCCATCATCCTTAGTAATCTTACCTCATCCGTACCGTTTGTCCTACTATCTCTCTGATTGGAGGGTTGAGTGGAAAGATCCTCCCACAAACTCCATTCAAAGAGAATGCCCAGGGTAGCAGTCATCTTCATTTCTCAAACAGCTATACTCCTTTGAACTTCTCCATTATGTCCCTAGATGTCAGAGACTTTTCCTCCCCTTATTCCTGCACCCCTGCCCCTTTCCAGCATCCTTTCATATGTTGTTTTTTCCTCCATTAGATTGTAAATTACTTCAGGACAGAGACTATCTTTTATCATATCTGTATCTTCAGTGCTTAACACAGATCTAGGCAAACAATAGGCACTTAGCAAATGTTTGCTAATTAACTGACTTTTATATGTGTTTTCTCCCCTATTAAAATAGGAGCTCTTTGATAGTGGGACTGTCAGTTTTTTTCACTTATCTCTAGCACCTAATGCAGTACTTTGCAATTAATAAGTGTTAAATAAATGTTTATTCGTCCATTACCTTCTACATGCAAATCTATATTACGTTCATCACAAGAGACTGTAATCCTTTATTCAATTGATTCCTATATCACCAATTTTGACAAAAGACTCAGAATCACAAATAAAAAAGTCCATTTCTCAAAGGGGCTTGAATCATTTGTCAACGGTGGTAATCATGTTGTTGCTGTGGTAATGCTTCAAGAAGCTATGCTTTAACCATTAGGAGTAATCTCACTAATGCAAGATGCCAATCCTTTACAAGTTAGCATGGCCTCAAAATTGTTCTAGAAATATGCACACATATACACATACACACACACTGTATAGATAGATATAAAAATATATAGTGTATATGTACGCACGTATAGTGTATGTATATGTGTATACACATGTGTGCATGTATGTATGTGTATGTGTATTGTGTTCATGCATGTATATATCTATATGCTTATATGTATATGTATTCATATAATATATATGTATATACATATCAACACCAAACAACATATAATACATGCTATTGTTGAGTTTTTTCAGTCATGTCCAACTCTTTGAGACCCCATTTTGAGTTTTTCTTGGCAAAGATGTTAAAGTGGTTTATTATTTTCTTCTCTACCTAATTTTACAAATGAGGAACAAGGTTAAGTGACTTGCCCAGAGTCACACAGCTAGTAAGTGTCTAAAGCCAGATTTGAATTCAGGAAGATAAATCTTCTCAATTCCAAGCCCAGTGCTCTATCCACTGCACCGCCTAGCAGTCCCTATATAATATATGCATACATATACAAAATTGTGTCTTTAGAGGGCATATGAGTAAAAGAGCAGTTACTTTCCTTCTATCTATTTAAAAACATCCTCTGATGTTAATTTTTCAGAGAAAAATATTTGTCTCAGAGATCCACAGAAAATCATAGGGTAGTGGGATCATAGACTTAAAGTTTGAAGGACCCTTACAGGCAATATAGTCTAACCCCACCATTTTACAGTTAAGGAAAATGAGGTACAGAAAGCCTACCAATAGCCAGATAGGAAGAAGGAGAGGTGGGATTTCAACCCTCTTCCTCTGGCTCCAAATCAAATATTCTTCCTATCAAAGTACACTAAATGCAAGAAATTAAAATTTTCAATAGGAAATTGTCCACATTTCAGTATTTTCAATTCTCCTTATCTACTCGTCTCCCTCAGCTATTTCTTTAATACAATCTTAAAGGTCATGTGTCTTGGGGATAAATTCCAAAGATATTTAAAGCCAGATGGATGGAAACCATAAATGAAGCATAACCAAAGAACCAAAACTAAACCTATATCTTCTCTTACAGGGGACCAATCAAAGAAATGTTCTTTCTAGTACTGTATTTCTTACGTTATTTTTCCCCTAATGATGTCAATTTATGGAAGAACTCAAGGTCTCTACTAGAGAACATAATCTGTCTTTGCTGATTTTTTTTTTTGGAGAAAAGGTAGGATAGACCAAAATACATATCTGTAAATAAGTAAGAACATGGATAAAATCAAATTTGTCAATAGAAGGGGGAAAAAAATCTGCTTGTCTATAGTGTTTTCGAGATGTCCAAAAATAGTATTCCTTATAATACATATGTCTCATCCTGGGTTTTAATGTTGAATAGTTCAAGTAAATAGAAAAGGAGACACACATCGGCATTCTCAAAGGACTTTTCGACTTACTTTATGGGTAACCCTGGATCAGCAGGGTGGTAGTGGTGACAGCTCATCTTGGCTCTCTGGGATCTGTGCCTTTTAAAACTGAACACAGATAAGGAAGAGCTACTTCTGACCTGTCCTAAATTGTTGCTTTTATCTCCTTTACAATGCCTGTGATGAATTGGATACCGTTTCAGAAGGGGAAGCTAATGTGGAAAGTCAGTGTTATACTTGATTCAGAGATAAAGTTGGGGGAAAAAATGAGGTTGGTGTAAGTTAAAAGAAATTCACAGCTTCAAGAAGTTTATCTCAACTACTTTTAATAAATGTATTGTGGCTAGCAATGGGGCAGGACAACAAAGGAAGGGTCAGGCCCAGAGATAGTTGCTGAAAATACAACTAAAAATTACCAATATCAGATAATTTGACCCAAACTTTGGAGGTTTCGCAAGAAGTCATTTTCAAAATTTAAAACTCATACCCTTTGTAAACTGTAGTCTCATGAGGAATGAGGCAGATGTTGTCTAATGTATCAGTGGGAAAGATAAATGCTCTTTCTTAATACATATGAGGTTCTCTATATTGACTAAAAGTAGATTTCTTCCCAAATGTTGGAACAGAAGGTATGATTCTTGAAGTTGATGCCTACCTTTAAAGGCATTGGAAAATAATATCTCCTTAATCTTTCTCAAAATACATCATACCCAGCTTCTCATTTTTTCTGATAATTTAGCCCCACTATTTTGGGTTGAATTTGCCTCAACTTTAGCATTACAAAACAAAGACTGAGGCTATATTGCCATGCACAACAGAAAATCAGTAATTGCCATGTTAATTTGATTGATACAGGCTGTTAAACTAGATAATTAAGGTCCAAAGTTCATTGTATATCCTAAACAATTTAATTTGATTATTAATATTGTTTACACTAACCAGACAATGATCCAATCCCCATCATGTAAGTTTCCTGAGGCCAGGTACTGTTTACTTTCTTTTATTAATTTTTTCCTGTTTATTGCAAACACATAGCATGGTTTCTGGGACTTAATGAATATTTGTTGAATTGAAATGGATTGATTTTTATTGAATGGAGTTAGACAGAGAAGCAATCTCAAAACATTCCATTTTGTTTTATATAAAACCTATCTCATAACTTAGAACTTCAAAGTTAAGAATTAAAGTTCTTTGGATAATTATAGTATTTTACCAGATTCTTTTGTCCTTAAATGTTGAGTTTCCAGACTGAACTAAAGTCCCTAAAAAAGCCCTCTGAATGTGAAGGAAATTGGGCATAGATCAATGCCTGACATGATACACAAGAATAAAGTCCAAATGCATACATGATCTAGGTATAAAGGCTGACACTATAGACAAATTAGGGGAACAAGGGATAGTGTATTTGTCAGATTTGTGGAGAATGCAGAAATGTAGAAGCAAATAAGAGACAGAGAACAAAACATTTCTCTTGTGTTATGTTTGGTTTCGTTTGGTTTTTCTCATGCTTTCTCCCACTCATAATTCTTCTATGCAAAAATGACTAATGTTAAAATCTATTTAATAAGAATATATGTGTAGAACTCATATAAGATGGCATGCCATCTCAAGAAGGGATCGGGGGGGAGGGGGAGAAAATTTAAGACTTATGGAAGTAATTGTTGAAAACTGAAAAGAAATAAATTATTTTTTTAAAATCACCCTGAAGTCTCCTGTTCACACCACGGGGGAATGGAAGAAGTATGTGAAAACCTCCTAAGAGAAATCTTTACTTTTTTTTACATAATGAAGAATTAAGTTAGCATGTAATGCTTGCATCAGTCAAAGAGGTCCTGTTCTGGGACATTCTGTTTCTAAATTTCTGAAATGGTGCATGCTTCAATCATGAAGCATGGCCTAGAATCAACAATAAATCAGTCAGAATTTATTAGGTGCTTACCATGCATCTAGCACTATGCTAGATGCTTAGGATATAAGACAAAAACAAAGTAGTCCCTCCCATTAAGGATCTTATGTTCTAAGAGGGAGATTTAGAACAAAGCAACTACTCATATTAGTTGGGTGCCCAAGTCTATCCAGTCATGCTTCTATATGTTCTTAGCTTGTCAATCATATTTCATGTGAATTTCATATGAAATTAATCAAAAGCATACTAGTATAACTTTCCTACCTACTCTCATCAATTTCCCTCTTTTTCCCTTTAATATTAATAAAGTAAATCTTCTGTAGGATATTTAACTAAATAGCTGAAGATGAGATAATAAGTTCTACCACATTAACACACACACACACATATTCCCCCACTACCACTATCATCTATTTCTGACATAAAAAAACCATATTTCACTTATTACTTTAGAAAATGACTTACACTAATACTTGTACATATTGCAAACAAATTGTCGGTGCTGTTCAATATCCTGGGTGGCTCTGCCTTTTGATGTGTTCACATGGCTCAAGACTTTTGCCTTTGAGTGTAAATTCCTAGTTGGCACAGGGCCACAGCTAACTTGATTCGTACAGCACACGACCAGACAGAGGACTGTACCTGGGCTGCTTTTATAGGGAAAGCTTTTGATGACGATAATAGGTTTGCCATTTTCAAACTGGATAATTTGAGTCACAGAAAGGTTAAAAAGCTTGCTTAAAACTACCCAATGTGTCATTTGCCAACCATAAACCTGACCTCCTGGTCCATTCTTTTTCTAGGATATCATGTCATATAATCCTAAGTAAATCTTTGATAAACTGCTCTTGCTTCTCTCTCCCTCTCCCTATTTTAAGGAAAGCTTCATCCTAACTACATTAAAGGATTTTTTTATAAGCCAATTCATTTTTTCTTAACACAACAGAATAAGCAATTGATTTCTTTTCCCTCTTTTCATCATGAAAAGGTTGTCACATTTCATTCTTGTTCTCTGAATTATCAGACCCGTTCTTGTTTACACATGCTTTATATGCACAAGTCAAGTGTAACCTTAAAGATATCAATGAGGATTTGCAGTGAAATGGTCCTTATCTAGGAAATTTGTCTTACTGCCTGTTAGCTCCTGTTTTGTTTAATGGGCTTATTGGTATTTTCCTTCTATCATGCCAGGACTGAGTGATGACACATTTCTGCTGATGGCATCACTCTTTCTGACAGGATCTCTCTGAACAAGGTTAGAAGAAGCCTTTAATTAATGCCCTGAATGCTCAGAATTAAAGCAGAAAACAAGAAGATTTGTTAGATGGATCCAGCATTGTCAGCTGTCAACTTGGAACAAAATAAAAATCCCAAAGTGCTCTGCCCCAACACGCAGCATTAGCACCTCATGCTGCGTTCTTACCTACTCTCACTCAGTATGCAATGACTGGGCTGCTACCCAGAAACCTTGAAGGAATACTTAACTCAGAAACGTACAACTGCATCAGCTTTTTCCATGATATTCCAACTAAGAACACACCAACAGCAAATTTTGGAACCTATTAGAAATAGGCCTTTCCAAAGTCCGTGATGGAGGAGAGAAAACCTTCAGGGAAACTCATGAGTCAAAATGGCCAAGAAATCTCAGAAAGCATTACTTAGGGAAGGACTTCTGAGAGCCAAGAGGTTGAAGTAAGTAATAAATCGATGGGACTCTCCCATATTTACCTTCAAACAACCATCAAACAGCACCACAAAACAAATCCTGGAATAGCATAACCAGCAAAAAAGACAGGATGAAGCAATTTTTTAGTCCAAGAAACCTGAAAGATCAGAGGAAAGGTCTGTCTCACTTAGGGAAAAGGGGAGAGTAGTCCAGGACAGGAAGCAAGTCAGCAGCAAGCTCCACCTTAGCAAGCCAACAGGAGATCCTGAGTCCTGGTGCTGTGGAGCAGGCAAACACCAAAGCCAGAATAACCCACAAGCCTCAGCATAACCAGGGGAATGGGCAGACTGCAGCTCCAAAAACTGTCATGGGCTTCAGCATAGCCCTGAAAAAACAGGCAGCATACAATGACCAGACCAACACATGCTTCAGTGTAGCCTCTGAAAAACAAAGAAACACCCACTGACCTGAGTACACAGCAGACAACAGCACTAGGACCTTGTCTCAGAACCAGCTAAGCTGCAGTGCCAGTCACACCTCCCACCATCCCCTCAGTTTAGCACCTGTTATAAGGGTCCACTACTGGTCTCAAGGCAACATCAGTGCAGAACCAGACATGCAGCCCCTGGCATAAGGAGCCTGTGACAGGGCTCCTTTCACCCCAGGAGAAGAAGCCAAATTTAAAATAAGGAAAAAAGTCATGAAAGGTAAGCAAACAAACAATAGTAATCTGATCAGAGTAAGTTATTATGGTGACAGGAAGATCACGAACTCAGAAGAGGACAATAATGTCAAAACACCTACGGACCCCCCAAAAAGGGAAGTGGTCTTAAGCCCAGAAAGAACTCATGGAAGAGCTCAGAAAGGAGCTTAAAAATCATATAAGAAAGGAAGAAGAAAAATTGGGAAAAGAAACAAGAGTAATGTGAGATAATTGTGGGGGTTGGAGGTAGGAAGAATCGATAGCTTGGAAAAAGAAAACAGCTGTTTAAAAAGTAGAATTGGCCAAATGGAAAAGGAAGCATAAAAGCTAACTGAAAAAAATAAGAATTGGACAAGTGGAAGCTAACGACTCTCTGAGACATCAAGAATCAATTAAACAAATTCAAAAGAAAGAATTAAAAGAAAAAATAAAATGTAAAATACTTTATTTCTAAAACAACTGACCTGGAAAATAGATCCAGGAGAGATAATGTCACAGAGTACTTAAAAGCCACAATAAAAAAGAGAACTATCCTGATACCCTGGAGTCAGAAGGCAAAACTGACACTGAAGAAACCCATTGACCACCTCAGGAAAGAAATCCCAAAATAAAATCTCCAAGAAATATTATATTCAAAGTTCAAAACCATCAGGTCAAAGAAAAAATATTGCATGTGTCTAGAAAGACATCATTCTAATATCTGGAAGCCACAATCACGATTACACGGGACTTAGCAGCTACAAAATTAAAAGATTGAAAGTGATGGAATATGACATTCCAGAAGACAAAGGAGCTAGGATTACAAGCAAGAATTACTTGCCAGGGGGTGGGGATGGGGTTGGCAGAACCAAGATGGCAGAGTAGAAGGATGGACCTTATGAAGCTCTCCCCACAGAGCCCATAAAGTACATGCAAAAATGAATCTAAACAAATTCAAGAGCAACAGAAGTCACAAAATGACATAGTGAAAGAGATTTCTAGCCCAAGGCAGCCTGGAAGGCCAAAAGGAAAGGTCTGCTACACACACACACACACACACACACACACACACACACACACACACATGTATGGAGGCAGCATAGGATGGAGGCAAATACAGTTAGTCTTTCACAACATGACTATTATGGAAGTCTTTGGCAAAACTACACATATGTAGCCTATATTGAATTGCTTGCCTTCTCAGTAGAAATGAGTGGGGAGGGAGGAAGAGAGAGAAATTGGAACTCAGAGTTTTAGGAACTGATGTTGATAATTGTTTTTGCATGAAACTTGAAAATAAGAAATACAGGTAATATTGTATAGAAATCTATCTTGCCCTACAAGAAAAGAGAGGAGGTGGGGAAAAGGGAAGGGAGGGGTGTGATAGAAGAGAAGGCAGATTTAGGGAAAGAGCAATCAGAATGCATGGTGTTTTGGGGTGGGGGGAGGTGAGAGATGGAGAGAAAATTTGGAACTAAAAATCTTGTGGAAAGGAATGTTGAAAACTAAAAATAAATAAATAAATTAATTAATTAAATAACTACTTACCCACCAAAATTAATACACCAAGGGGGAAAATAGTGGTCATTCAATGAAACTGAAGGATTTCAAACTTTCGTAAAGAGATGATCAGAATTAAACCAAAAATTGGATCTCCAATACCAAAACCCAATAGAAATCAAAAAGTGGTAAAAGACAAAAGGAAACTTAAGGAAATCAATGGGGATGAACTGGTCATGGAAAGATGACACTTGCAATTATTAAAACTTGTACCACTAATAGTGCATCTAGAAGGAATATACACAGACAGAGTGTGGGTTTAAGGTGAATCTGGGGGAACAATATGAAAAATAGTTAATGGATGAAAAACAGGTGTATACTGGGTGCAAAAGGAAGAGAGAGTTAGGACAGGGTAAATTATCTGACATGAAGATGTACTTAAAACTTATTGCAATGGAAGGGAAGATTCAATGGTGTGGGTAATGGACATCTCTTGAACCTTATTCTCATCGGTATTGGATCAAAGAGGGAATGATATATGCAATCAGTGGAATATAGAAATCTATTTTATCACGCAAGAAAGTAGGAGGAAAGAAAAGTAAAGTGAGGGAGTGGTTGTTTGGAACTGACAGAGGACAAGGAAGACTGGTGGAGGAGGTAGACAGATGCAAAGCATTGTCAAGCAAGAAAAGGTGAAAGGAGAGAGAGGACAGACAGAAGGAAAAATAAGCTGATGGGAAATACACCTCAATTATAAATATGAATGTGACAAACACTCTCATGAAAAGTAAATATATAGCAGAGTAGATAAAAAATCAGATTCTTACAGTATGTAGTTTGCAAGAAGCACATTTGATACAGAGACACACATACACACAGAGAGACAAGGTAAGGGTCCGGAGCAGCTTCAGCAGAAGTACAAAAGACAAAATAAGAAGTAGCAATCCTGATCTTAAACATAGCAAAGGGAAAAATTGATCTATTTTAAAAAGATAAGGGAAATTACCTTTTGCTAAAAGGCACCATAGACAACAAAGTATCATTAATACTAATCATATATATGCACCAAGTAGTATAGCATCCTAATTATTAAAAGAGAAATTAAATGAGTTAAAGGAAGAAATAGACAGCAAAACTAATCCAATTGGGTCCTCCTCTCAGAACTAGATAAAACTAACTACAAAATAAGCAAGAAAAAATAGTTGTATGGAATATTAGAAAAGTTAAATATGATAGACAGAAAAAATTGAATGAGAACAAAAAGGAATTTATCTTTTTCTCAGAAATACATGGCACCTAAACAAAAACTGAATGTGTATTAGGTAATAAAAACCTCAAAATCAAATGTTGAAAGGCAGAAATATTAATTATATTCTTTTCAGATCATAATGCAATAAAAACTACATTCAATAAAGGGCAGTGGAAATATAGATTAAAATATATTGGAAACTATATAATGTAATACTAAAGCATAAGTGGGTCAAAAACAAATCATAGAAATAATCAATAATTTCATTAAAGAGAAGAACAACATGAAAAAACATTAAAAAATTTGGTGGATGTGCAGAAGAAATACTTAGGGAAAAATTATTTCTCTAAATTCTTACCTCAACAAAGTGGGAAAAGAACAGACTTAAAAATATGTAAAAATGATAAATTAAAAATCCCCACTTGAGCACCCACTTGCAAATCAAAGGTGAAATTAATAAAGCTGAAAGCAAAAAAAGTTAAGGTAATAAAACTAGTAGTTTGTTTTTATGGAAAAAGCAATAAGATAGTTGTCGGTTAATTTGATTTAAAGAAAAGAGTATACCCAGTATCAAAAATGAAATGGCTGAAACCACCATGAATGAAGAATAAATAAAATCAATCATTAGAGACTATTTTGCCCAATTATATACCAATAAATCTGACAATCTGAGAGAAATGGATGAATATTTATGAAAATTGTATTACCTAGATTGCAAGATCAGGAAATCAAATGTCTAAATAAACCCACCTTAGAAAAAGAAATTGAACAAGCCATTAATGAACTCCCTAAGAAAATCATCCCCAGAGCCAGATGAGTTCATGAGTAAATTCTAATGCAAGATACATATATTTAGAGAATTCATTCCAAACATTCACCTGGACTATTTGTGTCCAACCTGTGATAGAGCATTCCGAGTTCATGTTGGTCTGATCAGCCACAGTTGAGCACACTGTAACTGGACTCTAAAATAGTGATATCATTTGGTCCCCTTCAATAACAAAGGACAACCACCACCACTATCAAACATTTAAAGAACAATTAAAACCAATCCCATTTGGAAAAACAGACGGAGGAGCTCTATCAAACTCCTTTATGACAACAAATATGGTGGTGATACCTAAACCAGGAAAAGCCAAAACAGAGAAAGAAAATTATGAACTAATTTCCCTAATGAACAAGGATTCAAAAATTTTGAACAAAATACTAGCAAGGAAATTGCAGCAATATATCACAAGATTTATACCAGGAATACAGGATTGTTCAATACTAGTAAAACTATCAAGATAACCAGAAATCATATGATTATCTCGATAGATACTGAAAAAACTTTTGACAAAATGTAGCATCTATTCCTATTAAAAATACTAAAGAGCATAGGAATAAAGGGAGTAATCCTTAAAATGATAAGCAGGTTCCATCAACAACTATCACCAAGCATTATCTATAATGGGGACAAGCTAAAAGCCTTCCTAACAAGATCGGGAAAAAGCCTGAAGAATGTTCATAATCACCACTATTATTCAATATAGTACTGGAAATGTAAACTATAGCAATGAGAAGAAATAGAAATCAAAGGAATCAGAATAGACAATGAAGAAACAAAATTCTTTACACATCATATGATGGATGGTTGACTTAAAGAACCCTAGAAAATCAAGTAAAAAACTACTTGAAACAACACCTTTAGTAAATCTGTAGTATATAACATAAACCCATACAAATCATCCATGACCAACAAAACCCAGTAGCAAGAGAAAGAGGGATTCCATTTAAAATAATTGTAAACAAGAAAAAAACTTGGGAGTGTACATGCCAAGACAAACCCAAGAACTATATGAACACAATTACAAAACACTTTTGACACAAATAAAGTCAGATCTAAGGAATTGGAAAAATATCATTTGTTCATGTAGAAGCCATGCCAATATAATGAAAATGAAAATTCCACCTAAGGTATTTTACTTATTCAGTGCCATATCAATCAAACTACCAAAAACTTATTTGATAGATTTAGAGAAAATAAAAACAAAATTCATCTGACAGAATAAAAGGTCAAGAATGTCAAAGGGATTAATGAGAATAATACAAAAGAAGGTGGTCTAATAATATCAAATCTCAAACTATATCATATAATCACCAAAACTATATTGCTGGATCAGTGGGATCAATTAAGAACACAACACACTAGCAAGAGACTACAGTAACTTACTGTTTGATAAACCAAAAGACCCCAGCCTTTGGGAGAAGAACTCATTATATGACAAAAACTGCTGGGAAAACTGGAAAACAATAGGGCACAAACTAGGTATATACCAACATTCCATATCATATACCAAGATAAGGTCAAAATGGGTACATAATATAGATATAAAATAAATTAGAAGAGCAAGAAATAGTCCACTTGTCAGATCTAAGGAGAACTGAAGAATTCATGACCAAACATGAGAAAGAGCATTATGAAATATAAAATAGATAATTTTGATTATATTAAATTTAAAAACTTTTGCACAAACAAAACCAATACAATCAAGCTTAGAAGGAAAACAGAAAGCTGGAAAAAAACCATTACAGCAAGTGACTCTGATAAAGGTCCTATTTCTCAGATATATAGAGAATTGAGTCAAATTTATAAGAATACAGGCCATTCCCCACCTGACAAATGGAAAAAAGGATATGAACAGGCAGTTTTAAGATGAAGAAATTAAAGTTGTCTGGAGGTATATAAAGAAGTGCTCAAAATCACTTTTGGTTGAAGAAATGCAAAGTAAAATAACTCTGAGGTACCACTTCATAGTTATTGGATTAGCTACTAAAAGTGTAATAATAATGTTGGTGGAGTTGTGAACTGATCCAATTCTTCTGGAGAGCAATTTGGAACTATACCCAAAGGCAACCAAACTGTGCATATCCTTTGATCCAGTAATACCATGACTAGTTCTATATCCCAAAAAAGATTATGAAAACAGAAAAGGACCTACATGTACAAAGACATTTATGGCAGCCCTTTTCATGATGAAAAATTATTGGAAATTGAAGAGATGCCTATCAATTGAGGAATGGATGAACAAGCTGTGGTATGTCAATGCAATGTAATACTATTGTGCAATAAGAAATGAGGAACAGGCAGATTTCAGGAAAAAGAAAAACAGGAAAGATGAGGGAGGCAGTCAAAATGGAGGGGGGAGTAGAAGCAAGGACCTGCCTGAACTCTCCCCACAAGTCCCTCAAAATACCTGTAAAAATGACTAAACACATTCTACAGCAACAGAAGCCACAGATTTCCAGCCCAAGAAAATCTGGAAGGCCGACAAGAAGGTTCCATTTTACCAGACTCAGAGCAGAGCACATCCCAGCATGGGTCATGCTGGCACATATGGGACTGGAGCAGGCTGAATCACTGGCAGCTGTAGTAGGTTCTAGACTTTTGAACCCACAAACCTCAAAGAAAGCTTCAAAGGTCAGTGGGAAAGCTCTTTCACCTAGGTGAGAGAGGAACTTGATCAGGTCCCAACCCCAGCACCAGGGTGGCGACAGCCACTGCTACAACAGCAACTGCTTCTAGAACTCTCAGCCGCTAGATGGTGGGGGAATCAAGCAACTGATCTAGGTAGCAGTCCTTGGTGGCCATCTTGCAGCAAGGAGGAGTACTGGCATGCAAAGCTGGTAGCAGCTGTAGAGAGGGAATCCTATTGGCAGAAAAGAGTGCTTGTGGTTGCTCATAGACCAGAGTGTAGACCAGGGGAAGAGTAAACACCTCTCCTTTGATCATACCACTTTGGAGGAACTGAGAATTTACAGGTCTCTAGAGATATCTATAAAAATAACTGCACAAAACCCCTGAAACTAGGGGTAGTATGCCCTCCACTTAACAAAGAACTCAAAAGTCAAGTAATTGACTGGAAAAATGACCAAAAAGTGGGGCAGGGGGATTTAGAAGGTACTTTCTTATACTGTGGAAGATCAAAGCATACATCAGAGGAAGAGCAAAGCGTACAATCAGAGAAAGACAGCAAGGTCAGAGCCTTTACATTCAAATCCTCCAAGAAAATTACGAAATAGTCTCAGACCATGTAAGAGCTCAGAAAGAACGTTGAAAATCAAGTAACTGAATTAGAGGAAAAATTGGGAAGAGAAATGAAAGCAATGCAAGAAAATCCAGAAAAACGAGTCAACAACTGGCTACAGGAGACCCCAAAAATGCTGAAGAAAATAGCATCTTTAAAATTAGACTAACCCAAATGACAAAAGAGGTTCAAAAAGCCAATGAGGAGAAGAATGCCCTATAAAGCAATATTGGTCTAAAGGAAGAGGCGGTGTAAAAGCTCACTGAAGAAGTAATAATACCTTCAAAATTAGAATGAAGCAAAGGAAAGCTAATGACTTGAACAGAAATCAAAAAATTATAAAACAGAACCAAAAGAATGAAAAAATAGAAGACAATATGAAATATCTCATTGGAAGAAACAACTGACCCGGAAAAAAACAGATGCAGAAGAAATAATTTAAAAGTTTTTGGTCTACTTGAAAATCATGATAAAAAAAAGAGCCTAGTTACCATATTACAAGAAATTATCAAGGAAAATTGCCCTGATATTCTAGAACCAGAGGGTAAAATAAAAATGGAAAGAATATACCAATAGCCTCTTGAAAGAGATACCAAAAGGAAAATTCCTAGGAATATTGTAACCAAACACCAGCATTCCCAAGTCAAGGAGAAAAAATTACAAGCAATCAGAAAGAAACAATTCAAGTATTGTGGAAACACGATCAAGATAACACAGGATTTAGCAGCTTCTTCTTTAAGGGATCAGAGATCTTGGAATATGATATTCCAGAGGTCAGAAGAGCTAGGAGTAAAATTGAGAATCACCTATCTAATAAAACTGGGTATAATGCTTCAGGGGGAAAAATGGAATTTCAATGAAATAGAAGACTTCCAAGCATTTTTGTTGAAAAGACTATAGCTAAATAGAAAACTTGACTTTCAAATATAAAGAATTAATAGAAACATAAAATTCATGAAAAGGTAAACAGGAGAAGGAAGCCATAAAGAACTCATTAAAGGTGAACTATTTAGATCCCTAGAAAGAAAGATGAAATTTGTAACTCATGAGACCTTTCTCCATATTGGGGTAGAGGGAACTTACGTATATATGTATATTTGTGTGTGTGTGCAGGTGTATATATATATGCATGTATATATGCATATATGTATATATTTATATGTGTATATATACATATATATGTGTATATGTGTGGGTATATATGTGTATATATATGCATATATGTATATATATATATATATGTATATACACAAGCTGAGAGGAAGTTCTTACAAGATAGAGAGGGGGAGGGGTAGAGTGTAGTAAATCATCTTACATGGAAGAGGAAAGAAGGAGATTTTGTGGCGGAGGGGAAGAGGGGGGAGATGAGAGAGAGTGGAAATGATGAGACTTGCTCTCACAGGATTTTTCTTAAGGAGGGAAGAACAGGCCTTCAGTTGAGTGTGGAAATCTGTCTTTCTCTGAAGGAATGTAGAGGGGAACGGGATAGAAGAGGGAGGATAATAGAAAGATGAGATTGGGGGAAGGGATAATCAGAAGCAAGTACTCTTATGGGGGACAAGTCAAGAGAGAGAATAGAATAGATGGAAGGCAGGACAGGAGGGAGGGAAATGTGGTTAGTCTTTCACAACATGACTGTTTACAAAAGTGTTTTGAGTGGCTACACATTTATGACCTATATCAAATTTCTTACTTTCTCAATAAAGGTAGATGAGGAGGGAGGAAGGGAGAGAATGTGGAGCTCAAAGCTTTAAAAAATGAATGTTAAAAATTGTTTTTGCATGAAACTGGGAAATAAATTATACAGGAAATGGGGTATAGAAATCTATCTTGGTCTACAGAAAAATAGAGGGGAGAGGGAGGGGAAAAACAGTGAAAGAAGGGAAGGTAGATTGGAGAAAGTGGTGGTTGGGGTGCACGCTATCCTGGGGTATGGGGTGGGAAGATATGGGGAGAAAAAGTTGGAATTTAAAATCTTGTGGAAGTGAATATTGAAAACTGAAAATAAATAAATTAAAAAAAAAACAGGAAAGACATTTACGAACTGATATAAAGTGAAGTGAGCAGAACCAGGAAACCATTGTACACAATATTAGTAACATTATAGGATAATCAACTCTGAATAATCAACTCTTCTCATCAACACAATGATCCAAGAAAAGTACAAAGGATTAATGAAGCAAAATGCAATCCACATTCAGATAAAGAACTGCTAGAGTCTGAATGCAGATCGAAGCATACGTTTTTCACTAACTTTATTCTTTTTTCATGTCTTTTCCCTTTTCATCTCTTTCTTTTTTCCCAACTGTGACCAATATGGAAATACATTTTACAATACAGCACTTGTATAACATATCAAATTGTCTATCATTTTCAGAAGAGGGAAGGGTGGAGAGGGGGAAAAATTTGGAACTCAAAATTTTGGAAAATATGAGTACTAAAAATTGTCCTGATGTAATTGGGGAAAAAATAAAATACTATTTAGAAAAAGAAAGAGATTAAAATTTAAGAAAAGATATGAAAGTACCATTACATCATGTAAGCCATTAATGTGAGACACTTAACAATAAATTTACTTCAATTAAAGTCTCTTTCCTGAAATGCCTTTAACTCCAGTGCTCAGAGTAGCCTCTGTAGTCTAACTTCTGAAATAGATCAACATCAATATTTCCTTTAAACTGGTTGTAAAAGCTGATGTGCATCTAAAATATTTAGAACTTATACAGGACCTCACTGCTAAGATTTTCAAAAGCCTTTGTACTTGTTATTATTCAGTCATTTTTTAGTAACTTCTGACTCTTTGTGACCCTATTCGGGTTTTCTTGGCAAAGATACTGGACTGGTTTGCGTTTCCTCCTCCAGCTCATTTTATAGATGAGAATATTAAGCAAAGGGGGTTAAGTGACTTGCCCAAGGTCACACAGCTAGTAAATGTCTGAGGTCACATTTACACTCAAGAAGACAAGTCTTCCTGACTCCAGACATAGCTCTCTCTCCACTGCATGTTCTAGCTGCTCACATATTGGTTATTATAGCTATCTGAAAGGTTTCTTCCTATGATCATGCCAAACCATTAAATGTACTGGAAAAATATGAGGAATTAAAGTCACATGACTTTGATTCAAATCCTGATTCTGTTTCTTGCTACCAGTGTCACCTTGGGCAAGTCACTGAACACTCTGGACCTCAAGGGCAATCTCTATCAATCAGTAATTGGACTAAGAATGTCACTTCCAGCTCTAAAGGTATGACCCTATCAATCATGGTGTCTCCTTTCCTTCAAAATCTGTTCTAAAATGCCTCTTATGACAAAGTAGCTAATTGGTAATATTTACATCATCATATCAGGACATTAATTTGATCCATCTTGATTCTGCTCTTATATCTATTTTGCATATATTTGCCATACTTCCCATGCTAGAGTATAAATTCCTTGAAAGAAAGGACTTTATTTGTTAATATCATTGCACTTTCCCACTCATTTCATACTACAGAAGTCTCTGTAGCATGCATGGGAATTAGAAAACACTGACTAGCAAGTAATATAGTGCTTCTAGTCAAGAAAACTTCAGTATACATTTTGCTATGTTCGCCCTCTGTCTAAGCTAAAAGTTCCACATGGGACATTAACATTAACTAAGCTGAAAGTTACAACTTAGGCACAGAAGAAGGTGGATGAAATGACTGAAAGAGTGGACCAGAATGGGGGTTGAGGAGTATCAACCACAGTATCCCTCCGGTGGATTGCAGAGATATCTAGTAATGCTGATGAAAGAGCTATAACCACAACATCTACAATACATATTGCTTCATGATACCAGTACAGTACAGATACCATATACATTACAAATTTCTACATGATAAAAGTACCTGGAGGTGATGACCAGATAGAGTGAAAAGTCACATTTATCAGGGAATGATGAGAAACAATTCTAGATGGTAAATCAGTGAAGAAAAATGAAACCCTTACTTAGTGGAAACCAGAGGAAAATTATATCTGACAGATCCCATGATACTCATAGAAGAAATCAGAAAGTTTGCAATATATCATACATTAGCTACCCTTCCATTAGTGTGATTTATGTTCCCTATGTGAGCTCACTCTCATGTGTAATTGTCCACATTTTTCCCATGCATGGATATTTCTAATGAAGATCTACTATTCCTCTTCAATTTCTATTCATCAGAGTGAATTCATGGTTGGGGAGGAGTGTAATATTATTATGCCATTTACATTATGATTTAAATAAGTTTAAATAAAATTAATTTACCATGTAACTAATGAACTGATGTTTTTATGGTCAATTTTTATATCTCTGAATTATTGCCCTGAGCCCAAAAATCTGGGAACATTGTTCTATAAAAGCATCTATGATATTGTCACCAATTCCTCTTACAAGCACACAATTCAAAATGCTTAAAGAAGAAAAGGAAACTTAGTAGTTAAAGAAAACAAAGTAAGCTTCTATCTGAATCCATGTAAAATATTGGCATATTGTTATAAGCAATTCTTCTCAGGAAAGTTCTGTAGCCCAATTTACTTGTGAGCATATACTTAATAAGGTTCCCAGTAGACATTGCTTCTTATAGATCCTAAACATATGGTGCCTATTTTGTTGCTGTTGTTGTTACAGCTATCATTATTGTTCAGTTCTTTCAGCTACCCCTTTGCAGTGACTAGCGAGTGGCATTGCTAACCCCTCCTTACAGGCAAAAAAGTGTCTGTCAAGTCTCAATCATCTCAGTAAAGCAGGGAGGAAATATGTTACTGTTTTTTTTTTTTTTATCATTTCCCTGTAATGGTGTAACCCATCACAGATCTTATATTCTGTCTCCATTATGTAATATCTCCCAAAGCCAGAGCTAACATAAGGTGACTGAGATTTTGCTCCAGGACACCAAAGTATAGAGGATCACTGTAATGCTAATGAGAGTTAAAGATCTTCCCCACCAGTAGTAGACCTGCCCATTAAGGAAAGTTTGATTAGGAGAGATTTTTTGTTGTTGGAAGGCCCACCTGTTTTGTTAATTTCTAATGAGACACTGATTCTCAAAGGTTGTGATGCCCTCTGGCTCTGAAAAGTGTATGTATATATACTCTGAGGTGAGGCTGTACTTTGGGGCTTATTTTTTAAAAGGTTTATGTGCCAGATGAGACTCTTGGAAGACACTAAGGAGTGTTCCTGGCTTTGAAAACCTATATATTGGTGCTTCTCTTTCTAGTAACTAAGTATATAATTGTCAGACAGTTGGCTCTTTCTGGTAATCTATGATGTATGTATTGCTTATGGTCAGACAGTTGGAAACTTTGTCTGCTGATTTTTATTTCTCTGTATTTTCTATGAAGTTCAGGGTGCTGTCTTTTCCCCTTGAACTAAGTGAATTATATATGTATATATACATATATATATGTATATATATATATGTATATATACATATATATATGTGCTTGAATCAAGCAGATTGTTCACCCCCTCAAAAGTTGCTTTCCTTTAAGAAAAGTAGATCTAAGAACTTGAACAGCAGGCCCTCCTATGTATGCTGGGGTCCTTGCTGATACAACCACTAACACCATTTATATACTTTTATTAGGTAAAATTAATTGAATTTAGAATCTACTTACAGTGAATAATTAGTTAAAATTAGAAACTATCAGATACTAGTTATTCTCCTGATCTCCTGCTCATCTGTAGCTTAGATGAGTAAGTTCTTCTGCAGCCAGTCCTCTCCCTGATCTACTTCTTTAATCAGACTCCCATCAACCCTGCAATTGCCTTATAATGGCCCTGGGTCTCCATAGAGTTTGATTTCCTGGAGTCTTTCCAGCATAGACTTCTGTATCCCAAAGTCTGAGGTCTTCTCCTAGCCAAACTTAATCATCCATAAAAAGTATATTTGAGAGCATATTCCAAGTTGAATGCTCTGGGAACATTTTGCGGTACTTTCCTCAAGTTCAAGAATTTTTAGTTATAGCTTTGCTTCTGTGTCACTGTTCCTGTCAACCTCTAGTCCCACACAAAAGTTTGAATAAGAAACTTGCCTCATTTTCAAAGAAGAAAGAGGTAGAGAAAGAGAAAAAGAAGCTGGAGGAGGGGAAATGATGATGACAATGACGATGATGATGATGATGACCAAAAAATAAAAATTGTTAAACTGAGTCTGGATTTGAATCTGCATATTCCCCAATAATATGCTTGAACAAATTAATTATAATCCTATCATAGTGCTCAATGATGTTCTGTTCAATTGTAGTTACATAGGTTTGTACCCCAAAGTGCTGGTATCTTCCTCATTTTAAATATTATTACTTACATTTGTCTAAAACATACATACAAATGTACACGTGCATTAACTCAGTTTACTCTCATCCCCTACAATACTTATAGACCAAAGACCCTTTGAAGGAGAGGCAAACAGGATAGGAATTATGTTTTCCTATTTTAGTAATTAAGTTGCTTACTTGACCAAAGTCACACCATCAATTATTGATAAACCAAAATAGGATGTATGTCCCATTGCTCTCAGTTTAACACACTCCTCAAAATGACCACCCAGCCTTTGGGAAGCAGTGTGATATAGTTTAGAGAATGTTCAGTTTGGAATTAAAGGACCTGGATTTGAATTCCTTCTCTGCCATTCACTTATCTGGGCAAATCCCTTAAACTTTTTTTTCTCAGTTCCTCAGAATAGATAATTAAATGACTAAATGAATAAATTAAAAATCTATTATATGATTATACTATTACTATTCTCTTGATGGAGCAGCTAGGTGGTACAATGGATAGAGTGCTAGACCTGGAGTCAAGAAGCCTCATCTTCCTGAGCACAAATCAGGCCTCAGAGACTTCCTAGCTGTGTGACCTTGGGCAAGTCATTTAACCCTATTTGCAAAGTCTCCTCCTCTATAAAATGAGCTGGAGAAGGAAATAACAAACAAAGCCAGCATCTTTGTCAAGAAAACTCCAAAGGGGATCTTGAAGAATTAGACAAAACTTAAAAATGACTGAATAACAATGTCCTCTGGAACTATCAGCTGTGTAATAAAAATAAAGAAGTACCAAGAGATAAAAAAATTCCATTTCAAATTACTATAGATAATATAAAATACTTGGGAGTCTACCTGCCAGAACAAACCCAGGAACTATATGAACACAATTACAAAGCACTTTTCACACAAATAAAATCAGATCTAAATAATTAGAAAAATATCAATTGTTCATGGATAGGCCAAGCTAATATAATAAAAATGACAATTCTACTTAAATTAATTTACTTATTCAGTGCCACACCAACCAAACTACCAAATTTTTTGTAGAGCTAGAAAAAACAATAACAACATTCATCTGGAAGAACATATATCAAGTTCAGAATATCAAGAGAATTTATGAAAATAAATGCTAGGGAAGGTGGCCTAGCCATACCAGATCTTAAATTGTATTATAAAGTATCAATCATTAAAACTACTTGGTACTGACTAAGAAATAGTGGGTTAGATCAGTGGAATATGTGAGGTACACAAGTTATGCAAGATACAGTAGTCAATGACTATAGTAATGTACTGTTTGATAAACCCAAAGATCCCAGTTTCTGGGATAAGAATTCAGTTTTTTACAAAAATCTACTGGAAAATCTGGAAAATGATAAGGCAGAAACTGGGCATAGACCAACATCTTACACCATATATCAAAATAAAATCCAAATGGATACACAATTTTGATATGAAGACTGATAATATAAGCAAATTAGGAGAGCAAGGAATAGTCTACCTACAATATTTATAGAGGACAGAGGAATGTATGACCAAACAAGATATGGAGAACATTAGAAAATGTGAAATGGATAATTTTGATTACATTAAATTGAAAAGATTTTGCACAAACAAAGCTAATGCAACCAAGATTAGGAGGGAAAGACTTTTTAACAGTATCTCTGATAAAAGTCTCATTTCTAAGATATATAGAGAACTAAGTCAAATTTATAAGAATACAAGTCATTCCCCATAAATGATCAAAGAGTTTGAACAGTCAGTTTTCAGAGGAAGAAATTAAAGCTATCTAGTCATATGAAAAAATGCTCTAAATCACTATTGATTAAAACATGTAAACCACAACACCTCTTAGGTACCACATTAACACCTATCAGATTGACTAACATGACAAAATAGGAAAATTATAAATGCTGGAAAAGATGTGGGAAAATTGAAGCATAAATTCATTATTGTTGAAGTTGTGAAATGATCCAACTGTTCTGGAGAGCAATTTGAAACTGTGCCCAAGAAGCTATAAAAAATATACATACCTTTTGACCCAGCAATACCACTTCTAGGCTGTATCCCAAGGAGATCATATAAATGTAAAAAGGACCTTTATGTGCAAAAATATTTATAGCACCTCTTTTTGTGATGGTCAAGAACCAGAAATTGAGATGATGCCCATCAATTGGAAGATGGCTGAAAAAGCTGTGGTATATGAAAATAATCAAATACTACCATGCTATAGAAAATTATGAAAAGACAAACTTCAGAAAAACCTGGGAAGATTTATATGAACTGATGCTAAGTGAAGTAAGCAGAACCAGGAGCAAGAGAACATTGTACACAGCAACAGCCACATTGTACTATAACAGACTTTGATAAGCTTAGGTCTTCTCAGCAATGCAATCACCTAAAAGAACTCCAAAAGACTCGTGATTGAAAATTCCATACATATCCAGAGAAAGACATATGGAGTCTGAATGCAAATTGAAGCATACTATTTGCTCTTTTTTGTTTTGTTTTGTTTTGTTTTCATGGTTCCTCTAATTCATTTCAATTCTTCTATACATGACTAATGCAAAAATATGCTTAATAAGAATTTATATGTAAAGCCCATAATGGATTGCACTCCATCTTAGGGGGAGCAGAGGTGAAGGAGGCAGAGAAAATTTAAAACTTATGGAAGTGTTGAAAACTAAAAATAAATTAATTAATTTATATAAAAAAGTATAGATAGAGCCTATATCAGATTACATACCATTTTGGGGAGGGGGGAGACAAGAGAAGCAGAGAAAATGCAAAATTTATGGAAGTGAATGTTGAAAACTAAAAAATTAATAAGTATTTTTTTAAAAAAATGAAGCAGAATAAATGAAATGAAAAGGAAGGGCTAAAGTTGGAAATATTAGCCTGACTGATGTCAGACAATCACTTAAGTAAACATCATCAAGATTTTCCCATACCCCTAAATTTATTGTCACTTTTTCGAATGTGAGACCACAGAGAAAAATTTTGCGTCTTCTATACACAGAGTTCGCTGTTTGACCATGTCTCCCATGGTGATCTATGTCCTCTTTTGTGAAATGTTGTGTTTCAGAAGACCTTTGTTCTTCTCCCTGACTTTCTCAGTCTTTGTCTCTCTCTATATATTCTTTTCTCCTCTTCTTTTTCTGTTATATATATATATATATATATATATATATATATATATATATATATATATATATATCTGTCTCTCTCTTTACCGGTCCTTTAGAGTTACATGAACATTCAACTATTTCCTTTGAGTTGATTAATTTCAGTTACAAATTCAACAGTTGAAAACCTCTAATATAACCCAAATCCAAATTTTTGGCTGCTGTTCAATATAAGATTTTCAGGGATTTTGTGACAAAATACACTGGGTGACATTTGGTATGCTCAGAAATGAGCAGCAAACAATATTTCCCCCATCCACTGGTCTTGTTGAAAAGAAAATAATAATGGAAACAAGCATATGCAAGATGAAGTTCAAAAGGAAAAATACACACAAACTGTCAACAGGCTTCATTAATTATATTCTGTGTAGGTTGACAAGGAGCAAAAGAAGTAGCAATTTGCCTCCTCCTATCTCACCCTCCCTCTTAGAGGAGAGCATCCTGATCTCCTAAGACTCTATTGATAATGATGAAGCAATAATGAATGTGATCTGACACCTTCTCTTGAAAGTGGTAAGGACTCTCTCTGCATGAAGCTAACATATCCATGATGCTAGTCAGAATTTGCCGCAAAGTTACAAGATGTCTAGTGGAACTTTTGTAAATAGCTATTCATAGAAGTGAACTCGAGGCTAACTTTTCTCAGGACTTACACAACTGAACTCATACATATCATTCATCAAATTAAATCCCCTTAATTTACTAAGTTAATACCATATAAATGTGAATAGTCCATTTCCATGCTAAAATCCGTGGGGATTGGGAGTCCCTGTGTTTGTTAGCATATACTTCCTTGTCTTTCTCTAATACAAGTTCTGAGAGGTTTCATATCATGAACTGCATTTTTCTAGTGTTCTATATAAGTACATTTTGCTTTATACAAAATATAAAACAGTAGGAATAAACAGTCAGGTATAAAACCATATTCTTTAAAAGAAAAAAAATCATATATTAAATGCATTAGGAAAGTTTCCTATTTTCAGTGAATCCCCTTATGAAATAAAGAATTTACCTATGCTTTTTTAGAAGTACGTCATAAAGAAAATATAAGCATTTTACAATGAACTCTCCCAAGTGGCTCCTTTTCTAGAAAGAGGAATTTAAAATATTATTGTTGTAGAAATCATTGAAGGATCTCAGAGGATACAACAAATAAGAGCAACTGATGACACAGAAAAGGTAGGGGATTCCCATTAGCAAAGAGATAGGAAGATAATAAGTACCAAAAATCAGTAGTTCTCTATTTCATGTTTCTGATACATAGAGTTTTCAAAGAAATGCTAAGTGATGTGATAGAAAGAATGATATAATATGTGGAAACGTATGCTTGCAGGGGCACTACTTCTTCCAAACAGCTCTGACACTAGCCCTTCATTATCTTATCTGTCAGTAATAGCTGAAATTTATATATTATTTTAAGATTTGTGAGTCATTTTACAGATATAATTTGATCCTCATAACAACATTGTGAGATAGGTGTTACTACTGTCCCATTTTATAGATGAGGCTATCTGGGCTAAGTGAGGGTTAGTGATTTTCCAATGGTCATACAGTTGGTAAATATTAGAAATTAGATTCAAGCAAAGGCCTTCCTAACTCTGATTCTACTGCTATGGGTATCTCTGAAGTTCCTTTCAATTTTAAGTTTCTACAAATCTGTGACCAAAATTGCCATAACATAACAAATGAATAAGCAAAGTATGAGTTAATTTTATTAAAAAGAGACTATAACGCATGGCCTATCATTGATACTCTGGGCTCATACATTAGGAAACTTCTCTGAATGATAAATCTGTTTGGGTCATGCCTCTTTGCATTTCCCTGGGTATTTCAGCATTTGACTGGTTTTGATTCTACCCATGGTCTCCCAGAAAATTAAATATCAGTTTAGTTCCAAGAATTCTGTTTCCTTAGTACTCAGACTAAAGAAATATTAAAGGGCAGTTTTTATTTAGCCCAGTAAAAAAAAAAAGGCAAAAAACACTCCCCAAACTGGTAGCCAAAACTGCCTCCATTCTCTCTCTGATTGATTTCTACCTTCTCCATAAAGCTGTAAGGAAGTAATGTAGACTTAGAGTTCTCTCTTTGGTTAACACTCACCCCACTTAAATAAGAAAGGACTTTAAAGTCAAACAACTTTCCTTTCTGGTGACCTACTTTCTTAGGGAAATACAACACTGAGTTTGAAAGAGGAAGAAGTCAAACTTCTTAAGTTTTCTAGTCCTTTGGCAGATTCTACTTTCTACGAAGACCCACGTGACTCAGAATTATAGGAGGGAGAGTTCTGTGTTGTTCCAAAATGGTGTAGCTTCCTATTGTACCTATCTTTCTACCTCCTTTCCATCATATTATTCCTTCTCTCCTTCTATATTTCTATTGAAAGTGATTACTTTTCTATCTCTTTAGTCCTTTAGGAAAGTCCCTCTGGAATTTCTGTTGCCTTTTCCCTCAGGAAGATATTTCCTCTCTCTGCATCTCCTATATCTTCATAATTAGCACCAATTCTACCATGTACATAGTTTCCTGGAGGAGCTAAGTGAATATACAAACCTCGCTCACTGAAACTACATTATCTCTATATCTAAAATATCTATCTTTTTCTGTCTAACTCTTTTAAAAGCAAAGATTAAAAACAAATCTACTCCAAATTACATATAATGGAGGAAAACTTAATATGTAAAGCCTTTTCACTAAGAACAGCAGTAAAGCAAAGTTATGCATTAGGACTATTATAATTTGTCACAGTGTTAAAAATACTAGGATAGCAATAAGATAAGAAAAAGAAAGTCTGAGAAGATATAGACAAAAAAAGAAACAAAATTATCCCTTTTTAAGAAAGCTATGATGGTCTATCTAGAGAACCAAAGAGGTTACTAAAATAATTAACTCAAACAATAACTTCAGCAAAATCACAGGATAAAAAACAAATCTGTAAATCAGAAGCTATATGGATAGATAGATGGATATGGATAGATAGATGGATACATACACAGATGTGTATATATACACACATAAATATATATACATATACATGCATGTATACATATGTGTCTTCCAAGAGATAGAAAGTGAACTTCCATCAAAAATAACTAAAGAATGAATAAAATACTTTGGAGTCTTCCTCCAAAGGCATACATAGAAACAATCTGAATAGACCTTTAATAAAAAAATAAGAAATGAAGTCAGATGTAAATAGTTTGAGAGGTATTAATTGGTCATGGTAAATGTATTCCAATGTAAAAAAAATGATAATTCTACCTAAACGAATTCACTTATGGTGCCATACCAATCAAACTACCAAAGCTTTATGTTACAAAGGTAGGGCAGGGGGGAGGGTGGGAGGAGGGAGGAAGAAATTACCTGGATGAACAAAAGGTCAAGAATATAAAATAGAATAAACGAAAAAAGTGAGAAGGAAGTGGGCCAAGCAGGACCAAGTTTCACACTATTCAAAGAAATAATTATATTCTTTAAAACTATTTGGTATAAAAATAGAAAAGTGAAACAGATTGAACATACAACATATAGAATTATATGAACATTAGCCTTTGATATTCAATGAACTCAAAGATCCCGTTATTTCAGTATGGGCTCACTATTAAACACATACTTCTGTACTCCATCTAGGAGAAACTAAGTTTAAATGAGTAATTCATGCCATATTCCAAAGCAAGCTCTAAAAGGACAACTAAATTATATGTGAAAAAAAATCACCATTAACAAGTTAGAGGAGCTATGGAAGGAATGCTTTTGCAAACTATGAATGAAGGAAGAATTCATGATCAGACAAATGGTAGAAAGGACTATTATTGAAGATAAAACTGATAGCTTTTACTGCAAAAAATTGAAAATTTGTTACACAAACAAAAACAATGCAACTAATATTAGAAGAATGCTTTACTGAATAGGAATTAAATATTTGTAATGGAGATCTTTTTTGACAAAGGTCTTATTTCATATACATATGTATGTATATATATATGCATATGTGCATATATATGCATATAAGCAGATTAAAAAATATAAGAAGGATTATCATTCCCTAACAGACAAATAGTGGAATCATATGAACAGGCAGTTTTCATAGGAAGATATCCAAGCTATAAACAGCTATATCAAAAAATGAGCTAAATTGCAAATAATTATAGAAATTCAGATTAAAATACCCGAAGTTACACACTTTGCTCCTTCTTTTGGCAAGAATCAGTCTTCCTTGTAGAAGGGTGGGGTTATGAAGAAGATACTAAAAATATATATTCTTGTGTCATCTAGACAGACCTATTGTCTAAATATAACAGCAAAATAACAAACACCATGCCAAACTCCTTACAAATAAAAAAAATGGAACAGCCAAGGTTAAGAGCACAAATCAGGTATCAGTTAACAGGAAGTAAAGTCAAGGCAAGGAGGTGGGAAACAGAGAGACAGAGAGACAGAGACAGAAAGACAGAGACAGAGAGACAGAGTGATAAAGACAGAGACACAGAGACAGATGGAGAGACAGAGACAGAGAGACAGAGAGAGAGAGAGAGAAATAGAGAGAGAGAGAGAGAGAAAGAGAGGGAGAGAGAGAGAGAGTTAGGACCAGGGAATTTAAACCTTGTCTAGGAAATTTGCACTTCATAAGATACCTAAGAAGGATGCATGGCTCATCCTAGGGCACACTTATCAAAGGAACTAGCTAACACTGCTAAAGGATAGTCATCTTAAAGATACAGGTAGAAGACGGATATAGGCATTCAAATTTGACACCTTTTTTTTAATCAAGAATGCCTAATTTTGTTCAAAGTTTGCAAGAAGGAGTTAAACCCTTAAATATTGCAGCTTCCCCTTTAACACTTAAAAGGTATTCATAAAACACCATAGAGCTTTGTAAACCTTGACGCACTGTAGAAATGTGAACTTTTCTCCTTAGCACTGTGATTGTTATCACAAATGACAATTTGGCTTTATTATGAAGCATTGTATTTGCTCACTCAGCAAAAGTGAAATAACAAGCACTTTAACCTATAAACCAGCACCACCAGTTAAAAAGGAAAATGGAGCACACATGGAGATAATATATGCAATGATTTCTATAAACAGTCACACTTACTCAAAGCTTCAAGCAATGTTTTGAATTTTTGTTCACATTTACTCACATAAAACCTTTGCTTTCCCCACATTCTTTTTAAGAAAATTTTAAAATATGTTCCCTTACATAATTTCACACACATACACACATACGTGCACACATGACATACACACACACACATACCCTTCCTCTTCCTAACAACTTCTGAATGCTGACTTTGAAGACAGAAGGTCTGTTTTCCAATCCCAACTCTGCCACTTACCCCACACATGACTCTGGGCATAGCATTTAAACATTCTGGGACTCAGTTTCCTCTCTCATTTTTTTAAAATAAAGGTATATAGCTCAATGGCCTCTAAGTTTCCTTTTAGCTCAAAGTCTATGATTCAGATTAGTTAAGTGAACAAAAAAATACATTTTGTTTTTAGCCATCTAGAAAAAAAGGGACAAGAACTCATAATTTGCAGAACTTCAGAGTTGGAAGCAATCTCCAAGGTAACCTAGGTGAATCTTCCCTAACAAATCCCTGAAAGGTGATCATTCAACCTCTCTACTTGAAGATCTATAGAAAAATGATTCACTGCTTTTTGAAGTAGTCATTTTACAGTAAAATGGGGTATCGGGGTGAGGGGGATACAGAGTAGGGGGGGAGGGAGTGGACATCGAGGAGCTCTTCCTAGATCAAGGGTGACCAACCTGTGGCCTCAAGGCCACATGTGGCTATCTAGGTCCTCAAGTGTGGTCTTTTGTATCCAAACTTCACAGAACAAATCTCCTTAATCAAAGGATTTGTTTCATATTTCTTGGACTCAGTCAAAAGGCTGTACCCAAGGACCTAGAAAGCCACACGTGGACTCGAGGATGCAGGTTCTCCACCTCTGTCCCAGACCCTCTCTTTAAGGAGAGTACCCAGGGACTTGACTTCATCATTTCCCATCCAGCTTCATTTCACAGTCTCTAGGAATTCATCCTTCTGTCAGATCACATCAACTCTATAACTCACACCTCTTTAGCATCCCCTATTCCTGGGGCCCTCCATCCTTCTCTAATTGGAGGAAGTGAAGGGTAGACATTGGAGATATCCTCCAAGTCCTTCTGTTTGAGGGGAACACTCAGGGAATTCATGCGATCATTCTCCATCTGGCTTCTCTCTTAGATTTCATGATCTCCAGAAACTCATCCTTCTGAAAAATTAATTAATAATGCAGGTCTTCATTATGCCCCTCCACTGGTTATCCTCCCCTAACACACCTCTCAACTTCTTCTTTTTATGTTTTGTCTTCCCCCATTAGATTGTGAGCTCCTTGAGGGCAACAGGCTGTCGTATGCCTTTCTTTGTATTCTTAGCACCTAGTACAGTGCCTGTCACACAGTAAGCACTTAATAAATATTGATCAGCTTAATCAATGTTTATTGACTAACTGATCCTAAAATATCTATTGGAGAGCCTAAGGAGTGGAGAAATTATGAAAGAAATAAGGTAAAAGATTGAGAGAAGAGAGGGAAAAGGGGGGATGAAGGGAAACGGAAAAAATGGAAAGAAAAGACAAAGTGAGAGGGATAGGAGAAGGTGGGAGAGGAAAAGGAAGAAAGAAAAAGAAGAAATCATCTTGCTGAAGCGATTGTTATATCTCGGGCATCTAAGGAACAAAATAAGAACATGAAGGCGAAGGAAAGGAAAATAGAGTAATTGATTAGAGGAAGAAAGGGATGGAGACAGTGTTAGGAAAGAGAGAGGAGGAGGGAGATTTTTTAGGAGAGAAGCTGTACTTCCATTTTACTCATTTGAATATAAATGGTTATAATTTTTGAGAATGACTATAGGAGATCAGATAAACCCAGAGCATCAAGAGAGTACAAATTACCTTGGTCTAATTTGTAAACTAGCAATAACCACCACTCCCCAAATTAAATCTATGGCTAGGGAGCTGGCTCACAAATTCATAAAACTTGCAGTTGGAGTAGCATTTTTTAAATAAATTGTTTACTTGTTTTCAGTTTTCAACAACAACTTCCGTAAGTCTTAATTTTTCTACCCCTCCCTCTTTCTTCCCTCCCCAAGACAGCACATAATCTTATATGGATTCCACACATACATTCATATTAAACACATTTTCACATTAGTCATGTTGCATAGAAGAATTCAAAAAGAATGGGAAAAACCATGAGAAAAACCAAAACAAAACAAAATATAACACAAGAGAAAATAGTCTGCTTCATTTTGCATTTTTACTCCATAGTTCTCTCTCTGGATGAGGATGGCATTTTGCCTCGAGTCCTTTGGAAATGCTCTAGGTCCTTGCATTGCTGTGGAGGATTAAGTCTATCAGAAACAGTCCTTGCACACTGTGGCTGCTACTGTGTATAATGTTCTCCTGGTTCTACACATTTCACTCATCATCAGTTCATATAAGTTCTTTCCAGGACTCTCTGAAGTTCATCATTTCTTATAGCACAATAGTATTCCTTTACTGAAATAGAATTTTTAAAAGTTTTCCCTCTAACTCAAATCAACACTGTGCTAGTCATTGGGAATATAAATACAAAGAGGAAAAAGAGATAGTCCTCACCCTCAAGGGGCTTATATTGTACTGAGGGAAGGAATACATAAAAGGAAGTGGAAAAGGGCTGAAGTAGGGGAGAAGGTAAGACAGGCTTCTGGAAAGTCATAGAATTAGAAAAGAAGAAGGACTTGGCTGGCTTAGGTTTCTCTCTTAAAATGGAGGGTTGAGGAGGAGCTAGCCAATCGGAGCAAATCACAGGAAAAGAGAATGTCTGGGGTGAGAAACCCAGGCATGGATCAAGTTAACTTTCAGATTGAAGTGGCTTCCCTTGCCTCTATTGCTGGATTTATCTCTACATACCTAAGGAGCTGTCCCCTCACTTTCTTCCCATTCTGGAAAATCCTTCTCATTACTGTCAGTAACCTGCCTCTTTTCCCATGTGTCTATGCCACTTACTAAATAGTAACTGTTTCTCTTTTACCCAGGAATCCAGAGGGTCTTCCCCATCCAATTTGATTTTGTTTTTTCTTTATTAAAAGGGTAACTACTTAAAGAGGCCTATTCATTGCATTGCAAAGTAAGAATCTGAGAAGACCTTAGCCTAAAATGGCCAGGATCTTCCACTGCATCCTGGAACATCTCCAAACCTCCTGATGAACATCAGGCCACTGGACCCAGATGACTCTGGAGGAGAAGGTGAGGCTGGTGACCTTGCACAGCCCTCCCTCACTCAAATCAAAGTCAAGTCAAGTCATATCATCTTGAAGTCATGATCCTCTTGGAGAATGAAGGACAAACACAACAATTTCACTGGGGCAATAAGACGTAGACTAGGCAGTGCACAGGACCCATTCTCTCAAGCATTCTGTATTGGAGCATCCTTGTGGTAGTGGAGGTTAGAAGCACCCCACAACAAGTGGGCATCCTTATGAAAATGAGACAAAATCCATGATACTTATTCATGGGGATATGTAGGCCAAAACTCTGGGGACTTTGGAGCATGCCATTTTTGCTTCTCAAACAAGGTATTATTTACTTTTAGGAGTTTTAATATGTTTAAGTAATATAATCTGTAATTGCTCCGTATAAAGTATATGAATGCATAATTGGCCTCAATTTAAGGAGTCATTGCTATCTTCTTTTGGCAAGAGATATATGATTCCTTCTCTTTGGAAATATAGCATTAAGCTTGTTTGTGAGAGGAAGCTGATGAGTGTTCACTACTAATAAATATGTCCCAGTGAAGCATTTGAGTCCACAATTTTCAAACAGAAGGCCCTTCATTCTCCAGATCCTGTTTTTTCTGGTTTTTCAGGGAAGCTAGTTTCAGTTACTTCCTCTATGTATCTATATTGTCATTCATTGACATTCATTAATGCTGCACAAACTTTCTGTTCCACATTTGCCCATTTTGTGTTTTGATTTTGTTCAACTTCTTGTAGATATAAAATGAAAAATTCCATCTATGCAATTTTGAGGGTTCTTGTTCTCCAATGATTTCTTCACTTCTCTAACTTTTGTTATACTATTTTAAATTGAGGTTGAATTGCTTACTTTGACTTCTTGCATTTTAAATTTTTGATTTCTGTTTTTCATTATTGATTAAGGGTATCTAGAATTTTTAATATACTCTTGTTTTTCAAATTCCGTTTTTTCTTTTTAATTGTGTGGGAGGGGATGACATTTTCTATTTTGCATATCATTTAAGTATTGATGAATCTTCCATTTCATTTCTATAGGTCTTCAATAGCTTTCTCAAATTATTTCTTCCAAGGTGTTGCCTCTTCTCCTTAAGAATATTCCTTGAAAATTCCATTTTTCCTCCCATGGTTCTATCTATGGCTATAGCTGCAGAATAAGTTGTTGATTTCAGATCTTTCAAAATTCCCCTTAAGTGCATTCATCTCTTCTTCAGAATCATTTGAGATATATATATTGTGTTATTGTACATTTCATTTTCAAGTAAAATTCTTAAAGTATGCAGTAAGTAAAGATTTTCAGTGTCATCAATTTCTTCAGTTTTTCACTTTTCAATTCTCATGACAGTTCCTCCATTTTGTTTTTGCTCTTATTCCATCTTATATGAATTTAAGGCTAGTTATTTCTTATAATTGTCCTACATTGATCTACATTGTTGTATAATTTAGTACTGAGTTACTGACAAAAATTCTTGACTATAACTAGTAAGATGTTTTTTTTTCCAGTTTTTGTTAGGATGACTGAGATAAGCGTTCATATCTTTATACTGTTCCATGAGTACTTGAGGTTTTCCTGCTTTAGTGATCAGTACCATCTGTATTTCCAGTCAGAAGGGGAGAGGATTGCTAATTCTGAATTGTCCTGATGTATATGGCCCTTATGTGATACTAGGTCATAAAGGATTGTACTCACTATTCTGTATTCCATGTCAAGCTCATCATTGCCATGGTTTTGAATGAACAACTTGACATCATTGCTTCTGTTTCTTAGATTCAGGAGCAATGACATTAGACTGGCTTAGGAGATTAACCTAGTAAGTGATCTTTTCAGGTCCACTTGAACAGAGTTCCTCTCAAGCCTTTACAACTCCAACAGTGATCTTAGGACTTAAGAAATGTCCACCACACATCATACTAGCTGGCTTTGCCTTACTTTGTAATTGCCTTTTTCCTTACAATGTAGACCAAGTTGGGCATTAAGGGGAGGTGTTGGCAGGCTCTTGTTATTTGCTTTTGTTATGTGCTATTTGTTGCTAGGTCCCCATCTCTGGAAGTTTTGGAGTAAAATCTCAATGACTACTTGTTACATGTATTGGAGAATTAATTCTTCCTTGGGTACAAAGTGGACTAGATGGTCTCCAGGGTCCATTCCATCTCTGACATTTTGTGATTCTGTATATTTAAGTGATCCATTCCTAATTTTTTAATACTCCAAAATATTCACTTGTTATAGAGAATCAGTTTCCCTAATTACAGATGTCTTCACATTTGGAAGGGGTCATTGAAATGCTCATTTTTTTTTCACTTTCATTATCAAACCAGATAGTCTTTGATCCTAAGAAACAGAATGTTCAGTATTCTATCCTAACAGACTTCATATTTACTTTTCTTTTCCCCTGCTAACTCCAATCCTACGGAGGCCAATTAAACTGCCTGTACCAGAATCAAACAGAACATGCATGCCACACTATCTCTCCTGACACGTAGGTGATTATAAACATCCAACTCTACTTTAGAGTAAGTATTGAGCAGTACGTAGGGTGTTTTCACTTTCCATGAACTGTCTTTTGAGTAGAAACACATTGTAACTTGGATTGCTCACTGGTTCTCAGGAGTATTACTGCTAACTGCAGGAAGACACCTGCACCAAAATTCCTCTGTATAATTGGCAAGGTCAAATAATTCACATTATATGCATTTTTCAGTTCTTGTCCTTTTCTGGGGTATAATGATTAAATCTGATGTATGACTCCATTAAAGTCAGTGTATGAAAAGTAAATAAAACATTTCATCAGTGTTTGAAAATTCAGAGAGTCATTCTTGCCTTTGGGTAGGGATGGGGGTTGGAAATTGAACCAGAATGTTGATCAGAATATGAAAACAAAGAATTTGCAATACATCTCTTGCAGGCATTTTCAACTCCCTCTGAAAGTTCATATTGGAAAATGATGTTTTCATTGGAAAATTGTTTCCATTTAAAAAGCTAGAAATAGCCAATGTGCTAAAAAAAAAAAGTATGTTTTTCTTAACTTGTAATAATTGAATCTCCACTATTTTTCTTAGTTGTCATTGAAGAGAACATAAGAGAAATTATATTCATAAACTGACAGAAAGGAGTTCCAAGAAATGCCTAAGTAAATTTTAAGTATAGGCTAAGTCTAACTAGCTACGTGACTTTGGCAAATCCTTACCACTCTGAACCTAACTTGCTTCAACACTTAAAAAAAATTACTAATAATACTTACCCTAGTTACCTCACCAGGTTGTTGTGAGAGCTGAATCAAATAATGTATATAATGTAGTTGCATGACTATAGAGCATCTTGTAAATGAAAGATATTAATGCTAATTAAATTAATTTAATATTGTTAATATTTTAATGCTTATTTTGACCTTCTGTTGTTCGGTTATTTCAGTCATGTTTGATTCTCTTTGACCCCATTTGAGGTTTTCTTGGCAAAGATACTGGTGTGGTTTGCCATTTCCTTCTCCAGTTCATTTTACCGATAAGGAAACAGAGTCAAACAGACTTAAGTGACTTGCTCAGAGTCACATAACTAGTAAGTACTGAAACCAGATCTGAACTCACAATGATGAATCTTCCTAACCCCAGGTCCAGCCCTCTATGCACTTCACAACCTAGTTGCCTACTTAATTATATTTTTATCATAATAATGGTGTACTATTGGTAGTGACTGACCTCTTCTCTTGCCTTTATAAGGTGATCGGTAGGTAATCTGCATAAATAGCATTGTGCATATATGTGAAAACATGTTGATGGTAGAGTACTGATGATATATTCCTCCCTTAGTTTCAAGGTAATATTTGACAGTGGACTGTTGGAGGTAATGTCTTTATCTTTAGCTGGTCCAATGAGGATAATTCTAATAACAAATGTTTCAGATCAGGAAGGAAGGAAGGAGAAAGATTTGACAACCCAGTGGAGAAGAGATTTGGGAGGGCAGGATCTCTTGGTATGGATCCAATAATAATATTTCATCTATGTAAATTGCTATCCTGCACTCATTCAAATGAATATTCCATATATTACCTCTCTCCACTCTTCCTTATCACTAAATTATGCATGGGCGCATATGTAAAAACACACACTCATAGATACATATACACATACCACTCTACAAGACAAATTAAGCACACACATACAAAGACATTCCCCTCAGATACAAAACACAATAAAAACCAACCTGATTCTTTCCAATTTACTTGCTTCCTTCTCTCTTACAAGAGGTGATGGTACCTATGTGTGGTGGTGTTTTAATGGTAACAGTCTTGGATCCCTACCAGATTGAATCTAACCAGTGCTACTGACGAGGGGAAATCGACAAGTCACCAAAAAATCAACTTCTCTAGGGAAAAGAAGTTGTGATCAAAGTTCTATTATGTAAATAGAATCCCATGCCAGGTGAAATTAGAAGATAAAAGGTATCTAAATAGCATGCGCTATGCAAGAATTGTGAAGGAATTCTTAGCCTCCCAAATCTGAGGAGATAAGCATGAAATAAATCAAGGAAATGACGACCTGGAAGGATTTTTTGGATTGATGGTTTGTCTGACAAATCTGGTGCTAGATTTCTGAACTCCATGAGTTCAGAAGATCTTAGTCATTGGCTATAAAGTGAACTAGAAACAGGGTTGTCCATGAGATCCAAGCTTCCTCTGTGTTTTTTGCTGTTCAGGTGTCACTGTGGACCCAAAAAAAGTCAATTGCCTCTTACTCCTTTAATTCTACCACTGGGCAGTGGAGTAGGCAACTACATTTTGATATCTCTAGGATGGCCAAAGAGAGATTAAACGTGATGATGCCCTGATTTTAGTCTATTCCTACAAGTTAATTAAGGGTGAAAGTCCTGTTTCTTGAACTTTTGGTATTCCCCAAAGTACTAGAGCAGTTCTAGGCACCTGTTAATTATTGGGCTGATTAATATATCATTGAGGATTATTCCTGTAAAATAGAAGTGATTTTTATTATTCAATATCTAACATTTATTTAGTGCATATTGCATGCAACATGATGGTGGAGAGAGAGCTGTCCTTAGAATTAGGATGGCCTGGGTTCAAATTCTATGATACATACTTGCAAGTGATCCTGGGAAAATCACGTAATCTCTCAAAGCAACTCTCAAGGATTATAAATTGCGCAGAAGGTGCAGATTTGCATTGATAGATGGAATTTCCTCATCAAGGAGTTCCCTAATCCAATGAAATTAGAGGTCTAATCTCTCTCTCTGTCTCTCTATCTCTCTGTTTCTCTCTCTCTCTTTCTCTCTCTCCTTCTGTGTGTGTGTCTGTGTGTGTGTGTGTGTGTGTGTGTGTGTGTGTGTGTGTGTGTGACTCTGGCTCTGTCTCTATCTCTCTCAACATACTCTTTGGGGGATTTTCAAAGATGTAAAATGATTAAAACCCAATATCTGAACTCATGAAGTTCATAAATCTAGCACCAGAATAAAAGGTAAATAATGATAATACAAAACAGATGATGAAAAAAGCTTATTAGGCTAGAAAAACAATCTAAGAATTCAGATAACTATTCACTTCTGTCATGATTTGCACATTCTCCCTTTAACCATTCAGTGGCTAAGTATTACCATTTCTACAGCAAGAGCATCTCTTGTAGCCATCACTTTTCCACTGCTATGGATCCCTGGTCCTAGGCAAGGCTCTCATTACCTCTCAGTTGGATTAACACAATAGCCACCTAATTGATCTCCTTGTACCCAGTGTCTCCTTTTTCCAATCATCTTCCTCATAGCTGCCAAAATGAACTCTTAAAGCACAGCTGTGAATGTGTCATTTGGATACTCCAAAACTTCCAGTGGTTCCCTACTACCCCAGAAGTAAAATGCAAACTGACACTTCTGTTTGCCATTTAAAGATGTAGTCTGGCTCCAGCTTATCTTCCTAGTGCTCTAGTCACTGTACCACCTAACTACCCGAAAAGAACTATGCTATATGGACAATGCTTTCCTTCCCTGAGACCATATGACTCTTGAGAAATGGCCCTAAGTCTTTGAATTTTTTATTCATTCTTTTCCCTCTAGATGGAGATAGTAGAGTCTTTAACCTTGGAAGTTTCAGAGTATGAGGGTCTGAGCTAGAGGAATCCAGGGGTATAGACTAGATTTTTCAGACCGTGTAGTTCAGAGCAGTCATCTGAGTGCAGCTGAGAAGGATCAGGCAGTGATGGCATCTTTGGATGGTAACTTGGTGTAAGAAGTTAAACTACTTTTTGTCAGATTATGCTCCCCTCCTTGCCCCCAGAGACAATTAGGTAGATTATGCACCTGAGGTTTCAGAAAAAATGCTTATACAATTGTTTTTGTGATATCTGTGGTAAATACACTTTCATAATGTTTACCAACATTAAGCAGTGTTGTACAATGTTAAGCAATGTCAGGGTAGCTAGATGACACAGTGGATAGAGCACAAGGTCTTATCTTCCTGAGTGCAAATGTGGCCTCAGACACTTATTGTGTGACCCTGAGCTAGTCACTTAAGCTTGTTTGTGTCAGTTTCCTCATCTGTAAAATGGAAAGCCACTCCAATATCTTTGCCAAGAAAACTCCCAAATGGAGACACAAAGAGTTGTACATCATTGAAAATAATTGAATAACAACAATCACTATATGTATATGTTGTCTCCTCCAAGTAGATGTAAAGACATTAGAAACATGAACTTTTGAGTTTATATTCCTAATACCTAGAATACAGCCCGGCACAGAGCCAATACCTAATACATGTTTGTTGATTGGTTGAAAATAGCATTGAAAATGGTGAGGGCATGTAGAGGTGAATGAACAGGATGTAATATGGGAATGATGAATAGTACAGTTTGGCTGGAGAATAGTGTACATAAAGGGGAGTAGTGTGAAATAAGACTGGAGAGATAGATAGCATGAGATTACAGATTGTCCTATTGCTAAATTTCACAATCTCTACTAAAAATTGTCATCTTCCCTGGGATATTCAACAGTGTTTCTAACTAAACATAAATGTATTTAATACTCTTTGCTCCTTAAAAGTCACATAAAATCCATTCCTGGGAATTCTGATAAGGTATACAAAAACCCTTTTAAATGCTAAAATCATTCATAAAAGACTTTGTCACAAAGTGTTATAAAATTCTGCCAAATTGAACTCATGTAGTGTAGAGCTGACTGGAAATGTTATTGATTAGAAAATACCTTCAGCTCCCCCAGGTCATACAAGCTTTGCAAGGTTTCAGATCCAGAAACCATATCAGGCTCACCTATGCACCAGAAAGGTCAACCTGCCATGGAAACCCATTAAAAACGCAACACACATATTCACTCAACTTGGAGTCTGAATGTGGCACTTCCAATCTCACCCAGAGCCACATTGCAGTCTCCAGGAGGCTGATGTAATTCTCTCGTGAGTCTGTGGTTTGAATAGGATTTATTATTTTAAAATATTAGATAGGCCATTGCCCCTTTTCCCTCAATGCATGAAGAAAACCTACTTATAGAGTATAAAATTATGTCAATATTGTCTTTGTCTTGGGCAAGCACACATGTACATACATATATGTGGAAAGAAGGAAATAGGTAGACAGGAAGACCTTAAATTCAAATTCTGCCTCAGATACCACTAGCTGTGTGACTCTAGACAAGTCACACATCTTCTGCCTCAGTTTTTTCTTTTGAAAAATTGGAATAACATAGTGCTACCTCTCAATGCTGTGAGAACCAAATAAGTAATATTTGTACAGTGGTTTTCAAACTTTAAATCACTGTATAAATGCTATGTTGCTTTTCAGTCATTCTTCAATCATGCCTGGATCTTCATGACCCCATTTGGGTTTTTCTTGACATAGATACCGGAGTGATTTTCCATTTCCTTCTCCAGTTAATTTTACAGAAGAGGAAACAGGCAAACAGCGTTAAGTGACTTGCCCAGGATCGCACAGCAAGTAAGTGTCTGAGGGCAAATTTAAATTTGGGAAGATAAATCTTCCTAATGCCAGGCTTGGCACGGTGCCACCTAGTTGCCCTATACAAATGCTAGCTGTTGTTATAGTCACTGTTGTACCCAATCAGATTTGTCAAATAACCCCTTTGGGACCTGGGGCAAATTAGATTACCTCTCTGGGATTGTTTCCTCAACTGTACAATTGGGGAAGGGATTGGATTGGATAATCTCAAACTGGTTCTTTCCAGTTTATAGTTCCATGATGTAGGAATTAGTGTCAAAGCACAATATGTTTGTTTTCTGTGGACAAAGATTTTGTTACTCAATCAATATAAACAATTGTGTCCCACACTTTGATTTTATTTTCTATTAGTAGGAATAAGCTTGAATTTACATCCACATCTTCTGGCCAGGTCACCCTTGCTTCCAGTTACGTAGGACTGGAACGACATATTTGTGAACTAATAGGAGATGGTTAAGCCTAAAGTTTTGGTCATATAATAAACCAGTACTTACTGGTCCACAGGGAACATTGAACCTATAACCTTGGTCTAATAGTTGGAATGTATGTCTCAAACAAGAGGATTTCAGATTGTAAACCACTAAATTAAATTGGGAAAACTTTCCGTCTTACAACCCAGTCTTACCAGCCAACTAGAATTATCACCCTACCCCCCTTTCTCTGTTATGGTGGTATCATATTATTTTTCTGACAAATATAACAAGTTGCATGATTTTTCCATATCCTATTCACTCCGCAGCTGGAAGAATGCAGTGATTGGTCTTTGTAGCAACAAGAGGAGAAAAAAATAAAACATGATTAGTTTTAGTGACTTGGGAGACTGGGCTCATCTGGTCTCATTAATGGGATATCAGCCAGGAAATTTGACTCAGATATAGCTGAAACTCTTCATGCAAAACCTCAAGAGGCAGTTAAGGCCAGGAAGTTGGGAAAACCGGAGTAGATTAATCTGTTCTATGAGGAAAAAATGAGAATTGCTCAAGATAAGCTATCAGATCTGAAACTAAGTGGTGCATCATTTCTTGGGTGGAAAAAAAAGGAGAAATGATTTCCCCTGATTGCAAACCTCTCATTCTGAGAGAAAGCCTTTTTTACATTCTGAGACATAATTATTGGAGTAGGTCCATCTTCCATTGACTGATCACTAACGAAGAACTCAGTGTACTAGCCAAGAATCCTCTTTCTGGAACAATATATTCTGATGGATCCTATTTGACTTTTAGCTCCATACAGAGTTTCTCTAGGGCATGGGTATGAAGCCATGGGAATTCTGGTATGGCACAGACACAATGGTATGATTGTGGTCAAAATTACCTGGTACGGTGGATTCATTGAACCTGGGTTCAAAACTCAGTTCTATTATTGCTCCCTGTGTGCCATTGGCTAAGCCTCTTAACCATTCTGGTCCTCAGTTTCCTTAGCTGCAAAATGAGAGGATTGAAACGTATGATCTCTAAAATCCCATCCAGATCTTAATATATAATTCTACGCCCCTCTTCTCTGCCTTTGTTCCTAGTCGTTTAAGGGGATTAATAGTGTGGCACTGGGTAGACTTTATTGCTGATACGATTTTATTAGACCAAAATGGGCATTGTCTGTAAAGGTCTAAAAGTCCAATGAAAGGAGTTGTTGTCATCGTTATACTTCCTTCCAAAATGGATTTCTTCTTGTTTTCCTTCTTTTGGTTGAAAGAGTAGAAATGATACCTACTTTTGATATTGACCTACAAAATTGTTATGAAAATGTCACTTAAATCTCCTAGGAAGGCATTCACCTCTTTGCTTGGGTCCTAATTGGCTTGTTCCTTTCAGACACTTTTATGAGTGATTGCGCTGCTGCAAGCTATTCCACAGCGCTCCGAAGCATCTTACTCCCTCAGGACTGACTTCTGACCTGATAGCAACATCAGTCATGTGCAGTCTCACTTCATACTGTGAGGGGACTGCCAAGACATAATAGAGGCAGAGAAAAGGAGACAGGAAGCAATAGGAACAGTAGGAGAGCAATGGGATAGACACAGGGAGAGGAGGGTCACAATAATGGAAATCAAGACACTGGCTCACAATTCTCTCCACAACCAGTAATAACTACTGACCAACTGCCTCTAACAGGCAAGAGCTCAAGAAATAGCAATGCCTTCCAAACCTCTGTCTCTGCTTCCAGCCCAGCCTCCAAAACCATCATCCAGAGAAGTAACCCTTCAATTTCCTCTGCAGAGCAACAGCCATGGCCCCCTCAGCAGCTATAACTACTTAAAACCCTCGAAAAGAAAATTCATGCCGCCGAATTCCTAAGCACTGTCAGATCCACATGAGAAATGGATACATTTTTTTATCAAGGGAAGTGACATTAAAGAACATGCATTCCCATCTGTTTTGTCGCTGTACTCTAAGAAGCATATGGTCTTTCCATATGACTTGTAGCTGAAATCTCCTGTATATCTTATTGCCCCCAAAAGGGATGTGAGCTCCTTTAGGTCAGGGACTGTTTTTGCTCCTTTGTAGTCTGACACATAGTAGGTGTTTAATAAATTCTTCTTGACTACCTAAGCTCCTTGAGAGTGGGGACTCCCTTGCTTTTCTATTTCTATTCCTAGAACTCAATAAATGCTTCGTTGGACTAAGTATTCAGTAAATGCTATTTCATTCATTATTCATTCATTTTGCTCTCAGAGAGTTTTTTTTCCTTAAAGCCTTGAATTGTTTCTTTCTTTCAGCTATGTTCACAGGGCAGTGACTCAAGAGGCATGGGGAAAGGAACTGAAAGTCTGATAGGCAACTGACCTGCCCTTCTCAAGTTCTTTGGTCTGACCTTGAATTGTGTGGGAGAGAAGAGAAAGCCACTGTGGGCAAGGAGAAGCCACTTCCAGTTTACTGTTAAGATTATTCACTGCTTTTCTTTCATTCGGTGCTTCTATTAAACCTTTTTAGGCTAGTTGAGAAAGGGAAGTGGGGGTAGAGGAAAATGGAAGTAGGGAATACAAGGGAGAGCATGATTCCAGAGAATTTTGGAAATAAATTGTAAATGGATTCTACTCATCCATCCACATTGGTCTCCTGGTATCCCCTCGTTGGGCTGACTTTCTTCTCTTTGCTTTAAGTACATTAAAGCTCAGATTAAAGTGTAGACCCCAGAACATGAGAATATGAAGTAAACCATACAAACTGTAGATCAGTTTCATCCCCCAAACTTGTCCCATCTCTGTCCTTTCCCCTTCCTTCTTCCTTGACATGAGGGCACATTTAAAAGTAGGCTACTATTTTTCTTTCTTTTTCAGTTTTATAAAATTTTTAAACCAGCCACAGAGGATGGAGGCTTGAAGGTGATGAGAATGATTTTTCACACTTTAAAAAAAAAAATCTATTTTTTATTTTACATTTTCAGACAGTCTGTTATGTCTCCATAGTTAAAGGAAGTAGAGGCCTGAAATTAGAAACCAAATAACTCAGGCCCCTGAAAACTTTCATTTCAAGTCTCCCTGCCTCCCCCACTCCACACCACCTACCCATACAGAATGCCCTCAGAATCTTGACTCAAACTATTCCAGTTGGTTGTCTAGCTTGATCGAATTCACCAGGTAATTGCTCAGTTCTCCACCTCATTTTTCCTGTGTACAAACAAAATCTTTATAATGGTTACTTTAATTGCTGGTAATCATCCCAAAAAGCCACCCCTTAATGCTATATGCAGTCAAGACAGTCTGATGTTAATAATTTAATAACCACAAGGTTTGTAGGAGTGGAGGTAAATTTAAATCTAAAATGAGAAACTTGCCTCTTAATCAGCCTCAATTGGGAGATACGTATGTGCTTCACTCCAATTACTTTTCCTGGGCACATTGAGTGCATCTTGCATGTGAGTTCCAGGAAAATGGTAGGACTGATGCATAATTAATTTTCTTTCCTGAACTGGGCTATAGATAAATCTAATTACACCACATTTTGCTCAAGTATTAGCTTTCCTTGATTCTGTTTATTGTACTCCAAACCCTCAAAGGCATCTGTCAGCTTTATCTGCTGTGGACAGGTAGAACTTAAAGCTATCACTCAGCAGTTCCAATTGGAACAGAAGCCAAAATGATATGTATTCAAGGAGACACAAGGAGTGGTATTAGAGAAAGAGCTGTTCTACACGAAGGAACACTTTGGAAATGATGAGACCATTGATCTCAGGTCGCATCAATGCAAACAATGGATGATCCCAAAGGGAACAAAAGCCCAGTCACCCTAAATGAAGAAAGGGCAAACTAGGAAGTAAATTCTTTATTGCATTATTTTCAAATGAAAGACATGTTTTTCTTTATCTTATGTGTTTCTGGATTGCTTGCTTGGTTATGGGGAGATCCTCAGTACCCTCCCCATGACTAAAACCAGGGAGTCTTGACATTTTTGTGTCAGAAACTACTTTGGCAATCTAGCAAAATTTATAATTGCCTTCTTAGAATAATGTTCTTAAATTGATAGGATTATAAGAGAAATGAATTACATTGAAATACAGTTATCAAAATATCTATGTATTTTTTACAAGATTATTGTGCCAAGTCTACAAACCCCCTGACTTAGAAACAAGTTGCCAGGGAGTTGTCTTAGTCAAATAGACATAAAATGACAGCAGAAAAACTGTCCCAGAGACTTAACTTTTTCAGGGCTGTAAGGCTTGAGTTGTGGATATGTCATCTTCCAATGTACCTAGGGATCTCTCACATAGATTAGTTTCCCCTAAGGCTCTGCCAAAAAGGCTGAACTATGTTTTTGGTTTTGTTTTGTTTTGTTTTGTTTATTTCCCTCAAAGATTAGGAAGCTGTCAAGAGAACTGATTGTTCCAGGGTACTAAGGCTTGAGCATTTGACCCCACTTCCTGGCACCAAGGACATAAAAAGGTCCCTCATACTTGTCAGATGCCACCTAGGTGCCCATACTCATCTGACAGAGTGACTTTTCCATAAAGAGATGAGGAGATGGGAAAAGTACTGTGTTTACCTAAACCCACAGAGTGTTTATATCTCTTCCTTGATATTGCTAAAAAAAAAAATACACTTCTTATTTGTTAACTTTTGGAAAGGGAGTCTTCCAACATTTCAATTAATTTCAATCCAGACCCCAAACCATTGGATTGGCCTGAGTCAGGGTTAGCCTACAATAACAGGTTTTTACGAGTCCCAAGGCCAGTACTTAATCCAGTAAGCCAAACTGACTATTCTGGAGAGAGCACCACCCAGATCAGTGAAGTCAACATTCCCAATTTAAGCCAGCCATTTGCCTAGTTCATGTACTTCAAACAAAGGATATGAAGAGTATGCTGATATATAATTAACAATGCATTCTCCAGACTGAAAAAAAAAAAAGTCTGCTCCTCCTGGAATATTTTTAAGTTAAATCTGCATTTACTCCATCACTTTCTCAAGTCTAGAAAATCAACCAAACGATAAATCAAGCCTTGATTTATACTGTCTCCTATTTCCAAAGTGTAAATGTTTGCTCCGAAAATTTAACAATCAGCTCTCATGAGCCAATATGAGCTGGCTCATCTGAATAGAATCCTCTCTGAGCAATGCATAACCTTACAAACTGTTGTATTTTCTATATAACTTTATAAGATAGTTGAGTCTCTAGTGGATTTAGATAATCTGAACATTGGGGGAGGATGGTTGAGAAGTAGATAGAAAACCGTACAGGGAGTCTAGACCTAGAAAAAAATATCAAGATGCCTCATTCTCTTCCCACCCTTCTCCCCAAAAAATTTATACAGGTGTTACCAAGTGAAAATGAGCAACATTAAAAGTTCCTTGACAACAAAGACTATGATTATTTTCATCCCAATATTTTCCCATGCTCTATTGAACTGAATGAAGGGTGGCCTTGAAATAAACATAGATATCAGAGAAAAGATGATATTTAATCAAGGAACTGATATATATAGGTGTGTGAAAACAGCAGAAAGCTATTTATTTTTGGTCAGATTGTACTGGTTATGTTGATATATGTATGTTATAGTTAATATTTGTTAATTATGGTTAACATTGGTTTTCCTCAGGGTAGCCCTATTGTATACCTCTAATGGACTGCTTCAGCATTCTGTTCTTTGGTTTTCCAAAAAGGGTTTTACTTAAGTCTTGTTAGGGCAATGGACTGGGGCCATGTCTACCAAGCCAATGGAATTGCACCAGGATTTTCAAAATACATCTAGCTATCTGATTGGCCAGAGGTCAGATGTTGCCAGAGCTACAAGATAATTGTTTGCAATCCTGAACCAGACTCAGTTTTTCTCCCCAGTCCAATATAGTCACAGCTTCAATCCCATCATGGACATTTTTATCATTATATGCCACAAAATATTAAAGGTACTTTTTATGTTCTGCCAAGCTAATGCAATCCTTAAATTGGCCATTATGAGCTTGAAAGAACCATAAAAAGTCTCTCCCTGCCTTTAGATAGAAGTGCATTTAAAAGATCCCAAACAATTTAAAAATCTATAATGCTTTCTGGACCTCACATGAAAGCATAACAGCAAATATATGAAATTTGTAAAAGAAATTATCTTTACTTAGTTGATAATGAGATGGTCATTTACCGTTGCTAGACTTCAATTTCCACAACTGCAAACTGAGGACAGAAACCAAGTACTAGCTTCTTTACATGAGTGTTCTAATAACATCATAAAGTACTATATTAAAATAATCTATGATTTTTATTTTTATGCACCTTGTTTGTCTTATGTTATTTGATGGAGTTCAGATTGAAATGGCCTAGGGAAAATTTGCCATTCTTTAATGCTTAATGTTGTTGAAAGGAAAATTCTTCATTTGGTCTTTTCACCCTGATTAGACAAAACTCAGGAAAAAGAAAATTGAAAAGATCGTATTATAAATACACCGAGGTAGGCTGATTGCTGACTATCAGTAATGGCTTCTAGGTGGGGAGAGCTTTTAGAGGTAACTTTAAGACAAGACAGATCTACTTCAGCAAAAGGGGATAGATAGGTCCTTGCATTCCAGCTTCTCCCCAAGGTAGCAGGAATATAGCAATTTGCAGTTAAGGGGAATAAAGGGCAGGGAATACAAAAAGCCCTAGACTTGATGCTTCTTTCCCCAACACCACTTGATAAGCAGGACTGGGAACAATGGGATATTGGGTCAACATAACTTTCAACCGTGTTCTGAAGACTATTACAGACGTAGATAAAATAATTTTCTTTTATTCAGTAAAAGTATTGAGTATTGTTATCACAGTTATTATATATTATATATAATTATTACACGTAATTATATAGTATATATTATATACAATTATTGTATATAAAATATAATTATTATATATTATATTATATAATTATATATAATGTATTGGCTTGGTAATGTATATAGTATTATATTATATATAATACTAAGTGAAGGAGCTCTGAGTTCTCTAGTATGATAAGGTTCTTCTAGTGTAAAAACTCCTTGCATTTATTTAATAATTAAGTCTTGGGCAATTATCTACTTTTTATCTGATTGATTAATAATGAATGTGACCCTATAATTCTAATAAGACATGTAGATCACCAATACTCCTACTATTACTTATGATAAACATCATATATGTAGGATATGTGACATGCATTATATATTATATTATCATAATATATATTGCTGCGTATGAATACATATGTATATAATTTGATACGCAGGGCAACTCTATGAATTAGGTTGACTAAGTATTTATTTTCTCCATTTCACCAATGAGGGAATCCAGGCATATAGTGATTAAGTGATTTGTTCATATTTGTAGAACTCAGATGTTATGGACTTCAAGTCTCACGCTATCCTCTCTACCACACTTCCATTCAGTAGATGAAATCATACTGACAGTCTGTATAATTATTTAGACTTCTCTCAGTCTCATAAAGAAAAAATCTTATTAGCATAGCATTGTTTCCCATCCAATGTCAGCATCATCAAAGAGTTCTGAAATTCTCTCAGTTCTATCACATGTTAATAGTCTATAGTCCAGGATCATACAACCAAGGGTGTATCAGACATGGGATTTTAAGCCACTTTGTCCTGACTTCAAAATCTTCTCTTTCTACTTGTCATTCAGGTTACTTCTCAGGTGTCTACACAGATATACTAAGCTTCTAGTCCATAGTCCACATTGGAATCAAGTACAGAATATAGTTTCCTGAAGGTTTATGGAAAACAGTCATTTTCCAGGCATCATGTAGTAAACGGAATGAATAAGTCTTCAAGTATGCCATTACTGCAGGTGAGAGCACAAATTCCAGTTGCTTCCTCACTTTTTTCACTAAGGTTCTTTGGTATACAATGACATGTTGACCCAAAAAGCACCTCTTACATTATTTTTCTAATGTGATAAAAAAAAGCCTTAACAACAAAATACAATGGCTTTGGAATTACTGAAAGTAATTCTGGGAACCATTTGATCTTCAAATGCTGTAGACACATCAAAGGATGGCAGCTCAGGCTTCAGAATGTAGTGATTTCTGGGAACAATTACTTCGGTGGTAGAGAAAAGAAAGACTGAGAAACGGAATTACCTCTGTTTCTCTTTCAATTATATATCTTTCAGAGTTAGCTGTATATATTAAGGGAGAATTGTTTTTAATATGCATGCATAGATTTTATAAGCACATACTTCATTTTCCATCAGTGAAGCTAATTAATGAACACTAATTTTTTATGGATATCTATTCTAATTTTGGGAGCTTCAAGGATAGGGTAGGAAGAGGGGGAAAAGCTGTATTTTAAATACCAAGTGGTAACTGTGAATAACACTTTTCCTACAGGTTTTTAGACTTATGCCATGTGGCCTAGAAATCTTTTTCATTTTTTAAGAAATCTTTGGAAGAGGCCTCTGGCTGGGCCAATATTCTGAAATCAATTTTCTTGATCCAGGGAGAAACCAAATTTATTTTAAATAATTGCCTACTTGGGGAAAAATGGGTTACTTAACAATTGATGAAGATTTTAAAGTACATTTAGTTGTTTTTTTTTTCCCCTCTCAGTGCAGCTTATCTGTGTAGACACCTGAATGACAAGTGGAAAGAGCAGATTTTGGAGTCAGGACAAAGTGACTCAAAATTCCATGTCTGATACTCTCTGGTTGTATGATCCTGGGCAAGTGGCTCTCTCCAAGCTCAAGGCAATTCCCAAAGATTGTACATTGAAGAACAGGTACTTCTATGCTTTGGTAAAGGAAGTTCCTCCTGGGAAATTCACTTCAATTGTTAAATAATAGGTTCAGACCAAAAGAAGAAAAGGGAGAACTCATGCTAGGATGTTTTAACCTGTATTCCATGAATTGTGGGGCTTTTTTCAATATTTTGAAAAACACATTTCAACATAACTGATTTCTGTTACAATTCTATGCATTTTATTTTATGCACTAAAAAATTATCCTGAGGAGTCCATATGCTTCACCAGGTTGCCAAGGGGTTCTGTGACCCAAAACCCATGTGTTATACAGTTTGTATCTATGTGATAACACCTTCATAATTTTCCAGAACTGTTTAATAAATATTTATTTCAGGTAATAGCATATATGATGATTACTTTACAGAATATTGTTTCCCTTCATCCCCTTAAGAAATCTGTGGATTAGGATAGACAGAATTTATAATTCTCTTTTTCCAGATGAGTAATGAGGCTCACTGTAGTTAAATGCTTGAGCAGTGTTACAAAGCAATGGAAACTGGGAGAGGAACTCAGGTCTCCTGACTCTTTTTTCATTAATGCTCCTTATAATAAACCACACTTATCTCCTTATAGATTCAAAACCTTAAAAGATGTGATGGAATAGAAAGAAATGCCTGTTGTGTGTGTGTGTCTGTGTGTGTATGTGGTTTTAATATGCATAGTTTATTTGCTATTAATACAGTCCTTGTGAGTTCACTGAAAAATGGAAGATTTGTCCATCAATAAACATTAAGTAAGCACCTATTCTGTGTCAGGCAGTTGGATAAATGCTAAAATTCAAGAGAGGCAAAGGACAGTCCTTGACTTTAAGGAAGTCACAATATAATGGAGAAAGCAACAACCAAATAGCTAGGAACAAACATGCTACATTCAGGTTAAATAGGGAGATAATTACAAGAGGTAAGGCATCAGAATTAAGAGGGACTGGGAAAGCCTTCCTACAGATTTGAAAGGTAGAGTTCTAGGGCTCTAAGATTTTCCACTAGAAGATGGGAATTTTGTTGCTATTTAGGATTTTAGTTCTGGCTGACTCATGGCCCCATTTAGGGTTTTCTTGTCAAAGATACTGAAGTGGTGTGTTATTTTCTTCGCCAGCTCCTTTTACAGATAAGGAAACTGAGGCAAACAGGGTTAAGGGAGTTGACCAGGGTCACACAGCTAGTAAGTGTCTGAGGCCAAATTTGAACTCCGGAAGGTGAATCTTTCTAACTTCAGGCCCAGTGCTCTACCCATTTCACCACCTAGCTGCCTGGAACGTTTATGGTTAGAGGGCATGCTATAAATGAAGATCCAGCAAAGGAGACAGAGAAGTGGTCAGATAGATAAGAGGAGAACCAGGAGAGAGTGTTATTCATAAAACCTGGAGGGTCTAGAGTAAATTAAGATTAAGAAAAGGTCACTGGATTTGTCAATTAAGAGATCACTGATAACTTTGGAGTGAGTAATTTCTGGTGGAATGATGAGATTAGAAACCAGATTGAAAGGAGAGAATGAGAGGAGGGAAAATAAAGACATCTATTATTTAACCACAAAGGTCAAAAGAGAATGATAGTTAACAGGGATCTGTCACATTGAGAAAAACAAAAGCTTATCATTCATTTTTCTTCCTTTCTATGCCTCCAGTCTCAATATACACTTGAGTAGTAGCTAGACCTCAGAACCATAACTAGGGTAGGGTGACTGGAGCATCGTCAATGGACATGTATCATTATCTAGATCATTCTCCATCCTTTCTCAAGGGGTTCACCTCTGGTTCACAAACTTCCCTAACTCCTGCTATTTTACTAGAAGATTTCAACATTAAATTTGATGTTGCCTTTGAACTTCCTAATCTTCCAATTTCTTGATTTCTTCAAATCTCAAATTTTTCAATTCTTTCATTCTAACTCAGACACACACACTTTTCACTTTCCTAAATCCAAAACTCTAATATTCTTCATCTCTACATTCCTGAAGTTGCCAGTCCCTATTCTTCTATCTTTCCTTGTCTCTTTCTCCCTAAACTTACTCTTCACCAGCATAGGAACATTCAGCATTTTTCTTGGCAAATATCCCTACTCTGATTTTACATCCTTTCGAATTTTAATCCTATATTTATCCATTTCAGATCCACTATGTCCTTTATTCTCCAGTCCTTCTCCCTTCACCTTATTGCTCATCTTGCCAAGCTTCAGCACTGTATTCCAACTATTTCCAGCTTCCCTTACTCGAACTGGAGGAAGGAACACAATTGTGAAGGTTGGTATATTATAAATTCATGCTATTGAGTATCAAGCATGGCTGTCTAAGCAACAAGGCAATTCTTTTATTCCTCCCTAATTCAACATTTTTCTCACTTCCCATAGAAGTTATTTGAAATCACTCATCTCCTCAAGATTCTCACCCTTCTACTTCCTCTATCTTTCTGCTGAGTTACTATTTTTTGTGTTCATTCTTCATTGTCAAAGAAGACCATGCCATCAGACAAAATAATGACATGATTTGCACTTGACTTTGTTTTGAGGGAGGGCTGTGCAGGTCACCGGCCTCACTTCTCCTCCAGAGCCATCTGAATCCAGTGACCTGATATTCCTCAGGATGACTGGAGATGACCCAGGATGCACTGGGAGACCTTGAGTCCTTTAGGCCAAGTCTTTGCAGGTACTCACTTAGGGTGAGGAAATGCCCATTCATTGAATAGGCCTGTTTAAGAAGGAGCCAGGGCATGGCCCCTTTAATAAGATCAAGAAAAAGAAAGACATCAGGCTGGGTGATAATCTGTTGATAATCACTCTAAAGCTAGGAGGGTCCAGAGGAGAGCTCCTTAAACAATTTTACATCAGGTCATAGGATTCAGATGGCTCTGGAGGAGGAGTGAGGCTGGTGACCTGCACAGCCCTCCCTCACTCAAAACAAAGTCAAGGGCAAGTCATGTCATTATTTCTCTGATGGCATGGTCTTCTTCAGCAACAAAGGACGAACACAATCCTGTGAGTAGATGCAGCTCTCTGAATGGGGACCCAGCTAGCTGCATAACTCAATCCTCTCCTGTATGCCTTCCCCTCCCCTTCCTGCTCCTCTGCAAAGGGAAGGTAAATTTGTATGGCCAAAAGCTGCCCAGTTGACTTGAGTTTTACTGGCTCCTTTCCTTTCCTTTCTTGTCCTGTTCTGTTCTTTGCTTCTCTTTCCTTTTCTTTCCTTCCTTTCCCTTCCCTTCTCTTCCCTTCTCTTCCTTTCTCTTCCCTTCCCTTCCCTTTCCTTTCCTTTCTTTTCCTGTCCTAAAACCTCCAGCACTCTGAAACTGGGACTCCAATGGACTAAGGTACTAACTTCTTGCTCCAAGTAAATAATTGAGATCATGTGACCTGAGTTCCCTCTTATCTCCTCTTTATCTCTAACCCAGCGGGTAACATCTCTTCCTCTCTTCTTCTTTCCTTTGGTCTTTCATCTCCAATTCATCCTTTCTCTGATGTCATGGTCTTCTTTGAAAGAGGTACACAATAATTGCCGATTATCTCTTAATTTTCAGATTTGTTGGTCTTTTCTTAATCTTTGTTAATCTGCTACATTTGACCACCCTCCTTCTCCTAGATAATTTCCCCTCTCTGGGTTTTCAAGGCATTCAAGCAACCAAATAGCAAGTCTTCCTCATGGCTCTGCCCAAGCTCCTTTCTATATAGATAGATATAGATAAAGATTCTGATATCTTCATGACATAATAAGCTCAGATAAGTTTAATTATTATTCAGTTGATGGTTTAACACTACAGATATATATGTGATTATATATATATGCATACGTGTATATACATACATATATGTGTGTATATGTGTGTGTATGCAAATATTCTTTTGCTTGGTTATTTGTTTATTTATCCAACACCAGTATCCCTCTTGAACTTCAGTAACTCAATTTCCTATTGGACAGTTCAGATCGTCTTGAAACCATGCACAAATTGGAACTGAACATTTTGTAATGAAAGCTTACCAATCTACTTCTAAACTTCCCTATTTCTGCCCTTCCAGTCTTCCAGCTTCAAAAACATCAGTATTTTCCTCAGTTTTCTAATTTCCTTCACTGAATATCCAACTCATTTCCAAATCTTGCTATTTCCACATCTCTCACATCTGAGTCCTTTGACCTATTTGCATATTTAACCCCTTAGTTCAACTCTGATCACCTCTCAGCTGGGTCAGTTATTGCACTGTCCTCCTAATTGGTCTACCTGCTTAAATTCTCTTGTCATTCTTCTAAATTACTATCAAAGGGACTTTCGGTAATTACAAATATGATCCTATCACTCCCTTAATTAATAAATTCCGTTGGTTTCATAGAACTTCTAGGATCAAAAGTAAAATCTTGTTTAGTTTTTGAAAGTCCTTAACAGACAGTCTCCAACCTACTCTTTCATCCTTATTCATGACTATTTCCCTTCCTGCTTCACACAGTCAAACTTGTGTGATTGGTCTTTTCTTTCCTCACATGTTGCAGACCTTGTTCCCATTCCTTGTAATGCCCCTGCACAGTGCTTGGAATACATTCCTCCTCATGTCTACTTCATAATAACCCTTTCTTCCTTCAAAATGTATCTCAAGAATTACTTTCTGCATGAAACCTTTTCTCCTCACCTCCTTCCCAAAACACACACACACACACACACACACACACACACACACACACCCCTACTGGGGCTCTTATTTCTAAACTCCTGTTTATATAACTACTTTGTATTTATTATTTTTATATTTTCTATATATATCCTAACCTTGTGACTCTTTGTTCCCAGATGATTATGCACTCAATGAAGTCTCTTAGGCTGAGATGAAACAAAGTATGGATTGATTCTGTGCTGCTAAAAATTAACACCAAGAAAACTGAGATTCCCTACCAGCCTCCATACCATCTCCAGTTCTCCACACCATTCATATGTTGAGCCATTGGTTACAGCAAATGGAAAATTTTGAATGCTGTGGACAAGTTCACTTACTTTGGCAGTATACTTTGCAGGGATGTACATACAGATGATGAGGTTGATGCACATATTGCCAGCACTAGCTCAGTGTTTGGAAGATTTCACAGGAAAGGGTGGGAGAGAAGAGTTATTAGGCTGGCTACCAGACTGAAGGCCTGCAAAGCCATTGTACTGACCTCATTGTTGTACGCCTGTGAAACATGGACACCCTACCAGCACCTTGACAGGAAATCGAATCTCTTCCATTACATTAGGAAGATTCAGAAGATCACCTGGCAAGAAAAGGTACCAGATGCTGAGGTCCTTTACTAAGCTGAACTGCCAAGCATCCCAACTCTATTGTAGGGAGCGTAATTCCAATGGACTGGTCATGTAGCCCAAATGCCAAATGTACATTTTCCTAAAAGACTTAATTTTATGAAGAACTCATACAAGGCAAGTGTTCACATGGAGGTCAGAAGAAGCAATACAAAACACTCTTCAAGGACTTTCTGAAGAACTTTGGAATCAATTGTGTCATGGGAGACCCTGGCACAGGACCACCCAACTAGGTGCACCATATCAAAGAAGAAACTGTGCTCTATGAACAAAGCAGAATTGCAATAGCTCAAAAGAAACATGAGATTTTCAGATTTAGATACATTTTCATTCCAAATGTTCGTCGGAACTATTTGCACTTCATCTATAGTAGAGCCTTCCAAGCTGGTATTGGTCTGATCATGCATAGTTGATCACACTGTACCTTGAGCCCCAGCACAATGATTTCAATTTAATCCATTTTGAAAAAGGGCAACAACCAATCAATTTTTTCCCCTCTTAGAGTACATGAGAGTAAGGATTATCTCAATCTTTTTGTTTGTATGCAAAGAGTTAGTTTACAGCTTAGAAAATTATAGGTGCTTAATAAATGCTTACTGATTAATTGATTGAAAAAATTAAAATATGCAGGGTACTGATAGGACAAACTGTTTTTGTAGCATAGAAACAATTTATCTCAAAATTTTGTTAGCAAAAATAATTATAAAAATTAGAAGTTACTTACATGGCCAGCTTTCTCCCCATAGATGATGGCCTGCATATCCAAACTGTCTTGCTCCATACTCCCAGCCTCCCTAGCAGGCTTATAGTATCCTCAGCAGGAATGGCTTAGAGTCTCTGTCTCTACCAAAACAGGCTGATACCCCAAGTTCTTTCCATTCTTCTCTTAACTGAATTTCTCTTTAAAAGTTGACTGGGGGCCTATTTCACAAAACTTTCAATGCCAAAAGTATTAGTTATTCTTCCTATTAAATTGACTCATTTACATACCAAACTCCACAGAACTTGTTCTTGTGTTCATCCTTTGCCGCTGAAGAAGACCATGCCATCAAAGAAATGAAGACATGACTTGCACTTGACTTTGACTTGAGTGAGGGAGGGCTGTGTAAGGTCACCAACCTCACTTCTCCTCCAGAATCATGTGGATTCAGATATTCATCAGGATGACTAGAGACCTTCAGGATGACTGGAGATGGCCCAGGATGCAATGGGAGACCTTGGCCCCTTTTGGCCAATGTCTAAGCAGGTACTCACTTAGGGTGAGGTAATGCCCATTCATTGAATAGGCCTCTTTAAGAAGAAGCCAGGGCATGCCCCCTTTTAATGAGGCCAAGAAAAAGAAAGACATCAGACTTGAAGGGAAACAACAGTTACTATTGATAATCACTCTTAAGCGAGGAGAGTTCAAAAAAAGAACCCTTAGGCAGGAACCCAGTGTTGTCTGAGCTTCAGAGAGCAATAGGTTTAAGGCTTTGGGAAGGGAAAGGAAAGGAAAAGAAAGGTTTATTAAAGGAAGGAATGACTATATGGACGTAAAGTAATAGAATTTCCAAAGTTGACTCAAAGCCTAGTGAGGAAGGAATACTCCAAAGAATTTTAGCATAAGGGTCCACCCACATACACACAAAAAATGTTCATTTGCCTTTTAAAAGTTTTTTTTATTAATATCAAACTAATGGAAACCAAAAATATGACTTTATCAAATATAACTGAGTCTATGTTCTCAAGATTCAGGAAATTCATATACAACCTGGGGGAATGGATCCAAGAGGGAGGATTCTTCTAGTATCACAGTAAAACTGTTGCTCAGTTGTGTCTGATTCTTCATGACCCTATTTGGGATTTTCTTGTCAAAAGTACTAGAGTCATTTGCTATTTCCTTCTCCAGCACATTTTACAAATGAGGAACTAAGGCAAACAGGGCTAAGTGACTTGCCCAGGGTCACATGGCTAGTAAGTGTCTGAGGCCAGATTGGAACTCGGGAAGATGAGTTTTCTTTACTCCAGGTTTGTTATCCAATTCACTGTACCTTCTAGATGCCTGCATTTTGATATAACTTTCAACATTTTTTTAAAATTTATTTCATTCCTATAGGGAAATCCCACTGAGGAAATACCCCTACCATGGCAGAAAAGCACTTGCTCTTTCTAGCATCATAGTAGTGCCTGAGGCACAGAGAAATGAAGTGACTTGCTCAGGGTCACATAACCAGTATGGGTCAGAGTTAGAATCTGACCCCAGGGCTTCTTAAATCAGGCCAACTCTCTATCCAACCTGCAAAGCTCTCTCTCACCTTCAATACATAAAACATTAAGTATTTTAAAATTTCCAGTTTATATATGAGGTAAATTTAAGAAGCACGCCAAGGTTGTCGTATTGTCCCCATGTTGCCAGATTCAATTTATACAATTTACATACAAATTTGTCAACTTGATCTATGGCAATCATCAGCAATTCCCCAGCAGACTCAAATGCACAAGGATAATGAAATGAAAACATTTACAAGTTTACCACAAGGAGAAACTCTGATGCTTTTTAATATCAAATTCCTCACTTTATCTACCAAAATTTATTGCCAAATATGGATCACAGGAAACCTCACTTAATCAGAATTGCCATGGCACCTTACTATTTTGAGACAGAAACATGACCAGAAAGGGAGCAATTATCAGATATTGGATTAAAAAAAAAAGTCTTTCATGGTATGTGTGTTTAGGGACAGAACCTGCTAATTTTGTTCCTAAATATATCCTCTACATAAGTAACCCCTACATATCCTCTTACAACTACATCTTTGGTGTCCTTTAATTCATTCAACAAAAATTATAATGCCCATTATATGTAAAGCCCTGTGCCCAATAATAGGGAAAACCTAACGAGACAGAATCAGACCTGTCCTTATTGAACCAGTGGTCTTGGAGGGGAATATACATACATATAGCTACAATACCGAAGAACACAAGTCTAGCAGAAAAATACAAATAAAATGGTATGTGAGTCCTAGGGAGGAAAAGTTCATGCCTGATTGGAAGCATCAGGGAAAGATTCTTAAAAGAGGCAGCATTTGGGCTATTAGTAAACTACTTCTATCTTTTTGCTGACATTTTCCTCAATCATATTGGGCAATGATTTTAACTTCTCCTAAGCCATATATTTCACCATTAACTACTGTCACAACAAATAATTAGTGTGTTGTGCAGTATTATACAGTTGCCAAATTGTCAATAAAATGAATTTGAGCCATGATGAAAGCAATCATTAACTATAGATGGACTTGAATATTGCACTGAGATAATAGATTTTGCCAGGAAACAATTTACTTTAGGGGTGGGGAGAAGAGAGACCTTGAGATTTATAAAATTCTTATTTAAACCTACCTTTAAAATGATGGAAAGAGTTCCTTTCCCAGAATATTCGTGTGAAATATTTTCTAATTAAGGGAATTGTTTTGTTTGTCTCAAGTGAATTATTTTTCAATTAGAAGAGGTGAGACCAAGGGCAAAACTGACTTCCTTTTCCTTCGGTCAGTGATAAATCTCTCCACCTCCCCTTCAAGCAACTTTGTGGGAAGTGCAGGGCATCATGAACATGATGAGTTAAAGGTGAACAGAGCTCTTTCAATATAAGTGTTTTCCAATACCACATGACACATTAGTGGCTAGAGCTAGAAATAGGACTGTGGATGCCCAGCCCTTCCTCAGCAAATCTAACCATAATGCCTCCTTCTTCACCCATTTCCCAATCATTTCCAAATGCATAAAATTTAAGCACTTCATACACACTTCTCATAGATAGAGATGATAGATAGATAGAGAGATAGATAGAAAGAAAAATAGAAAGGTGAACACAAAGACAGATGAAAAGATAAATAGATTCTAGGTAAATGATCGTGAATGGGTAAATTAATAAACAGATTAGTAAACAAACCAATAGATATCTATCTATAAATTAATTAAATATATAAATGAATATATAATACCACTATATAAAAATGTATAGATAGATAGATAAACTAATAAGTGTCTATCTAGCTATAAATTAATTAAGAAATAGGTAAAAGAAAAATAGATAAATAAATGCTTTCCTGTAGAAACATTTATGAAATTCTCAACCCTTGAGTAAAAGAATAGTGATTTGTAACTACTTAAGGTCTACACATGTGTATTAATCCAGGTCTTGAGGTGAAGTATAGCAGGGTAGAATACAAGACCTTCTGAGGAATGACTTCAATTTTATTCCATTTTATCTGAGGAGATACAGACCTAGACCCTAATTTTAGTACTGCGCAGCTTTGCTACATAATCTTAAGTAATCCATATTACCTCTTTACTTCTCTGTTTCTTCCACTATAAAAGGACAAGTTGAACAAAAGGTTTTCAAAAATCTCCTCCAAATCTCTCTTTGAATCTCTGATCCTATTCGATTCTCCTTAGTCTAGTCACTCTCCAATCTTGCTTCCTGTCCCCTACCCTCCCTTCTGTTTTCCATCCTCTCCTCTGGTATTTGCAGGAAATTGTTAGAAAAGAGAGAAAGGACCATTAAGAAAGTGTAAAGAATGCTGACTCTGGAGTCAAAAATTCTGGGTTCAGAGCCTTCCTATGATATATATTAGCTGTGTGACCTTGGGTAAATCATTTGGAAAATGAAGGACAAACACAACCTATGAGTAGACCAAGCTACCTGATTGGGTCCCCAGCTAGCTGAGTAACTCAACTCATCCTCTCCCTCTCGCCTTCCTTCTCATCTCCAAAGGAAGGTAAATTTGGATGGCCAGAGGTTGCCCAGTTAACTTGGAATTTACTAGCTAGACTTTTCTTCCCTTCCTTCCTTATTTTTCTTCCTTCCTTCCTTCTTTCCTTTCCTTCCTTCCTTCCTTCCTTCTTTCTCTCTCTCTTTCTTTCTTTCTTTCTTTTTCTTTCTTTCTTTCTTTCTCTCTTTCTCTCATTCTTTCTTGTCTTTCCTAAAACCCTATACCCAATGCGCTCTGAAACCCATAGATTGGACAACAATAGGTCCCTGCCCAAGCTCCACTTAACGACTGTTTTCTGGATCTTGCTGGATTACAGTGATTATAAATAGTAACTGTTTCTATCCTGATGAATATCTGGTCACTGGATTCAGATGACTCTGGAGGAGAAGTGAGGCTGGTGACCTTCACAGTGCTCCTTCACTCAAAACAAAGTCAAGAGCAAGTCATTTCATTATTTCTCTGATGGCATGGTCTTCTTTGGCAATGAAGGATGAGCGCACACACATGATTTAGTTATTTTTTTTCTTTTGCTCCTGAAAAGGGCCATTCCCTTTCTACTTCCTAAACAAGCCTGTTCACTGAATGAGCATTACCTCACTCTAAACAAGTACCTGAAAAGGCCATAACCTAAATAGGCCAAGGTCTCCCATTGCATCCTGGGTTATCTTCACTCATCCTGATGAATATTTGGTCACTGGACCCAGATGACTCAGGAGGAGAAAGTGAGGCTGGCGACCTTGCACAGCCCTCCCTCACTCAAAACAAACTCAAGTGCAAGTCATGTCATCATTTCTGTGATGTCATGGTCTTCTTCAAAAATGAAGGATGAACACAACCTGGAACCTCCCCTGGACCTCAGATTTTGTTTTGTTTTGTTTTTTATGCACAAAATTAGGGGGATGAAATAAATGGTTCTAAGGTAAATCTAAGCTTTAGATATAGAAGAATATGAATCACTCCTATCTACCTCAAGCCTTCCTGAACCATAAGGCACTGTTCTAACTTTCAAAAAAGTGTCCTAAAATAACAACAGCATATTTAATCTTTCCACCCATAGTTTGCACATCAGACTTACATAAGCTATGGTTAACCTTCCTAATTTTCCTGCAAATGGGCAAATAATGCCTTTACTTTTATGTATCAGTCCCCACCACCACAGTAGTAATGAAGTGCACTACACATGACCTTTCCATCCCTGGGTTTCCCATCCCATGTTAGAAGTGTGGTATCAAACCAAGAGAATAAGAGAAGCTATAGAGGATGAGACTGACACAGGTATTTCTAGAATTTCTCTTAACTATATAGTAGTGGCTCCTATAACTACACTACCCTTTGCTATAACCTTCTCAAAGCAGCAGAAAGAAATGCTGAATTAGTGTCTGACAAACCCAATAAGATTCTCTATTGAAACAAGGCAGGAATCCAGTTGAATGAGACTATCTTTTTTAATATGAAAGCCAGTCAAATCCATATAAAAAGTTTAAGTGACCCTATATCATTTCTTCATGGGGCTTACTTTATGTGGTTTAAATGTCTCTTTCTTGAACATACCCTACCCAAGATTCCACATCTTCCTCTTGAAATATAGAGGCAATGCATTTCTTTTTTGTTTTTGGTTTTTTTTTTAATTTTTATTTATTTATTTTTAGTTTTCAACATTCATTTCTATAAGCTTTTGAATTTTAAATTTTCTCCTCTTCCTTCCTCTCCCTCCCCCCTCCACAAGATAGTGTGCAATCTGATATAGGCTCTACACATATATTCATATTAAACATATTTCACGTTAGTCATGTTGTGAAGAAGAATTAGAACCAATGGAAGGAACCACAAGAAAGAAGAAACAAAATAAAACCAGAAAACAATGGAAATAACATGCTATGATCTGCATTCAAACTCATAATTCTTTCTCTGGATGTGGATGGCATTTTCCATCATGAGTCTTTTGAAGTTGTCTTAGATCCTTGCATTGCAGAGAAGAGCCAAGTCTATGAAAATCAGTCATCACAAAATGTGGCTGTTACTGTGTGCAAGGTTCTCCTAGTTTTGCTTACTTTCCTCCGTATCACTTCATAGAAATCTTTCCAGGTTTTTCTGAAGTCCACCTGTTAATCATTTCTTATAGCCCAATTTCTTTACGTGTCCCAGCTGTTCCTCATCCTACTTTGAAAGGGTCATCTTTCTTGCGTGTCTTTTTTTTTTTACTAGATCTGCAATTTCCTTAGTGCAGGGAGCTGCTGTTCTGGGATGGGTCAGATCTTGATATTGGAATGAAATAAGAATCACATTAGTCTTTCAAAGGTCAACAAAAGGAGATTTATTTAGCCATAGCAGGAGAAGCATATTCAATAAGGATATTCACTGAGAAGGGGCCAAGCTGATATACTTGAGTGAACCTGCCTTGCTTGAGCTAACTATCAGCTCGTCCTGTCTGTTTTGTACTTAGAAAACCAGGAAGTTATTTTAACAGCCTGAGTCTTTGGTCCTATGAGTCAATCAGATCCTGAAGATAGTTTAATACAGGATTTCTAAAGGAAGAGCTAATCTAACTTGAAAAGGTAAAGGGGTTAGACTATTTCATCCACTACAACTAGGGATGAGAAAACTCCTTCCAATAATGAATGCTTTCTCACCTGCTATGAAATGTTAAACATTGAAGAAATACTTAGGGTATAGAGAGTTTAAGTGATTTGCCCAGTATCTGAACTTGAACCCAGGTTTTCCCGACTTTGAAACTGGTTCTACAGTGTAAAGTGCAATGACTAATGGCTTGGAGAAACTGAATTCATATCCTGCCTCTGACATTTCCTATCTAGGTGATTCCCTGGGTTTCAGTTTTCACATCTGCAAAATGAAGGGATTGAACAAGTTAGCCTTTGAGATCCCATGATCCAATCCACAATGTCTACCCCTCCAAAGTATAGCAAACCCTCTTTGCAAAATATTAGAATAAATTAATTCAGGCCAATGATACCATGTGTTTGATAAAAAAAACTCTCTCTAACTCTCTCTCTCTCTTTCTCTCTCTCTCTGTGTCTCTCTGTCCCTGTCTCTCTCTTCATATGTATACATATATAGATACCAATTTTTTTACCTTGATTTTGAAAAAAATCTGTATCTATGTTTTTTAATCAAGAATAAATATGTGCATATATACATATAATTAACTTTAAAGATATATGTATATAAGTATGTACATGTATATATATGCATATGTACATAATCAATTTTTAAATTTTATGTATATATATATATATATGCATACATATTCCCAGAACATGTTCAGTAATTGCATCTGAATATTATTTAGACTTGCTTTGCCCCTCAGATATCAAGAACAATCACACTCTAAAACTACCCTACAGATAAACTGAGATTGAGGAACCAAAGGAAGTATCATTGTGAGTGACAGAAACCTCCCAAACTGTCTAGATGTAACCTCCTAAAGCATCAGTATTCATACCAGAAACACCAATTTGATAGGCCCACCAACACACAGTAGAGGCCTCCCTACAGTGTTGACAAATACAATTGGCACAGCTTCTGTGAAAAAATAATGAAAGCTTTAAAAAGAGGCAGAGGAAAAGTCTGTAATGATAGCATTTGGGGTTTATTACCTACCAATAAAAGTAATCACCTGCTCTGCCTGAAATGCTGTGGCTGACAGTGCCATAAAGCCTCCATATGACTTTACACTGTGAAGTCTAATTGAGTGTTGTCCAGACAGTGGATGTAAACTCTTGCCTGTTCAATGTGGTTTGTAAGAGAAAATGTTGTGATTTATCAGTGAAAATGCTCCCATGTATTAGCCAGTATTTGCTCAGGAGTCATACAGAAGATATACAAGTATATACATGTATATATACACATATGTACAAGTGTGGTAAGTACTATCCCTGGGATGATTTTAAAACATCCCTTTGTGCAAGGCTCTTTACCTAGGTGGATTAGTGGACAGTGTTGGACTGGGAGTCAGGAACACCCTGAGTTCCAATGGGGCCCCAAACATCGACCAGCTGTGGTAACTCTAGTCAAGTCACTTAACCTCTCAGCCTCAATTTCCTCATTTGTAAAAAGTGGATAATAGTATCTTCCTCCCTCACAGGATTGCTATGAAGATTAAGAAAGATAACGTATGAAAAGTAGTTTGTAAATCTTAAAGCACTATATACTAGGGGGGAAAATCTGGGGTCCAATAATTCTTATTTTTTTGTTTTTGTAATTATATTTGATTTATTTTTAATTCTTTTATATTTCATGTTATTCATTTAAAAGCATTATTCTGAATAGGGATTCATAGATTTCACCAGAATGCCAAAGTAGCCCATTGCACAAAAGAGTTTTAGAGGAAAACATATTTTCCAAACTCAGAATGGGGGTGGGGGGGCAGTGGAGCCCAAACTCAGTACTGTGCACAAGGGAAATAGACTAATAGCCAAATACTCAACTATGTTATATGTGTACCTGTGCAAGGACTTAATGGGGAAAGGACTTTCTGTCATTCTTATGCCTACTTGGTCCCAGATCAGCACAGTAGTTAAAGCTTTATGGTAAGTTAATGAGTTGCATGATAACAGAATTAGCAGTTAGCAGTATATAGGACCATATGAGACATATGCTAGTAAATGTTTAACAACAGACTCTCAAAAAAAATTTATCTGCCATATATTTTAAAATTTAACCTGAATTATTAACATTTCTCCATCACTTTCTTAAGTCTAAACAATTAGTAAAACAATTAATCAACTCTGATTTGTAGCATTTGCTGATTTCAGTGTTTACACTGAAAATTTAACAACTGCTTCACCTAAACTAGTTTTGAACTGCCTCCAGCACACTCCTGGACCATATGTAAGAGTTTTTGGGGTTTTTTTGTTTTGTTTTCTTTCCTAAAGGGACTCCAGGAGGAGTTCATGTGACATGTAAAAATATCCCAGCTCATGAATAAATGATCACAGACCTAAAAGGAACCTCAGAGGTGATCTAGTTCAACCCTTTTATTTTATAGATAAAGGAATAGATGCCTGGCAGGGGGAGGGGGAATATAAGTGACTTGTCCAAGGTCACACTGGTATTATGCACTGGAGGTGGGAGCTGACCAAGATCCTTTGCTCCAGCATCAGCATTCTTTCTGCTCTACCATGCTTCCCCTTAATCTATCTATGTTTGAGAAGGAAAGAGAAATGTGGGTTACTGACTTCCTTGAGCCAGGCAATGTCTCCCCAAGTCCCAGTGTAGTCAAGGCTGTAACAGAACTCCTAATTGCCCCATTGCCGCACTCTCAATAAGTCAAGGATGGGGACAGACTTCATCCATTTTCTTCGTGGAAGAGAATTTGCTTTTCTCCTGATCTGAGTTGTGAAGATTCTCTTACCTTATTCATCTTCTCACACCAGTAATGGTGTAACTGCAAGCAAGAGCTGATATTGTTTTTAAAAATAGTCTGTCTTTTGTCCACATAAAGACAGCCATCTAAGAAGTATCTTACAATACTTTAAGGAGGAAATCAAGCTCATGTTTTTTTTCAGTCACCTACATGGGCTTTAGAATGTGTGACTTTATTAGATTGGACACTATCTTCACAAATGAAGACTGAAACCTTATCCTTAATGGATAGGACACCCAAAAAGTTATTGCTCCATTTCCAACTTTTTGGTTGCTAAGCCTTGCTGAACTTAAGCTGCTCCTTAGATAACAGATATAGCCTTCCACTGGAGGACTGCATTTAAAGCCTTTCTGGTTTGAAGAGTCTTTTGAGAGCTTGCACCAAAGATTCATAGACTTGGAGAGTGATGAATGACTTCCAGGGCACAATGAGGCAGCAAAGAAGGGCTTACTTTGAGGGGGTTGTGGGGAGTAAGTGGAGAGGGATTATGGAACTGACTCTGAATTTTTATAAATTATTTTGATGTGTTTGTGGCTTTATTGTTAAGCAGGAAAAAAGTTTTAGAATTCTACTCTTGGCTGATATTTATTCTGTTGGCGCATGAATTTGGGTAGATCAGCCACCACTGTCAATTCTGTGCTCCTCCATAGTAGATTTAGTGATGAAACATGAGTTTGTCAGTATTCTAGTTAAACCTTTTCATCTGAGAGATAAGGAAACTAACACCCATGGAGGTTCAATGACGATTTGCCAAAGGTCATACAGGTACAAAATAGAAAAGCTAAGCTAGGAAAACAGCATTCTTTCTAGGATACCAATACTTACCTAGCTCACAGGGGTTCTATGAGGATAATAGAATTTAGATTCACAAAGCACTTTGTTACCTACATTGGAAAAATTCTATTTAAAATGTTACTGAAATTCACACTGCATAAAATGTTCCTGTGTCTTATTCTTGTGCTAAGTAACAACATCAAATCTGAAAAACACTTTCTCCCAGGGATAAACTGGGTCATCTCAGACAACAAACTATGTAGAAATGGCACAAGAACACAAGAATTACTGCTTTCACAATCAAATCATTTCCTATTCTGGGTCTTATTTCTTCTCTAAAGTGAGAAAGTAGAACTACATGGTCTCTAAGATACCTTCCAAACCTAAGATTCTATTACTAGGTGAGCTATACCTCATACATGATAGTATTAGGGTAAAATCAAGTACATAAAATTAGCAAATTCAGAACAGATCTGTATATTCCTTTTATGATTTTCTGGGACAGATGGTGGGCGAAGGGGAAATCAAGGATAATTCTGCTGCTGAGCCTTCACTGATGTATCAAGGAATTCACTATACTTTAGATACCATGGTCCTCCAAGAAAGCTGCACTTGGGGAAAGCATGAACCAAGAGATTACTAAAGTTCTTGGTGTCTCCAGGCAGCCATTCCAAAACTGCCAGAGATGGTTCAGAGTAGATTTTATGAACTGATTATCTGGTTTTGTGGTCAATACAGATAAGATCTTCTACAATCCTTCCCCAAATCATCTAAGGTAAGCAGGCGCTTGAGTTATTTTTAAATTGCCTGTCTCTTATCCATATAGGCATTTAAGAAATACCCAGCTATACTCCAAGTGGAAGGACGCCACCTACACAGCCTTTAAATACTTTTTGTTGTTGTTCAGATGTTTTAGTCGTGTTCAACTCTTCATGACCCCATTTAGGGTTTTCTTGACAAAGATACTGGAGTGGTTCGCCATTTGCTCCTCCAGCTCATGTTATATATGAGGAAACTGAGGCAAACAGGGTTAAGTGATTTGCCCAGGGTCACACAGCTAGTAAGTGTCTGAGCCCGGATTGGAACTCTTTCTAACTTTCTGACTCTATGCCTGGCACTCTATCCACCACACCATGTAGCTGCTCTTTAAATAAATATTTTAATAGCTATTATTTTAGTGGCATGGAGCACAACCTCCACTGGTGAAGATCACAGTCCTGTTCACATCTTAGTAGGCTATTGTTAGTTGCTATAGATGAAAATACTAAGCAGCAGAGAGATGCACAGACAAATGAATGGACAGAAACAGAGAAGAGAAAAAGGGAGAAAAGGACTATCGTGTATAGGCACTGAATAAACTGTTCCACTTCTTCATGTTGTACTGCATAAACCTAGCTTTGGTCAGTTCTATTCCTATTGTGACATGGGAGATAAATAGTGTCTAGAGTTGAACATGTCCTATGGCACTTTGTGGCTCCACACTAATGGGTCAGGTAGCTTTAAATACTTCCCATTTATATACCTTGTACAGAGTTTTTATGCCAGGTGAATAGACCTCATTACCCTTTACTGGATCATTTAATGGAAACTTGTTAACTTTTCTCTTTTATGTTCTATAAGGACTGAGGCTAACCCACAGGAAATTAATAGCTCCAAATGCACAGTAATTCCCATATGAAGCTACAGAACATTAAGAATATTTTGAAGGGACAAGTGCCCCAGGTAGAGCCTCTGACAAGCTGTTCCTTCAATTAGTGGCCTCATGCTTAGATGGCAGGTGGCATACTGTGCTTAGTTCAAAAGGAACGATTAACATTAAGACTAAAGAGATGGAAAATTAGAAGATGTTTAGATTCATGTTCATCCTTGGCCGTGGAGCCTAGAAATTTCACAAGTGAAATATGAACCTGTCTTTGCTCTCAAATAGGTGTCTACCAGCACACACAATAATCTGAACTGACTTTCCCCTGCTTCTCAAATGGAATGCTAGCATGGAAAGGTCACCTCTACTGGCCACTTTCTCACAAGACATGGCACTGTGACATTTGAGTGTCTACTGAACAACACTCACTAAGTTTGGAATGACAGGTCTGAGTATGATGGATGCAGATTTCGATCCAATTGGTTTGACTGAAGCTGAGCAGTTCTTAAAGGTTATTTTTAACTACTTGCTAAAAATTCCTAAAGGAGAAAACAAGAAGAACATGTTAGTAGAATAGTTGTTCTAATAGCTCCGCAAACTTATTCCAGCCAAGTAGAGTTCAACAGCTTCTGGATGCATGGGGAGTCATATAACTTTTACCTCAAGGATTTAGCACTGATCCAACCATCAGGTTATGAGTCTAAACTAGAGACAGTCACAGAGCCTAATATAGTGTTGGAGTTCTATGGGAAGAAGGGGTAGATGACACTAATAACCAATATCATGAAGCATTTTACAGAGAGAAAACAATTCATACACATTATCTCATGATCTTCAGAACCTAAAGGTAATAACCTATTTCATTTTGGTCTCCAATTTAGAGATTAAGATTTGAATCTCAGGAAGATTAACTTTCCCAAGGACACATGATTCACAGTAATGGAGTCAGAATTTGAATTTAGATCTTCTAATTTCAACCTCAGTTCTCTTTCTTGGATTAAAATTACCACATGAAACTCCAAGAGACCTAAAGTAAATCTTTTGTTATATTTTCTCTGATGTTTTAAGAGCCAGAACAAATATCATCGAAAGAATTTGTTCATTTGGAATCTCACTGACTAGATGAAGGTCAATAAAATATTTAAATAACTTTTGGATTAATCGGCTAGAGATTAGAATAAAGATATCTTCTGTGAAAGAGATAAAGTAGCATTAAGAGATACTGTATCAGCACTTTATCAGGTCCTGAAAAATTAACTATGTTACTTTTGAGATAATGACTAAAATCAATAGCCAGATAAAATGTTATATAATTTATAATTCATTAATCATTGGTTTAAAATGTTATGAAAGCATAATTAATTTTCTGACTAAAGGATATTTTGCTTACATAGATTTCATCCTAACAGCACCAAAACCAATTAAAGCTCATGACTAAAATAGCATTATTCCAAGGCTCCCTGGATCATAATGCAAATTGAATGATGAGTATTGTGAACTAACCAAACTTGCTTTGTAGGATGTTATGTAGCTTCTGAGTTTAACAGTGATATTACGTCCTTTTTGCCTCCCCTAAGCAAAAACATTTAGCTGCTTTGGGTCTCAGTTTCCTTAATTGTGAAATGGATGAGTCAGATTACAGGACCTCAAAGTTCCCTTCTAATCCTTAATCTTTGTCCCTATAATTCTTACAACAGGGATTCAGTTACCTCCGGGGGGGGGGGGCAGAAAGGTTGGGGAGAGAATTCTTCTGAAGATTGGAATTAAAGCAAATCTTTTGGCTAAGATTTTCCCATTTCTTTCTAGGGAATAAACAATCGGAAAATATTATGATGTCAATTCTCAGAGCAGAACATGATTACAAATGTACAACTTCATATCCATCCTTCACTGAAATTTGTGATAAAAACATTGTCACCAAAATATGTTAGATGAAACTGACTTGAAAAAAGTAAATATCCTAATATTCATTTCACATCTTCTTTTCCTTTATAACATTTATTTTGTTTTTCAGATTTACTGAATTCAAAGCATTTACTCCAACCAAATGGAAGAGCTTAGATGAGGCCTGACATAAACAAATAGAAATTTTACATAGAGCTGGAGAGAGACAGAGACAGAAACAGAGAGAGAGGGAGGGAGAGAATACACAAATATACCTTTTACATGCAAAAATATCTTTTTTTCTTAATTAAACTTCCTTACCTAAATAATACTTGACCAAAATTAAACAACTACAGGAAAGAAGAGACCTGGAAAGTTCTGAGGGATATAGAGAGGCATTCTGAGGGAGAAAAGAGAATGAGACATTTTATGATTGAGGCAGAAGAGGGGAGAAATGAATGAGTGAATGGGGAGGAAAAATGTAGAGTAGATTCCTGTTCAAATATAGTTCAAAGTACATGGATTAAGGTACTCTCTGATTCTGATATTCTCTGGATTCTTTGTGTGACCATGATAACCCAGATTTCTGGGCTAGAAAAGGCAAAACAATGCTAAGAAAGGAAATGTATTGTTCAGTGATTTGTCATCTCCAACTCTTCATGACTTCATTTGGGTTTTTCTTGGCAAAGATACTGGAGTGGTTTGCCATTTCCTCATCCAGATCCTTTTACAGATAAGGAATTTGAGGCAAACTGGGTTAAGTGATGGATCCAGAGTCACATGACTGAGACCAGATCTGAACTGGGACTCTATCCACTGAGGCATCTAACTGCCCTTAAAAAGAAATAAAAAGAGCAAATAATCATGGCAGGCACACATGGTGACTCATCATGATATAATGGCATGACACCATATTTATATAGTGCCTTTAATGTTTGACATATGTTTTATATACATTATCTCAAATGATCTTCAAAAAAAATCCTATGAAGTGTTTGATGTAGGGATTATCACCCTCACTTTATAAGTGAGGAAAATGAAGCCCAGAGGAGTTAAAGCCCTTGCCAGTTGTCACTCACTTTGTGAGTTTAAAAGGCAAGACTTGAAAGACAAGTCTTCTTGACTGCAAGTCCAGAAGCCTGTCCTTGATGTCCACGACACCATGCTAAATGTTTTTCTTTAAAAAGTAATAATTCAATCTTTCTTTGAAAATATTTTAGATATACATCCCCTAAGCACATGCCTTTGTGTCAGTTTTTCATCCTGTTTTGTCCTCACACTCTCTCTGGCTACATATTTACAAGTAATAAGGAGGACAAGGAAAAAAAATGAAGGGAAAGGAGCCCTTTAGGGTTCGGATAAATTTAATTGTATAACGTATGTATGGGGGTGGGGAGAGGAAGTATATATACACAGTCCAAGTTACTTTTCCATTTTGCAGATAAACATAAAGAGTATGACTGTTTCAATATTAAATTTACTAAAATATCTAGGTCTTCTGACATCCCAATAGGCTCAAAGAAGTTTATTCATGAATTTCAGTTGTATACATAGGGCTCTGGAAGAATCCTCTAGTGCCCAGCTGTGTCATAGAGCATGAACACCCCTGCTCCTTAGATTATAACCTCTTCCAGTGCAGGGACTGTGTCTACTAACCATGGAAATTATCACAGGCCTAGAAGCCCCAGGCACCAAAGAAATTAGATTGAGTCTAAAAAGTCATATTCCGGAACATGGGGGGAAAATGCACTAAATTTAAGATCCATAAATTACTGATGCTCATTTTATTGAAATGCTGTGGGTTCTGGCATCAATAGGACATTCCAAAGAAGGGAAGACTTAGCCCAGGAGTCTAAGGAGAGCTGGTCAGATTAAGAACAGAAGTCTGAATATGGAAATATTCACTCATGCTCAAGGGAAATGAGTTTGAAGAGAGCCCATAATATGGAGTTCAGTCCTAGGGGGAAAGAAGGAAAAGGAAGTATAAACAAAAAGGCCAAAAGAAGGCCCAGTTATAAGACAGGTGATTGGCCAAGATGCAAATGCAAATTGGTTACATAAGTGACCAAACACAGAGTTCAGTGGCAGAAAGTCCAGGTCCCAAGGACAGAACATAATGATAACTGAAGCTAATCTCATGTTTATGGACTGATTTAAATTTTTCAAAATGATTTCCTCATGACAATTCTGTAAAGAAAGTAGCGTAATTCCTGTTTTACAGATGAGGAAACTGAGGCTTAGATAAGCTATGCCCAAAATCATTCAGTAAATGTCAGAGCTAGGAATTAAACCCATGTTAGGAACCCATGTTAGTTAATGAAAAGATGAAATATAAGCCAGAGATGAGATCAAACAAAAACAAGGCAATCTATTTGTCATGATAGCAAAGCACAGAATTCAGAGCAGAAACAGCAGGAAGATTTTCATCATGCTGAAATAATGAGAGGTTCCTCTAGTGCTCCCTATTGCTCAGTGTCTCCAAGTCAGATTGGTACAAGGGTCTGGGGCAGTGCTATTCCTACAAGTAACAATAACTGACATTTATATAGCACTTACTGAGTACTTTGGAAGCACTGTCTCACTTGATCCTCATAACAAACCTAGCAGTAAGTTCTACTAGTATGCCCATTTTACAGTTGAGGAAACTGAGGCAAACAAAAAAGTTAAGTGAGTTTCTCGAGGTCACACAGTTGAGACTGGATTTGAACTCGTCTTCCTGAGTCTAGGCCCAGCAGTCAGTCTTCTGCACCACCTAAATGACTCATCATCTACACATGTAAGTGAGGTATAAACTCAGAGGCTAAAGTGAAAGGGATACAGTGGTGGGAAAAGCCATCATGGCATTAGAGATGAAACATCATTATGAAATTAATGGGTATGAGAATATTTAATTCTTTAAGACATTTGTGATTCTATCATTGTATGAGAGCTCTTGATCAAAATAAATTGCCATCTGGCTCTTTCAGACATAATGGATACTTAGATGAGTTGATGAAACCAAATAAAGTTGTCACCTATGGACCCACCTTCATGAGACTAGACTCTCTGAACTAAATGAGCTAGTCAATGAATGACAGACTTCATCTATCACCAGGCCTCTAGTCAAGCTTCTGGTTCAATTGTTGTTGGGTTTGTCCTTTGTTCTCAAAGAGGACCATGACATCAAGATAATGATATGACTTGCAGTTGACTTTGATTTGAGTGAGGGAGGGCTGTGCAAGGTCATCAACCTCACCTTCTTCTCCTGAGCCATCTGGGTCCAGTGGCACAATATTCATCAGGACAACTGGAAATGGCCTAGAATGTAATGTGAGACCTTGGCCCTTTCAGGCTTAGGTCTTATCACAATCTTACTTTGAGTGACATACACCCATTCAATGAATAGGTTTAAGTTACTCAAGAGATGGCCCCTTTAATCAAATATATGTATCAAACTGGGAGGGGAGCACCCTCAAGGTTCATGGATAAATGAGAAACAAATGCTATTTAGTTATTACATCCACTATGTACTAGATGAGTAGGAACTTGTTGTCCAGTCTATGAGCTCCAGAGTGAATTGAGTTTAAGGCTTGATCTTTGAGCAAGACATAGATTATATGCTCCACTAGAATGACCTTCAAGAACTCAAAGTCACCTCCATCTATCAAGGAGACATTAAAGTAAGATGATCATGAAGGAAATATGGAAAAGGTAAGTAAAAAATGTATCAGGATCAGATTTGCTAAATCTATTCATAAAGTTAGATAGCGCAGGGCTGAGCATCTTGCACTCAGAAAGAATTCAGGAAATGTTTGGTGATACTGTGGAAGGCATTCATTGTGATTAGTTTTTATATCTTAAAGATATTTTCACCTCCCAGCTCCTATTCCAATTCTATGTCTGGAAGACAGAATCTGTACTTTTTAAAAATTACCTGATGAGTATCTACCGCTAGACTGAACACTGTTATAGACACTCAGTGAAACCTTGAATATTACTGAGTGGTGGACCTTAAGGGGAATTTTTCAAAGGTGCTGCAGTTAAACACTGCTTATCTATGTGAGATCATAGGACCAAACAGGCAGGACTGGAAGAGACCTCCAAGGTCACAAGGAAATTCCCTATTTTACAGATGAGGAAACTGAGGCGCAGTAAAGTTGTGATTTGACCAAGTTTACCCAAGTAGCAAATATCAGAATTAGGATGTAAACCCAGGTTTAAACCCAGACATAGTCTGAAACATTCCATTTGAAATACCACCATTGCAGTTTCAGGGGTCAGACCTATGGTTTCATTCACATAGGGAACTTTCAGAGTAGGAACTGCCCCAAGGAAACAAATTGACAACAAATCAGGGAGAAGTCGATGTTGTCTTCTGGGGTCAGGGGAAACATCACAGGTAAGGAAATTTTTTAACTCAACCTTAAAGGAAGGAGAGAGATTAACAGATAGGAGGTTGGAAAGGCATTCTGGGAAGAGGGCTAAGCTAAGTATAGCTACAGAGGTGGGAAGGAATCAAATATATGCTCGTAACAGTGGATAGACATTCGGTTGAAGTGGAGAAGAAAAAAAATTAATAAACCCTGAGTATGTTATGAACAGTTCCAGTAACACACTCCTAAGCAGTTTATTCTTCTTTGGATAAGAAGAAAAAGGAAATGAGAAAAACAGGACCTTGAAGCTGTTTTGATTGAATGATATTACTTCAGACCTATCTCAATGAATTTTATAAATTATGATGATTCAAAACTTTTCCACTTAAACAGACACTATTTACATTGTTTTTAGATTTATTCTAAACAAAATGCCCATATAAACAAAATGACATTAAGGATGTTCAATTAGAAGTTTAAAAAAAATTTTTCAATGGAAGGCAGTGCTGAGTATAATCTTCTGCCCTCAAAAAATAATAAAAAGGAAAAATGATGTGGTTTGTCATTACAGAAAAATGTCTTCTCTGTCTCTGTCCCTGTGTATCTTTGTCTGTGTGTCTCTGTCTCACACATGTGTATAAGTGTGTGTGTATGTGTGTGTGTGTGTGTGTGTGTGTATTAGTGGCATTTTTTTTTACTGGTAAATCATGGAAACACAGATTCTCAGAAGTTATCTAGTCCATCCCATATCTGTGCAGGAACCCTTCCCTAATTGGTAGAAAGCTTTTCCTTATAACAAACCTAAGCCTACCTATCTGCACCTGCCAAATGGAATCATTGTTCCTAGTTATACTTCCCAGGGCCAAGAAAACAAATCTGAATCTTCTTATACCTCACAGATTGGTCTTAAAAAACACACTTGGAACTCTTGGTCAGCTGTCATTGTCTCCCTACCTGTACTCTATGTATTCTCTTCTCCAGGTTACAGATCTTCATTTATTTTACTTAATCTTTATATAACTTAATTTCAAGCCCCCTTCAGCATCACTATTACCCTGCTCTAAGTGATTTGGAGAGGATATAGCATTGATCATTAGAGCTGAAAAGTTATATTAGAACATAGTAGGACTATCACATTCTTCATTATAGGTATGACCTGTTTCTGTGAGTTTTTTTATCTTTAGGGGTTCACAAGTCACACTATAAACATATATTGAGTTTACACATCATTAAAAGATCCATGTGTTTTTCAAATGAACTGTTTTTCTATTCATGTCTTTTATGTTCTATACTTTCATACCTGATTTTTTCAATCAAAATATAAGGCTATATTTTTTCTGTATTGAATTTCATCTCATTTAATGCAGTCCATTTTATAATCTGTTTTTAGTTTTGGAATTCCAGTCCTTCCATCCAAAATATCAGTTAATTCTTCAAGCTCATGTCGTCCACAAACTTGTTAAACAAGCCTTGGAGAATTCATTTACTCAGTGTTGTTAATACCTCCACAACATCTCTCACATCTATCCTCACTATCCCCACAGTCATCCCCTTAATTCAGATTATTCATCATCTCTTGCCTAGATTATTACAATGGTTTCTAATTGGCTTTCCCACCTCATCGACCCCCTTCTCCAATCAATCTATCATCCATGAAACGTTCAAAGTAATTTTCTTTAAATATAGTTTTGAGTATTTTCCTCCCTTACTCAATAAACCATAGTGGATATTTTCTGCCTCTAGGAATGAATTAGATGGAGTAAACATTTACCAAGTGCTTACTATGTGGCAGGAACTAAGCTACTTCATTTCAGCCTCACAACAACCCAGCAAGGTAAATGCTAATTATCATCCCCATTTAACAGTTGAAGAAACTGAGCCAGATGAACATTAAGTGACTTGTCTAGGGTCACACAGCTAGTAAATTTCTGAGATTATATTTGAATTTTGGTCTTAAAAACTGCAGGGACATATCTATTTATTTATTGTACTATCTGGAAGAATTGTTCTTCACAACATAGTCCTGATGTGCCTTTCTCATATTATCATATATTACTTCCTTTCCCTCAAACTCTGATCCAGTTAAACTGACATCCTTAGTGTTCCTTTTCATGTGACATTTTATGCCCCAGAAGCTTCGATACTGGCTATCCCTCATGCCATGAATTCACTGCCTTCTTATTGACCTCTCATAAAATCCCTCACTTCCTTCAAGACTTAACTCAAGCACGATCTTCTACCTGAAGTTTTTCCTAATTCCCTCAACTGATCATTTCATTCCTCTATCTTGAATTTTTTTTTTCATTATATGTCATGACAGTCTGGATTGGAATTTCTTAAGCTGGGGTCTGTAAAGTTTGGGCTTTTTTGATATATATTTTCATTACTACTTCAACATATTGAGTTTCTTCTGTGTTTTATATGTGCCTTCTTTTGTTTCTATGTGTTTTGTTTTATGCATTTAAAAATATTGTTCTGAAAAAGCATCCATAGGCTTCAACAAACTATCTTTGGCAGTTCACAGGGATCCATGAAAGGGGTCCATGACAAACTCCTGGTCTAGGCTCGCTCTTTTTAAGACCAACTACATTATTCTCTCAGGGTTTTAGGAGTAGTCTTGAGAGGACAAGGTTGTTTTTCTCTAATGCAATGAGCTCAAGACCCCATTCCAGTGTATCATCTCCACTGTTAACCAACAGTGATTAGTACCCTAGGCGATCAATTTTAACCAGGAGAAGCTAGGTGGCACAGTGGATAGAGTGCCAGGCTTGGAATCAAGAAAAGCCACCTTCCTGCATTCAAATCTGAAATACTTACTAGCTGTGTGACACTGGGCAAGTCACTTAACCCTGTTTGCCTCAGTTTCCACATGGCAAATCTAGTATCATTGCCAAGAAAATTCCAAATGGGGAGGTGGAGCCAAGATGGCAAAGTAACAGCACATACTTTCTAGAGCACTGCCCAGCCAAATACCTGTAAAAAAAAGCTCTAAACAAATTCTGGAACTACAGAACCCATAGAATGATGGAGTGAAGCAAATCTGCAGCCCAAGACACCTTGAAAGGTCACTGGGAAGTGTCTATCACACCACATTGGGAGGAGAGTGAAGTCCCCGTGTGGGCTGCACAGGACAGGCAGCACCTAGGCACGCCTTGGGGAGACTGAATCTTTCCTACCTGTAGTAGTTAACAGACTTCAGGACCCCAAAACACTGAGGACAAATTAGAAAGTCAGTGGAAAAAGCCTATGGGACCAATGTGAGAGAGTGGAGTGGTCTGGCCCCAACCCCAGAGTAGCAAGGGGAACGGGGCAGAGGAACCCACAGCAGCAGGGGAAGCTGCAGCCACTGGAGCTCTAGGCCCACAGACTGTGGGGGAATGGAGTATCTGACAGTGCACCCACCAGACCCACTGGAAGCAGAGAACCACCTTGACAAAGAGCTCAAAAGTCAAATAAATGACTGGAGAAATGAGCAAAAACTGGAAAAACAATCAAATTATAGAATCTTACTTTGGTGACAAGGAAACTCCCAAATAGGGTTACTAAGAGTAGTACATGACTGAAACAACTGAATATCAACAAAAAACAGAACATCTTTTAAAAACTGGGAGCACACTGTTCCATATATCATCCTAGTCCTTGAAGGGACTGGGCACAAAGTTAAAATAGTTTCTATGTACAATTGTCCCCACCAAGTTCATTTCTTAATAACTGCTACATAAGTCTTCACTTAAGCCACCACTGGATGAGGTTTCTCAGGCCAGTCTTCAGGATTGAGCTACTGGTCGAAAAATCATTTCTCAACTAAGCTGTCTAGCCACAAAACCTACCATAAACTCCAAGTATAGGATCTCTGGTGGCTCCTTGTTCTGACTTAGAGAAGCTCACAAGATCCTAGCCATCCCCTATTTCCTTCACCTAAAATAGGAAGTACCAACCCCAAAGAGGCAGAGGACAGAGGTGAATCATGTCAGTCTCAGGTGAAGAGGGCCAAGGACTCTTTTTATCTAGAAGCTTAAAGCCTATTTCTTCCCTCATGTCCTGCCAGGGAGAAGAACTGTAAAACATACAATAAGTCTGATTAATGCCTTTTGAGTGCACCACAGCTCTGATGACAGAGTCGATCAACAACCCATATTTTCATCAAGTTGTTAGTCAAGCAGCCATAGAATGTCTGTACATGTTCCAAATTAGGGATCAGGGACTTCCCATAGCATATCATCATGTGTTTGTTTGTTTTTTTCCTGGAAGTAGTTCTACATCTTTTTTTCATGTGGGGATTGTTCCCCAATATACACATATGTGTAAATATATAGATACATGAATATATATGTATGTATGAATTTATAATTCATATCTTGAGAAGAGCTACTTTTTTTCTTTGTAATCTAAGTATCTAAAAACTGTATATTAAATGTCTGTTCATTCATTTATTCATTCAAGACATGATAAAAATGTTAAACATTGGAAGACCCAGGAAAAATAACTAGAAAATTTCACATAAGATCTGCTTCCAGGCTAACAACCATCAGTATCCATGGTTTCAAACATATCTTTAGAGCTATAGGGTGGAGTCTCAGATTGTTTACCCAAAGGTGTAGTAGTCTAGATTACTTCTGAGTTACTTATCATTATAGACTCACCTTTCATGTGAATTCCAGGTCAGGTACCAAGCACTACCCTAATACTGCCTCCTGGTGGTAAAAGCCTCAGATAGACTACAATTCTTCCCCTACCCCTAAACCCTTCAATTTCCATCATAACCTCATTTGTGGAATTCACAGAATACCTACATTAGAGGAGATTCTGAGTTACCTACATAGCTATACCTTCCCGGGATGTTTTCCACTCTACCGTCAAACCAGTTCTGTCTAAAAGCAACAAGGTACATCCAGTCTGACATAAACTACTTTCCCTTCTCACTAAAAGTCACTTTCATACCATAGAATGGTGGCACAATTACTCACACTTACTCACTGCTTTGGCATCATTGATCTCCACTATTCACCACAAAAGCATTCACATTCACAATGTTGGGGGGGAAGGGTGGGTAAACCATTGTTTGACTCCACCTTGTCATGAATAAACAAGGTAGGCAGACAAAGCTTTCTAAATTATTTAAGGAAAACCTCTGTCCTTGAAGAATCGAAAAATTTCTATGCCCCAATTATATAGCATACTGAATAAGCTACCTAGGAAGCTACCTTCCAGAACAAGAATGCACTTTGACATAATGCCCCCAATAAATTCCAAGCCTCCAGGCTAAGGTACAGACTCTCTAAATAAATGCATCTGAGTAGCACAAAGGGACCATTTTAGGGGTCTTCACTAACTGAAGTATGGTGGAATCATCCGTCTCCCTTAGATTATGTTGCTGTAAATTTGTGACTGGTTGGTCCAGTTGTGTGGAGGACTGTGCTAATGAGACTAAGGTCATTGGTTTGATTCCTGTGTGCATCAATTTGCTGAGCACTTTTCCTTCTGCCATGCACAAAAAAGACAAGATACAAGAATATGAATGGATCAACACAAATCCATTTCTGTAGGTAGGAAAAAAAAGATTATAAAGGATGGGCATTATTGATAATGGATTGGTCGGTAGCATCCTACATAAATGACAGGAATACTTTTTGGTGGTTTTTTTTTTTTTTAGTCATTGAATCTGTTTCTCCAAAGTTGTATTTTCCAAGAAGAAAAAAAAATCAATTGATCCTATTAATTTAGGGTATTTTTTTCAAGGTCAATTAAGTGAAAAAGAAAATATGTTCTTTCTAACATATTCTAAAATAATACCCCAGAGTCTAACCTGGAATAGTTTATTTCTTCATTGATCAACCAATTGTCTTGCAATCGCTTCTAGGCATTTTTGTCCTTAAAGTGCTTGTTTCCTTATGTATAAAGTGAAGGGGTTGGACCAGATAGCTTTTAAGGTCCTTGGTAGAATTTAATCTACTTTCCTATGCTCCTATGACCTCTACTAAATGCCACTTCTAAACAACAGAGAGCTAAGTTTGTTAACTATAATCTCTATTTAAAAAATTGAGCATTTAATTTAAGGAAATTGACATTTATGAAGCACTTACTATGTGCTGCTTGTTGAGCACACAAATTCAGTAAGTTAAAAAATTCCTACTCTAAAGTTTTCCTTTAATAGGGAAGATAATAAGCGTATATATATCCATATATATATATATATATATATATATATATATATATACATATACATATACATATATATTTATATATATACACAGAATGATTGTGAAGGGAATAAATACAAATAAATTCAAAGTAGTTGATTCCAAGGTAGTTTAAAAGAAAGAGAACTCTAAATACTATGTCCTGTTCCTGTCATACCTCTAGTTTTATGACTTAGTATTTCCTGCATATATCAGATAACTGCTTTACAATTTAGGCACCATACTGGCGACATTTTATGAATGACTTTTGTCAATCACATTGCTTGGTACATAGTAGGCTATCAAAATATGTGTTAAATATTTGTTGAATTGGATGAGAATCCCTATCTTGCAACTTCAGAACAAGTGAACATTTTTTCAATAAGTTGGTATGACAAAAATTAGCATGAGAAACCAAATCCCAGAAGGTTTCCAAATCATCATGTTGCCTCACCTGTGAATGAAAAGCCAAGGCTGACCATGGAGATAAACACTTCAGTCTCTTTATTTGTAGGATAACCATTCTGCGGTTAAGATTCCTCAAAGGCTATGTAATCTAAAATAGTCACACCATGTAAAATTGCAGCTTGCATCGGCTGTAATGTGCACTGAACCCTGGAAAAACATCATTTGGCTCATGAGCTCTTAAGCTAAAAAGAATGGTAAACATTGGAAGAGTTGTTGATGTTTTCATGGTAGAGTCACATTTCATTCAGTTTTTTGATGCCAGCGATTAGATATGTATATGGAACATAGGAAAGCCCTAAAGAATTAGCTTTATGTATCATATGTGTATCTTAAGTTGCTTTTATTAAAAAAAATTAGAAAGAAAATTGTGCCAAAGACTACTGACATTTTAAAGCCTAATCTACTACCCAGGAATGAATTGGTACTTAAGAAAAGGAGGAGAGGTCTTAGTACACTAATGCCAAGACTATTGAAAGTGGAATTCAATGAGCTGAAAGTGGAATTCAATACTTACTGTTAAGTATGTATGCTTCAATATTTAGTTGACTAAATGGATGTGGCTAGAACTTCATTCATGTGTTTTCATTCGGGACGTAGCCTGTTACTTAGAATGCTGAGTGTGTCAGAAAGATTTCTAACCTAAATTCTTTTACCTCTGCTCTGTTTTGCTTCTTTAAATTGGGCAGCAGGCTTAACTGCGCTATGCTGTGCTATGTCTTTCTTGAGACAAACAAAACTCAGAAACAAAGGCCATAAAATACAACAAGAGTGATTTCTTTGATCCAGGGATAATCCATCTAGCTGATTTTCTTTTCCTTCTTCTTCTTGGGTGGTTGTACATGGCAAACAGCTCTGTATTAGGAAGACAGGCTAATCCTTATCTGTTCCTTTCTATCTAGGCCTGACAGTTTCATCTGTCCATTCATCTGCTCGCTCATGTAGTAGGTTATAGATATGTGCATTCTAGCCATCCAAGTTTCATATGCTCAGAAATGGGGGGACTTGTGGCGCCAGGTTGAAAGCATAGTCTTTGAACAAATAAGCAAATGAGTTACAGGAAAAACAACAAATTCCCACTGACAGGATAACAATTCAGAACAGACAGCCGTGCAATGCAACTGACTTCATTTTTCTTTGCCACAGGCCACCACTGCCACATTCCATAGCAATTTTACAAAACATTATTATTGCAGGTTTAAGTCTCATCTGATTTGGCAGGCAGGCTGTATATTTACCGTGATGAAAGAACATTATCATTAAATACACAAACAGCTGACAGTGCAAGAAGGAATTCCAAACTGGATCTCCCCATGCAGTGGAGTGACCCTTTCGTGTCAGAAAAGAACTCTGACCAGACCTTACCAAAAAAAAAAAAAAACTAAAACTAAAAGAGAGAGACACATAGGTGACATTTCTCTGAGGATTGTCAGTAGAAAGAAATGCCCATGATGAGAGTAAAAACTGAAAGACATTCAAGTATGTGCTGACTCCCCACAGACAAGGACATGTTTATAAATAATGGAGTTGATTTTTGAATTGGGAATTGTTATATGACTTGAACACCAAGATTTTTAAATCACAGCTTTCTCCAAAGCTTCCCTAATCATGACTTCACATCTAGGAACCCGGTGGATCATATAACGCCTAGCCATTAACTTTATATGTTGCTCTTGGATTCATTTTCTTTGTCCACCCTGCAATTCAAAAACTTTTTCAAGTTTATGTCATTGGAATTTATCTTAGTTGTTTACCATTTTAATAGCTATGCAGTGGTAAGCTACAGGCTCTTCTACTTTTTGTGGGTTCTCAAGGTATCTTTATAAGTTCAGTTAACAGAATTTTGAAAGATATACCCTTCCCTCCCTCCATCCTCTGCTCCCCAGATTGAGAGGTGGAGTTCTCTACAAGGGGGGCATTTTCCTCCAGTGCTGTTTCCTGCTTGTGCTTTCACAGAGGCTCACCCCAGAGTAAATTCCATCTGCATGTGAAAAAATGCCAAGATAAAGTTTAGAAAAAGCATCTATTAAAACTCTGACATAGGCAGCCTGCCCCAGAGGGAAAAAAAATACTTATGATTGTAGCTTCAATCATATAAATATTGTACTGGAAGAACTGAGACTTAAAACTTTTAATAAACTCACTCCTCACCCATGTCAATCATGAATCTAAATGATATTTAGCTGAAGTAAGTTGGAAGCACTCATGTCATCTATGTTGTACATAGTTATTTTTACCTGATGATACTCTTGCAGATAGAGTTACCCTCTACCACGTTCACCCAAGAGTGACAGAGAAACTTTCACACATCCATTTATTTATTTAGATTTGTATCACTAAGTCCTCTAGGGAAATGCATAGACAAAAAGCTCACATGTTTGCTCTCCAGCACTGTTGCCTGTGCCATTCAGGAAAAGACTGTGGTCATAACTGTGCCCTGTTAGTAATTGAGTCTTACCTTGTAACATACATAGAACTCTGTCCATTTTCACTTGATTCCAAGGAGGCAGCAAAAAGATAAACTTTAATAACAGAAAGTCAAATATTCTTGCATAAAAGAAAACAAACAAAACTAAGGAAAGGTACTTTCACATACTGAAAAAAAAACAAAGAAAATTCAATACCAGCTCTGATTTAAATTCTTAAGCATGCATAACCAAATCTAACTTCAGAACTAAAGCAAATTAGCTTCCATCCAGTAACTAACACAATCATAATCTAGTTAATGGGGAAAATAGTACAAGCACTTTTTATGCCATGCCTTATTATATTTGTGTGCATGGAAGGCAGATGGTGCAAGGGGAGAAAAGGAAGAGGGCTGGCTGAATCTACTACCCTAAGTTATAGACTAGAAAGCACTCTCTAAATTGGTTAGAAAGAACTAATTCTTGTCCATTGACAAGGAACTTATAAATCACATCTTCTCTTGTCATTGTCAATGCCAGTTCCAGAGAAAATGCTCTCTGGGGTGCTCATGTAATGAAGCATGATCTTCACATCAATGATGAAAAGTAAACTTAAGACCTTACATTTAATTTAATTTCAATTTTACAAATGTTATTAAGTACCTTTATATGCTAGTCAGTAGGAGTACTATATGAAGGACAATGGAGTATAAAGGACAATATGTATGAGCATGCTACAGTATGTAACTAACTAATAAGGAGCTTTAAAGAAATATCGGCATAAAATATTCCAACAAAGAATAACGTGGTGGATGAAGAATAAGGTTAGGTAATAAACTAGCTGTGGATAGCTAGATTAATCCCTTTACTCTCTGAGCCACGGAATCTTTTTTTTTTCCCTTAAAGGAGAAAATCTAAGGCCCAGGAAAGGGAAGAAAACTGCCTGAATCAAATGATTAATTTGTGGCAGATCCAAGGATAGAATCCAAACTCTTGACTTCCAGGACAGTGTTAATATTACTTAGAGGCATATCTGCCATGCTTAAGACAATGTTCTTTCAAAAATGCCGGTGCTACCATCGCCATTATATGTAACATCCCACTGCTTCACAACAGTATGGCAAAGATCTGGATGAGATTGCACACATCAAAACACGAGGCCTTGCCATGAGGTGTGGGAAGGTATGGGAAGAAGGTGTACTTTAGTATGAAGTCACTCTCTTGATTTACCTTCAGACTGTAGTCAGGTCTTGTTGAAATAGTGAAAATGAAGGGTACCTGAAAATATACCAGATGAAAAGGGTAGACGCTTTCATTCATGGAACAGGGAACTTGCAAACTTACATTTATTTAGCATTTTCAGATTTGCAGATGGCTTTCTATCCATTGTCCCATTTGATAGACACAGCTCCATGAAGTAGATTTGATTGCTACCCCCATTTTATGAGGACCCTGATGGACTCCTATTAGATGATTTATGGAGGATCAGAGTTAAGTATCTGAGGGATTTAGTGACTAAGGGTTTAATGGAGCCCAAATTTCCAAAGGTAATGAGTAAATAATTCAGCAATCCTTCTTTAAACATTTTAGGAACAGTTCATAAGATGGTTGGAGTCATACATTTTGAGAAGGCAATATAGTACATGGAGGCATTTCAGCGCCCATCAATTGCACCAGATTTTCCTTCAGTGCTTCATATTGATGAAAAAAAGATGATTGCCATTGAAGAAATCAAATTGATAAACATTTATTAAGAGATTATTATGTGCCTGGCAGTGTGCTAAGTGCTTGGGATACACAGACAGGTAAAACAGTCCCTGTGCTCAAGGAGCTCACAGTCTAATGTGGAGAAGGGGCAGGGTGGAGAGGGAGGGACCAGGAGTAATGATGAACAGAACGGAGGCCAGTATCACTGGATCACAGAGTACATAGAGGTGAGGTGAGATGTAAGAAGACTAGAAAGTTCAAGAGGGGCCAAATTATGCCCTTTATAAAAGCACAAAGAGAGGATTTTCTATTTTAACCTGAGGTAATAGGGAATCACTGGAGCTCATTGAATGGGATATGTCATATGGTCAGAACTGTGCTTTAGAAGGGTCACTTTCATAGCTGAGTGGAGGACAGACTGGAGTAGAGAGAGAGAGACATGACAAGGTGCATAACTAGAAAGTCAACGCAATAATCCAGGCATGAGGTGATGAGAGTCTACACCAACATGGTGGCAGTGCTGTTATCATTATATCATCCTTTTCCAACAAAAATGGTCATAGGATAAATTGCTTTCCACTTATAATAATTCTTTTATGCTTCATGTTTTACAGACTATCACACAGGTGAATCAAATGAGTGCTTTTTGTAGGTGAATAAAATATTTGGATATATGCTTACCTTCTGGAGGCTTACTGAAAGCATTCTTGGTACAAAGCAGACAGGACAGCCGATAAGATATATTCATCCCATGCACACATGATTTTGATTTCTTCGACTAGGTTTCTATGTTTTCAAAGCACTTTGCTCCACAAAGCTTAAAAATTATTACTCTTTGGTATTTTAACATCTATTAACAATGTTGTTCTTTAGTTTTTATGGTCTACGTTTGTTTTGTGGTGATTTTTCACCAGTCACTTCAATGAAAGAAAGCATAATTGTAGCCACTAGGTCAGGTCTTGCTAGGTAGTTACTATGCCAGTGATAACATATTAAGCAATTTCTACCATTTTCTCTCATAATCTGCTTTGATCACTAAAGTCTCACCTTTGAAGATAAACTTCTGATAGCATCTGGTGGCACTGACCAAACCTTAAACTGCCATGCAACATTTCCACCTCTACAAGCCAATATTCAGGAATCGGTCATTTATTTGGTACTTCTTTGTCAACAGCAGTTTGTTGAAGTCATGTGGATATTACCCAAAGTGGGCTTTCGGGTTCTAGTCTTAACTTGTAATAATTTCATAGACTCTATAATAGCACCTACGCACCAGGGTTGTCAAATGAGATAATTGCATGTGCTTAATTCAGTGCATGGAACATAATAAGTATTTTATAAATGTGAGTTATTATTACAGATTAAACTTAAAAGTATACCATAAATACATGCTGTAAAACTTTACCATCACATCATGTCTTCTAAAATGATAAATCTCCTCCGATCTTTAAGAAATTGTGTTGTCTTTGTTGCTGTTTCATCAATTAGCCATGCCCAGCTCTTCATGGCCCCATTTGAGGGTTTCTTGGCAAAGATACTAGAGTTGTTTGTCATTTCCTTTTCCAGCTCATTGGAGGAAACTGAGGCAAAAGGGGCTAAGTGACTTTATAACATTCATAACAATTAATCAATTAATAAGTATGTATCAAACACCCAAAAATGTTTTTCACTGGGGATACTGAGTACATAGAATGAAGCAATCTTTACTCTCAAGAAGCCTGTATTCTAAAGGAATGCAATTATATATGTGTATATAAGATAAATCAAATAAGAATAAATACAAATAATTACAAAGTGTTAAATGTAGCGTAGTCAAAGAGGAAGGGGACTTGAAGTTGTTGTATGTATGGTTGAAGGGACTGTGAAGTAATCAGAGGAAATATTATTTTTCCTATTGCAGTGAGGAGTAAATGGTTATTCAGTGGAGTTTAATGACTTGCCCCTGATCACATAAACTACATCAGAGTCAGGATCTGAACCCACTTCTCCACAATGCTTCCATGAAGGCCAACTGATACTCTTGCTCCATGACTACACCTGGTTCTTTTCAGGGTGTAATGCATTTCCAGTATTCCTTTGTACTTGCGGTTTGAAGAAGTGGAAGAATATGAAATGCACAGAATCTAAATGCACCATGATTTTAAAAAGAAAAGACCGTAGCTCAAGGCATTTTGAAAGAAAATGCAATAGAAAAAAGTCAACATATCATTGATGAGTCAGAGGAAAAATTGTAAAATCACTGGGAAGTCAGAAGACTTTCATTCATATTCCCTCGTAGGTCATTTACCACTCATGTGACACTGAGAAAAGCACTTCAACTTCCTAAATCTCAGTTTTTTCAGCAATAAAATAGAGATACTAGCCACATATCTACCTCTGAAAGCTGTTATGAGCAAATTACTGTGTAAACTGTAAAATGCTATATAAATATGAATTGTCATGGCTGCTACTGCTCCTACTAGAATTGATAGGACTATTCGCATTAGTACTATACTACTACTATTTAAACTACTACTACTACCACTACTACTACTTCTACTACTACTACTACTGCTACTATACTTACAGGTTAAAAGTGAGACAGTTTTTTTGGAGTTTTGTCTTTTTTATGAGAACAGGACCATTCTCTCCCCATCCTTTCCTCCCCAGAATAGTATGACTCATGGATGTATTTTATTCCTGGTTTGTGCTGTTATATACTATATAACTGAAATAAGAAAATTAAATTTTATCTAATTATTATGGCTATTATAGAAAAATTTTATTATAATTTGTTATACAAATTTTTGAGCAACTTTTTCCTCTTTTTTAATAGAATTTTGTTAACAATATAATAACCACCAATATAGCCACATAAAATAAGAAATAAAATCATATAGAAAACAGAAAACTTCTTACCTCATGGGACTGTATGAGGAAGTTACTTTGTGAAACTTAAAGCACAGGAGATATAAGAGGTTGTTATTATTGTAAAAACCAATATATTTATAGTTTGCTTAATGTCTCATGTGTTTGCGTATACGTATACATTTTAACAGATTTGAGCGTTTGGAGGCACTTCAGTGGACATAGAAAAACTCCTTTCCTAATAGATTCATAGCTGTCTTAGAGAGTTTCCTGAGGATACTTGTAGTTCAAATGATTTACCCAAACTCACAAAAAAAAAAATATGTGAGAGGGAACTTGAACATAAGTTTTCATGGCAACCAGGTCAGCTTTTTTTATCCACTATGCCAAGCTGTCTTTGTCTATATTTTAATTAAAAGGTTCTGCAAATAGTTAGGATTTATTTAATATATGATGATTTGTTAAACACTTTGTATGATTCTACCTCATTTGATCCTCATGCTTTCTCCATTTTACATATGGGAGAAGTTAAGTAACTTGTCCAGGTTCATTCATTATTTAAGACAGAATTTGAACTCAAATCTTCCACTATATCATGATACTTCTGTGGAGATTTTATTTATCATTTTTAATATAACTGTGGTCATCATGGATGATATTCTAATAAATTTTTGCATTTTTTTTCTTAAAAGACTCAGGGGTATTAAGAGATTATCAGTCGAGAGTCAAACATTTGGATTTCATGTGCATCTCACCTGTATAAATAAAGGCTGCTTCCAAGATAACTGATTATCATTGCCACTCTTTTAATAATTGAAAACAAAAAAATGTATATTAGTTGTCACCAGTTCTGAGGAAGACCTCACTTAGAAGCTTCATAGATGGTGCCCCTAGTAGCAAGATGCTTATAATGCCCATGTATTAAATTGTCATCTGCTTCTTCAAGAGCTTCACATAGCGAAATATACAGAAGGCATTGCCTTCTGAGGTTCTGAGTGAAACAGCAGCAACCTTATTTGAGAAAGTTCTCATAATTCCAGAAACTCCAAGTTGTACGGGACTTTAGAGGTCATTGAGTTCAACCCATACTTGAACGGGAATCCCTTCTGCAAAATTCTCCAATAGTGATCATCCAGCTTCTACTGGAGGACCTCCAGAGTCGGAAACCCACTGCCTCCCAAGACAGCCCATTGCACTTTTGAGCAGCCCTAATTATTAGGAAGGGGTTTTTTTGTTTTGTTTTATTTTGTTTTGGGGGCTCCCCCCATCATCAGTCTGAAATTAGCTCCCTGCACAGCTTACCACCCAAAACACATATTGTCAGCACAAACCACCTAGTGTTCAAATCCACAGAGAACACTAGTAAGCTGGCTGGGATGTTTTTACATATGAGTCACATGAGGTTAAGCACCACTAAAATAACTATACCACACAAATGAAAGGAAGAAGGAATTTTGCTGCTTCTGTGGCCCCAGATCCTGCCAAACTTCCCTTTTAGTTGTTAATTCTATTGTAATTGTATACAAAGTTTTCCCTGCATGATGGGAAGAAAGGTGATACGGTTCTCCATGCATCAGGGAAACTACAAATAGAATGTGTGTTCCAAGCTTCGTGGGCTAATTATTACTTTTGCTTTTGCTATTCTAGAAAAGCTGCTGAGTTTTTATTTTTTTAAGTGATAAGACCAAGAATCTATGAATTATAACATAATAGATAATATTATAGGGAGAAAGCCTGGACTTGTGATTTCTTTGGTATGGGGAAATTACAGGTGAAACACCATCTCTACCAATGGAGATCTGAACCATCTCTATATATTATAATCTTAGTTTCAGAGGGGTCTGAAAAATTACCCCAAAACCACAGAGCCATGATTAAGGCAAAACTTGGACCCATATCCTCCTGGCTTTATTCCACCAGAGATATCAAGCACAAGAATGACAGCACTCCACAATGAGCTGATCGGATTAAAATTTAATTGGAAAATGCAGAATAAAATAAATTAAAAACACAAAGTACTGTAATCCTTCCGCATGGATTATTAGCTCCATTTCCATTTAGGTTTAGCTCTACTGTATCATGCTGCCTCTCTGATTGATAGAATCTAACATGTAAGTAATTTGAAAATAATGAGATATATTTATACTTTTAAAGTATTCACACATATTCTCATGAAATTCTCCATAACTTAATAATCACCATTATACAGTTGAGGAAGCAGAGACTCTGAAAAAGTAAATAATCTATCCATAAGCATACCAAAAGTTAGTGGTAGAATAGGGACTGATACCTAAGACTTCTGACTATTGATCTAATGTACTACATTGTCTATGGAGGAGAAAACGATCCAACTATCCTACAAAATGTTTCTAAGTTATGTATTTAAGAAAAAGAAAGAAAGAGACAAAAGAAAGACATTTGGTTCTGCATTTCTTACCTTGGGAAACTTGGGCCCTACTAAACCCATGGTTGGTGATAAGGAAGCAAGAACTGTTCATCAATTTAGACTGGCCTCCAATATTTCCAATAAACTACCAAGTAGCTATTACTAGTACTTGTAGAAAATTACTAACTTGTGTTGTATTTAAATAGAAATAAAACAAAAATCTGGATATGTGTAGCTCTGTTTTATGATCAACCAAGGGTAGCTTGTGCCATGGTATCAAGAGTTCCTTGCACATAATACATGTTCAACTAATGTTTGTTGAATGAATGCTGTGTTCACATAAGTTTCTATTGCTTAGCAACAAGACCTTTCTCTCTTATAGTCACCTGCTCTGAGAGTACTCAGATTCAATTTAATTCAGCAAGCCCTTGGCCCTGAAGAAAAGATGAGAAAACGCACCAAGATAGGAGACTATGGATCTGAAATATGACATATCATCACCCAACTGATGTGTAGAACTTCTTTTTTTCTCTCTTTTTTATTATTTGTTACAAGGGATAGCCTGCTAAATAAGGAAGGAGGAAGGAGTATATTCAGAAGTGAAGATTATGTAAAAATAAAAGATATTAATAAAAATAATTAGGCACTCAGTAGGTGTCTCCCCACCACGTGGCAAGATAGGAGAGTAAGAGAAGGCTGGCCTTTAATTCAAGAGAATCTAAGTTCAATTTCTATCTATGCTACCTATTTGGTCTATGACTGTGGCCACACTCTTATTTCTCAGTATTCCAGACAGATCTCTAAGACTACAAGTTACTTACATATTGGTTGATGGGACTCTGACACAGGGAGTGCTACATACCAATAGAATATGTAGCATCAATGACTGGAAAGAGAACAAAACGGGTAAGACATTGTGCAAAAGCCCTGGGATAAAGGTCAGGGTATGACAAGAGAGAGAAAATAGTTGCTGCTTTCAAAGTGTTCTTTTGCTGCATACATTTAGGAATAGTTGGATTACTTGCCACAAGAAGGAAATGGAGAAATTATGAGAGAAAGAATTTTTAAATATTAATACCTTTGGGAAAGAAAGGGAAAAAAGATGTTCAGAATTATAGAAACCTAAAGGAACTGATTAAGAGAAAGTTACAAATAAGTAATGAGAATTGAAAGGGGCAAGGTAGGATCGATGGAGAAGTACAATATTCTTCAGAGTAGTAGCAAACCTAAGGAAACAAAATATAGAAAATGGAAAATATCTGGAGAAGGAAAGAATAGTGCAGGACCCAGCAAACGAATCCTTAGGGGAGGTGCACAAGGTAGAGGAAAGAAGTCAGAATAAGATATAGGGGGAAGAGAAACTTGAAAAAAATGGAAAACTTTCTTAAGGGATAAAGGCATACTAAGAGGAAGGGAGAAAAAATATAGGGAAATACAGGGAAAGAAGCAGAAAAAAAGCAACATACAAGGGGAAAAAAGGGAGCAAAATATTCTACCAACTACCCACCCCCAAACTCAAAGCCAAAGTAAATTTTTTCACAACTCCTTCACCAGTTTAAGAAAATCTCCCCACTGCAGCCCAGTTCCAAGGGAAACACCTTATAACTCGGCTTGATGAAAGCAGTATAGGTAGTGCTAAATCAACCCTGGTTCTGATTAGGCCCCTGAAGTTTCAGGAGAACTCCCCAGCTCCAGGTTGCCCCCAATATCCTAGGCCTCATTCAGCATACCAGTGGTTCTGAACAAAGACTTTTATGAATCCCCTCACAGCACATTAGTGATTCACACAGCAGTATTAAATAAGTCCCTCTTCTCTAATAAATGCCTTTCCAGTGTGTGAGAAATCTCCCCCTGCAGGGACTTCAACCAGAGGTTTCTTGGATCTAAAAGCAAGAGTTCTTCCAGATGCATTGGAGCCCAAGCCTCTTGATCAGGAGTAGAAATGTGGCTTGCTTCTTTTCCATAGCTTGAGCTTAAAGGTCCACAGACTGTTAATAATTTGCTTACTGAATAGAAGTCTGGGTTCCTTCACTTGATCTCAAAAAATGTTACTGAGGGAATAGGATAGGGGGAAAACTGTAATTTCATTGGTATAGGGAACTCCTGGATGATGAAATTCCTTCCAACACAGATCAGCACCTTCTTTATAACTTACAGTATTAAAAATTCCCAAAGCATTGAGAGTTGAAGAAGCTTGGCCAGGGTCACTCAGTCAGGATAGTTCAGGTGCAGAAAATGTCCCATGTCTTTCTTGCTCTGATACTGACCATCCCCTAAACCACAATATAAGGATTAAACAGGACATGTTCCCTGCCTTTGTGGAACTCATAACTGACAAAAAAAATAATGAAGGGGAGAGGAAGAGAAAGAAAAAGACATTTACATGATAAATTTAATATATATTTAAAAGTAACAGCAAGTTATACATAATAGATTTGCAGCTTCATGTACAATCATCTTTTTCATTATACTATGTTATAAAAATGCTTATTTTATTCATAGATTTTTAAAAATTAAAATTATATTTTAAACATACATACAAAAATACCTATACAATAAAATGGAAGAGCGGATACAACATGGGCCTGGAAGACTGGGAGACATGGATTGTGATCTAAAATAGCTGTGCAACTATGGAAAAGTCACAGAACCTCTCAGCACCGTGGGAAATTTAAGGTTACAAGCAACTGATGAGTTGCTTATCTGATTGACAGAGGAAGGTTTCACATAGCCCTACCACCTGGCACATACGGCACATACTATGTACTTACTAAATGTTAATCCAATTAAATTGAGGTATACCAATGAAATCGCATCTCTGGAAAACAAAAATGAAATAAGATATGAAAAATACAATCTAAGGTACAGTGAAGAGTGGGGAAAATGAAAAAAAAATTGAAATCAGAGGATTAGATCAGAGTCTGACTGTGTAGGAATTGTAAGATGCCAGAGCTCTTCTGGATTTTCCTTTTGCTTCCCCTTTGGCCAAGTACCAGGTCATCAGCAATTGGGAGGAAGAGTTGAAATGACTCAATATTTTCCTTTTTGTCAAACAGTCCAGTTGCAAGAGCTGATTAGTCTCTAAGTTGTCAGCAATGAGCATGCCTGATGAACCCTTCTTACACAGATTTCTCTTCCAAGGTCAAAGTATTTCATTTAAACAGTCCCCAAGTGTGTGCTCTCAAAGTCCTGGTGAAGCTGGGGCTGTATTATTCACCTGAAGATTTCCTGTTGAAAAGAGATTTCATCAGCATTTCAGAAAAGAAACAGTCATTTTCCACAAGCCTGCATTCCTGTTAAAGGGAACCCACGCTTGAGAAATTAACATCATAACCTGCATGAAATGAAGCAGAATTTGACTCTGAAGAAAGTAAAACAGTAAAATCCCCATTTCCTTGTAACTCTCCATCATTTATTTTCTTTTCTCTAGTTTTATTACTCAAAAGTCTTTTTTTTTTTTGCAAGGCATTTGAATCTAAAAAAAACTAATATTAAACTACTGGAAGTCAAAATCATAAATCCATAGATTCAAGTTTCTCATTTTTAAAAAATGTTCCTATGAATTAATGATTGTCCATTTTTAAAGATTGTCATAACAATAGCTGAACCTTCATCTCTGCATCTTACGGAGGAGTCAATGATTTAGAGGTGGGAATATGTCAAGGACATTAGTTCCACTGTTAAATATGGATGTTAATGATCACATTTCACATAATTTCATTCAGTTATCTAGACCCCAGGGCTTTCTAAAATCTTTAACAAGATTTCCATATACTCTATGTGTAAGAGATGCATTGCTTTCCAGTTACACACACACACACACACACACACACACACACACACACACACACACAAATAAGTTAAAAATTCTTGTCAAGAGCATCCCTCATAAGCACATGAGGCAGATGCTATGCAAAATGTAGTTCCCTGTACTCTGCCTCAGGCTTCATTATGAAAATAAGGCTGACCAGGCAAGTACAGAACAAAATCAGCACAGCCTATGACTTCACATGCTTTATAACTCTACATGGCTAGCTCACTATTTCCGGGATTCAGCAGCCCTCTATCCTCCATCTCAATGCTTTTGCATAAGGTCTCTGAGTGACTGGAATGAATGTGCTTATACTTAATCTCTCTATAGTAGGAAGTAAACTCCTTGAGGATAGGAACTGTGTCATGCATCCACTAGGATGAGTTAGAATAGGTTATTGATATTTGCTGCCAAGAACAATATAGGAAAGTATATACAGATCAGTACGCAGTGAATGTGTGCCATCAAATGTATAGAATTGCTGGGGGGCCAATTTTACATAGGATTTTCAGACAAAGGAACTGGCCATGGTAGCTGTCATATTTCCAGTATGGTAGTGAGTCAGGGAACAAGGACTAGTAGTAAAAGGAAGGGAGTGGTATCTAAAAATTAATGAAGAAGGCCTACTTAGGCTAAGGAAGTTACCACAAATGCACCACATCAGCAAACTGGCTGGAAAGTTTCAGCATCTGGTTCCAACTAGAACTGGGTACAGCTAAACCTTAAGGGAGAAAGAATTGTGTATTAAGCCTGGGAGACTGGGGTCATAGACTCCCATGGCTAGTCACATTGTTCGGGGTTGGTTGACTTATTCATATTCTCAGTGCATACAGCATAGTGGATATAGAATTGAATTGAATTCATCACTAGTTATCCTGAGAAAAATTTGTTGACAAAAGCAAAAACTAACAAATTAGCAGTATTTTCATATGTTAATAATAGTTACTGCCCATCAAAGTCTATTTGGATATCAAGTGGGAAAGATGAAAATTTTAAATTGACAATGTAACTCAGTGGTTTCACACTCAAAAAGGAACAGGATCCATTAACATAAAGGTCCCTGCAGGTCACATACCAACTTTAAAAACATATATATTTTATTTATTATACGTATATATTTTATTTATTATATTTTCAGTTTTTTGTGAAATTTCCTCAAGACATTTTAATTTAGCATGGCCTGCACTGGGGAGTATTGTAGACTGCATGCAACCTGTGGACCATATTTTTGACATCTCTAATAATCATTAGGTACTCTTTAAAAATAGAGGAGACAGAGAGAAAAAGAGAGATGAATCTTATTAGATATATTGTTCTATTTGCTCTAAGGCTGGCTGATCTGACAGATAAAAACAAGAAAACAATACCAATCAATAGATATTTCTTTTTCATCCTTTCTGTGAGAGAGAGAATGGCACAATGGGTAGATCTGGTCTCAGAATCAAGAAAACCTAGGTTTGTGTCCTGCCTCAGACACATATAACCTTGGGCAAGTCAGTTGATCTTCCAAATTCTCATTCAATTCTCTGACCTATGTTGCTAGACGGGTTTTCCAGAGAGTTTCTTATTTTAATAAAATCACAGGTCCAATCCCTACCTATGTACTCAGGACAAAGCAAAGTATTGTGGGGCTATAAAACAAATATGACATACAAACTCTGCTCTCAAGGAATTTATAAGTGGAGAGAAAAGCACAAACCATATAAGAGCAGTAAAAAAACAGCACATAATCAAGTGTTGAGTGGAATGGCACAGATTAAAAGTATCATAGTGAGAGATGGCAAGTAAAGTTTTCAATACATTAACGGACATCTAATGTATCTGTGTATGTAACTGCCAATGACAATAGTGGACTATGGCTCAGTCTGGGGCCCCATTGTCCGTATAAGGCTGATCAATAAAGCATTTCCATTGATAAAATAGATCTATCTGTATGCAATATCATTCTTTTCTTTTTAACTCTGAGAATCTCATTTATAACTAGCTCCTTTACAAGAATAACTCCCAAATCTGTATTTACAACCCTGACTTTTCTTTCTTCAGAATTAGACTTACATTGCTAATTGTCTTTTGGGTATCTATTTTTATGGATGCTATGCCAAAATTTTAAATCAGCCTTTAGTGATAGTATATATGAGGCAGCTTGGTGGTGTCATAGCTAGAGTACCTGATCTGGTTTCAGAAATATCTGAGTTCAGATCTGTCCTCACTCGCTAGCTATGTAAATCTGGTTTCAGAAATATCCGAGTTCAGATCTGTCCTCACTCACTAGCTATGTGACTCTGGGCAAGTCACTTAATCCTGTTTGCCTCAGTTTCCTCAACTACAAAATATGTGTGTGTGTTCATCCATTTCCAAAGAAGACCATGCCATCAGAGAAATGACGACATGACTTGCACTTGACTTTGTTTTGAGTAAGGGAGGGCTGTGCAGGTCACCAGCCTCATTTCTCCTAAAGCACCATCTGAATTCAGTGACCAGATATTCATTGGGATGACTGGAGATGACTCAGGATGCGGCAGTTGGGGTTAAGTGACTTGCCCAAGTTCACACAGCTAGTGAATGTCAAGTGTCTGAGGTGAGATTTGAACTCAGGTTCCTCCTGGTTTCTGTGCTGGTGCTCTATCCATTGCACAACTATAAAATAAGCTGGAGAAGGAAATGGCAAACCACTTTTTCCAAGAAAATCCCAAATGAGGTCACAAAGAGTTGGACATGACTGAAATGACCGAACAACAATTTTATCACCAGGACCCAACCTATCTTTTCAGCCTTATTATACATTATTCTATTTTCTGCATTCTATATTCCAGCCAAACTTCCTTCTCCTGTTTTCATGCCTCTACACTGGCCACATCTTCTTCCCCCTCTCCTTACCTGGAATATACTCTCTCTTCATTCTCATTCTTCCTTTAAGACAGACACTACCTTCCACAAGAAACTTCCTGATCCCCAGCTGCTACTAGCTTTTTACTAACTTGTTTTTAACTCTCTTGAATTTGTTTTATATTCATTCTGTGTGTGTTTATGTATATAGATAATGTTATATATGGGCATGCTGGTTCTCTCAGTAGAATATGGTTCCTAAAAATAGAAATTCTCTCTATATATATCTCTCTCTGTCTCTCTGTCTCTCTCTGTCTCTCTCTCTCTCTCCCTCTTTCCCTCCCTTTCTCTCTCTCCATGTATCTCTCTCTGTGTATGTCTCTCTGTGTGTCTAGCTGACACTCTGTCTCCATCTTTGTCTCTGTCTCTCTCTGTCTCTTTTTTATTTTTATTTATATTCCCAGTGTCTAGCACAGAGTATGACACATACATGCTTAAATAAATGCCTGCTGATTGAAAGGTCTCCAAGGTATTTTCTGCCACTAAATTTCATCATCATGGTCAGGTAGCCAAAATATGATGTATGGAATGTGCAGATCAACCCTAAACCTATTTGGAATCAAAACTGAAAATGATGCCCTATTAGTACAAATGGGAAATGGAGCTTTCAGGTCAATCAGACTTAAATGCCCATAATGGCACTTGGTTGGGACAGTTTGCTGAAGGTATGCTCACATCTGGTCATTAGGCTGAGAAGAAGATGCTGAGGCAAAGGTCACCGTCGGAACATTCTCCCAGCAAAGCTCGCAACCACAGTTTTTCCATCTCAGGAGCTTTCTCATAATAGTGCATGTGCACTCGCTGAAATCGCTCCAATTTAGCGTTATTCAGATCTACTTCCTAATCCCTTGCCTAAAGGTTATACATACATAATTTCTAATTCCCCAAACAGCCCACAGCATCACCAACTGTACACATGTAAGCTGCTCTTGAGGTCTGGACCTGGCCACCTTGGCCCCAGTGCATTCCAGAGACATCGTGTTGTCCTAGCCCTTGCCTCCCGAATGCGGAAACATCTAAAGAGAAATGGGAAAAATTCAATCTTGTGAATGTTTTGTCTGTAATGCCAAACACCGGATTTGTATGGCATTTATGTAGACAAGGTCTAAGACTGCCCAGCCATGCTTCGTTTACGAAAGCTAACGAGATTACGGCTCCAAGTAGTTTGATCAGGAAATAATGGACAATGACAGGAGATGCTTATAGAGTGGATAGAGGTAAGGGAAGGGAAAGGCCTGCAGCAATGGCTAGTAATGCAGACAGAAACAGAAAGCAAGAAGCGTGAGGGGAAGATGAAACAAAACACTAACTTCACATGAGGCTTAAGGGAGAGAGTACATTTTAGAACTCCGGGGAGCTCCTAGAAACCCAGATAAGAACAAACAATCTGCCAATATGCTGTTTCAGAGGCAGGGGAAAGACAAATGTTAAGTCTACAGTGTGAGGTAAATTTGGCCTCTAGATGCCAAAGGTAATTGTAACGCAATAGGGGATAAACATTGGGCTGGATCCCAGAAGCAATTTTACATATACACGGTGGTCATTTCGAATCTCATAGATTGAATGACAAAGACAAACGTCTGCAAGAAATGAGAATATAAAATATCCAGAGAAAGGGAGTTTAACATTCTCAGATGTTGATGGTTACACATGGTTAAAAAAGCTGTTTCCTTGTTCCGGTTAAAAATGCCTTTCAGATGAAGTGAAATAAAATAAAGACAACAGACATGTATTTTATGAGACCCTGCCACAAAGGCAACACTCCTTGTTCTCTCTGCTGGTTGGGTCTGAGTGCCTTGTTTATTAATGGAAAATCCATTAAGGCGTTTGAGGATAATGCATTTTGTTAAAACAAATGAGCAAGTTCTTCATCTCTCTGACATCACCTCCCAATGTTGCCAGTCCAAGACCTTTCACAAAGATGAAATTAAATGAAAAATTAAAAAGCAAAGCTCCTAATAGCATCTCAGATGAAAGACTAGCTAATGAGCTGCGTTCACTGACACATTCTGAACTGGCATGTCATCGGGTCAGAGCCATAGATAGGTGGATCTTCCTGTTCTAAAGATTTCTTTTGTATAATTTTCTTAAAGCAATGCTAATCTATTTTTCAAGTGAGATTCTGCTCTTTAGAATCCCTTCTGTACTCTTTTAATGACTTACTGGTACAATTAGACACAGTTTGGCTGATTTAAATGCGTAGAGGGGAAAAATTTGAATGGTTTCCCTTTATTGTTTTAATCCAAGTTCCCATACCCCAAATGTTTAATACTCCAGACAAAAATAATGAAATGTATTTTGCAATAATACCACATTTAAACACAAAAGCATGTCAGGGAACCTCCACCCTAGTGAAAGTTTGTTTGTTTATAACTTCAAGTATGAGTTAGTTTCTTTAATAGTTGTATGTCCAGGTTTAATTTAACTGTAACTTATATGTGAACAATATATGCATTACCGCTGTTACTTATGTGTTGTTTTTTATTGAATTCCAAAACATGTACAGTATTCTGAGTATTTGCTAGTGACTTAGTTAAAATAATTAGGCTCAGTCTTTTGTAGGAGAGGGTAGAAGTGGTATGGAGCAAATACTAGACTTACATTTGAATGTGTGTTTTTTCTGATATTCTGAAAATTCAGGATGTTTCAAACCAAAGGACTTAAGCCTACCTTTGAAGGTTGCACAGATCATCCACTTTGTGCTCAGGCAACAGAGATACACAATCTGAGCAAGGTGGATTACCTTCTTTGTCTAAATAGATAGCTTCCCTGAGGCTTATTTATGGTGACCTGGGTACCAGTCTCTTTAATCTGCTCTTTATCACTTAGGAAAGACCTGTCACCAGAGGCCCAGTCACTGTGCCCTATTACACCTCATGTTCCATGATAGTTGTGTTTCTGAAAAACTGAATAACAATCTTTTTTTTCCAATCCAAGTCAGATCTTTCCACTGACTGAAAACACAAGCTTAATTAATTTGGTGACCTACATTGGGAGAATATTCCTGTCTTTAAGATAATGTATCTGCTGGATCTATAGGATTGGTTGGCAATGATTCCTAACATCTGTTTTTATTTTTATTCTTTTCCTTGCACCACCTTGCCATTAAGTATTTAATAATCTATTGAATATTTATTTTAGTGGAGATTGTTGCTTAAATGTAATGAAAATAATTAGCAGTAATTTATCTTACTTATAAAAGTTGTATATCATAGGCCAGCTCATACCAACTCGTAAGAGCCAATTATTAAATTTTCAGGATGAGCATTTACACCTCAGAAATTGGCAAATGCTACAAATTAAGACTTGTTTTGATTGTATTGTTGATTTCTTAGACTTAAAAAAGTGATGGAGAAAATGTTAATAATGTACATTAAACTTAAGTGTTTCATGGCTATATGTACATACATACACACACAGACACACAGATACACACACACATATATGTCCAGCTAACCATTTATCAGTACACTCATAATTTTAGGGCATATATCCATTTAATGGAAAGAAACTGAAATACTAACTTTTTGAAAAATTTCTAGTTGTATAGCATCATAGATAAAAGGCACTGCATGAAGAGATTTTGGGACTGGATTCTTAGTCTTGGCTCTAGCCCAATGACTGACTTTTGCTTAACCATTCTCAACCAGCTTCCTCATCTTTAAAATAAAGTGTTATCCTTGATGTCTCTGTGCACTGAAGAGCTTGGGATTTGATGTAATTTGCTTTCTGAACTATGAAATCAGTAATTGAACCATGTTTATGGTCATTCACAGAACAGCAACAAAAACAAATATTGCTCAGTTTGTCTGCTGAGGAAACAGGACATTTTATAGGACTGAGGTGTAAAATCTGGGAACGCCCTTAGTTCTTGTTTTAAAAACAGGTAATAATAGACATTACCATCCAAGAGAGCTATTTAGTGGGAAAATCTTGTTGACAGTAGGACGTTACAATTTGAATGGTCTTAAATGTTAACTTCATTTCCTGTCATGTCGCATCCTATTTTTCAATTGTGAATAAATAAATATTTAAACAAAAAAAACTGGGAATGTCCTTAGAGATTATATAGTCTATCCTCTTCATTCTACATATAAAGAAACTTGAGGACCACAGAGGATACATCACTTGAACAAGATAAAGAAGTGCTAAATTTCAGAACCATGATTGGAATCTGGGTCCTCCAATGATAAATTCATCTCTTTTTTCCTGGACCCTGTTCTAAGGATTACTGCCCTGCTGGCATTATCCATCAAAAACCAGGACAGCCCAAGCCAAATTAGGAAACTTGTCAGGTATTAAATCTTAACACATACTAACATTAGTCATACCTAAGCAATATCAAAACCCTTTTAGCTTTCGTGAGCCTACCCATCATTCCTATAATCATTTTCAGTTTTTATTCTTATTTTTAAGGAATAGTTAATAAAAAAGATATTCTGCTTTTGACACTTAGTTTTCATTTCCTTCTAACCAATGCCAGCAATCTGGTATTTCAGCAACTTATTACTCATTAAATACCCATTAGAAACACCTTTTCCACTGTATATTTTGGATGACAGTGAATACTTCTGATCCCTTTTGCCTTTTCATAGCCCATATGTTTTTTTCAACAAAAATCAAACCTTCACCTCTTTCATTTGAAATTGGAATTTTTATTTTGGCTTGTTTTGTTTTATTTGTCAAAATTCCAGCTTGGGTTTTATTTAAAATATTTCTTGGAAAATGTAAACGTATTGCAGAGATATGCAAAATAAAAAAGTAGGAAAAAAATTTATTTCCATAAAAACAGGACTAATATATGTAATATTCCAGGGTATTTTTATTAGTCATTCTAAGTTTGCCAAAAAAAGAAATGCTGATCCAATGTTGGCCTGGTAGATATTAGTTTGAAGGTGAATGATAAGTTTAATATAATATAATATAATTTAGTATAAACACAATTTTTAATAATGTATTTGATTATCATTCTAAAATAACATACTCAAAAAGGAAAAAAATGCCTAACATATAGTACATGTAGAATATTTTTCGATATAAAGTAGTCAACATGTTATTTTTATTTGGGAAAAGCATTCCAAGATAACCATTCATTTGGGTTTACCCGCTCTGTTACATGGCAAGGTGGGAGTCTCTTTGTCAAACCTCTTTTTAAAAAATGGAGAATCTCAGTTTTGGAATAAATTGCCAGGTCCTCCTTTCAGTACATGCCCCTTTCTCTGATCCATTTCAATATAGAAGTGCAACTTTCTTACAGTTGCCAATTGCCTCTTCCCTTCTCACAATGACATTGCTGACCCAACCGATATTTGTAAAAACTGATATTTGTAAAGTGGTTTAAATTTCACAAAAGACTTTACACATAGTATCTCATTTAAGCTTTAAATAGTTCTATGAGATAGAAAACACAGGCATCACAGCATCCTTATTTTATAAATGAGAAAAGTAAGACTCAGAGAGGTTAAACAACGTACCCATGGTCACACAGCTAGGACATATGAGAAGCAGACATTGATTAACCAGAGACCTATGCTGCCTCTCGGTGGAATAGCAATACTTCTGAAAAAATGTGGTTGGCCCACTTATAGAATCTTAGACTTAGCCCTGACTTTAGAAGGCATAGTTCAGGTCATAATTACTATCTGCAACATCCCTAAAAAGTGGTCCTCTAACATTACTTGAATCTCTCACTGATACAGAACTCAACTCCTAAGTTTTTGGAAAATCTATTCTGTCACCCTGCCTGTAACTTCCACCAGTTGGTCCTAATTCTCCCCTATGGGAAAAGTAGAATAAATCTAATGTCTCCTTCTTGTGACATCTTATCAAATATTCGAAGACATCTATCATGTCCCAACCAGTCGTCTCTCCCCCAGGCAAAACAGTGTCAAGTCTTTGAAACAATTCTCAGACAGTCTGAGTTTAGGCTTCTATCACACTTACCTGTACACACTACACCCTGTTAACACCCTCCTTCCTAAAAATGTTGCATGAGAACTGAAAACAATGTACCATGGCATGCTGCAAACAAATAAATTTTAGTTTGAAACCAGAAGACTTTAGGGCATGTCCTAACTCTGGCACTTACTTACTACCTTTGTGATTTTAGACATATCATTTCATCTCTTTGTGAGTCAGTTTTCTCATCTGTAGCACAAAGATACTGGATGACCTTGAGAATTCCCTTCAGCTTTAAAAAAGCTATGTGAGCTGATCCAATATGATTTGACCAACAAAGAGTACAATGTAACTATTATGTCCATTATTTTAGAAACTATATTTTATTGTCCATTCTTTGAAAAGCTGTATTACTGAACAGTCAGCAAGGGCACTAGCTTTTGTTATACCAGTCTAGCATTTGGATAAGCATCAGAGAATGGGGATGATCAGAATTTTCAGATCTATTTCAGCTTGTTGCAAACACATGTATATAGCTTGTTCTAAATATGCAAAACACATTTTATCACAAAGAGTTTTCCAGTACCCTCTTGACCCTTAGTCATTCAGGCACATGGAAAATAATGCCTTGTGGTTAATTATGAGTAGGGAATTTCAACTCAAGAAAAGTGAAGAGATGGTAAGAAAACTCTTCTGACGTCAAAGGATTTAACTCACCAAGCCCAGATGAACTCTTTTTCAGAGTATTAAAAACAACAACAAAATTTGCACATGGGATTGCTCAACCTCTGTTAATGATTTTGAAGCACTGTAGAAAAGGAGAAATTCTACCCAAGTAGAATAAGTCAGATGTAGTTTTCATTTTCACAAGAGAATGTAAGCATATTCTCTTTAAACCATTATCCCATAAGCATGAATTTAACTCAGAAAAATTCAAGGACACATGATTTAATGGGATGATTTCTAAAAAGTTTTCAAGGAAAGAGGTGATTGCTAAAAAACTGTATGGATTCATCAAGAAGAAGTCATGCCAGGCCACCACATTTACTGAAGAGTTTTGTCTGTTTCACCAAACTGGCAGATCAAGGAAGTGACATAAATATGATATGCCTTATTTCATCAAGGATTTTGAACAAGTCTCTAATGATATACTTGCGCACAAGATGAAATGTTATGGGATTCCTAATATAATTAGGTGGGCTCAGAAAAGGTTGCAAGACCAGACCCAGAATATGATTAAAAATAAATAGATGAAGTATCCACATGACTAAGTTTCTTGCTCATACCAGAAACAGTGATTGGTTATTAGGAAGTCAATGTCAACCAGGAGAGATTGCTGTAGTGAAATATCACATAGATTTTTTTTTGGGGGGGGGACCCTGTACTCTTAAATATTTTCAATGTTAAATAAAATTGTAGTTTGCATGTTAACCAAATTTGCAAATGGTAATAAGTTGAGAGAGATAGCTAACTTGTTAGATAAATTCACCATCCAAAAATTCTTGACATGTATAAAATATTGGGACAGCTAGATGGTGCAGTGAGTGAGCACCAAGACTGAAATCAGGAAACTCTTCTATTTGCGGGCAAACTAAGTCATCTAGGTAGTTCATTGTTGGTAGGACTGTAAATCAGTACAATTAATATGATCTAATATAGAATAAAGTAAGCAGGACCAAGAAAAGATATATATATATATATATATATATATATATATATATATATATATATATATGTGTGTGTGTGTGTGTGTATAAATACATATGTGTGTATATACACAAATACATTTATAAATGTGTCTATATATATGTATACGAGAGACACACCTGCTTTGCCTTTCTGCAGAGATGGGAGGTTCATGAATTTGATATATTACATACATTTTCAGACTTTTTCAGTATTTAATCAGTTATGCTGATATTTTTCTTCTAGGTTTTTAAATTTTTTTACCTTTAAAAATAGAATTTGTTACCTGAGAGGAAAAGAGGGATAGATACTAAGGGGAGATATAGTGATTAAAAATAACAAAAAATATCAATAAAATATATTTTTAAAAGATCTTACATGTGCTATATTTAAAAAGGTGATCTTCATCTGGGTGAAAAGTTCAGAATGTCCTAGAATTACTAATGACTATCAACCAAAATAATATATATCAAGGGCTTTGCAAACTTCAAATGCCCTATGAATACTATTTTTATTATTAACTATTTTTTCCCTAATTCACATCATTTAATTCTCAGGTATCTAAAAATTTGGGAAGAGGATGAACATTTTGACCAGAAAGCAGGATTTTGTATGAATTGTTAGCACAACCTTGGTGATGGATTAATTCTGAAGGGTTTCATGGTGAGATTTACTTAGAATGAACACCCAAACTTTCAAGCGTTCATCTGTCATTCAAACTATTAAAACTTCATGACTCTGCAAACTTTTGACCTGGCAAACTTTCAAAGCTATTTTTCTCCAACTTGGTTTGAGGATACCACTCTCCTTCTATCCAAGATAGAAATAACAGAGGAATTATCTAATTCTTTGGGGGGTTTTTTGGTTTTGTTTTATTTTTGCTGCTTCTAACTCTTTGCTTAAATAATTTGCTTAAATAATTGAAGTACTAAAATAAAAAAAGGTCAAAACTAGAGTGACAAAATGAGATTCTGTTTTGGTTCAAAAGTAGGAAGATAGTTTACTTAGATACTAACTTTTTTTTCAGAATCATTGAATGCTTACATCCTTGAAATTTAAAGGAAATTTAAATTTTTCTAGATGCCATATTATTGTGTTTAGTGAAATATTTCTCCAAATTAGTTTTTTACAATTAAATTATACAAACTATCAGGAAATCCAAATTATTTCTCTCCTATTCCAAATTGGTTTAAACAAAAAACACTTACTAAAACAATTTCATTCCAAAACACTGAAGGCTTTGGTATGAATATAACAATTTCTTGTTCCCACATTCAAAGAGGCAGTGCCATCGTGCAAAAAGATTTTTTTATTACATCAAAATAAGCACACATATTAGCCAAATGTAAAATTGATGGAAAGCATCGAAAATGGACTTCTGTTTGCATCTAAGAGAACCTACCGAAAGGTGGGGCATTAAATCAATTAAAATATGATTTCCTGGTGTCTCAACTGTTAGAGCTTAAACTCATTATAAAAAGTGTCTTAGTCAGTAAACTTCTGCAAACTGATAAGCATGACAGATGCAAATTTTTGCCCTGTAACACATGTTGTTGGTGATTAAAAAATACAGTGGAGTGACTAATGTTAATGAATTCTGCATACCATAAATAGTGAATTACCCTTGCTAGTACAAACAACAGCTAAGGAGACTTATAATAGGAAAGAGTGGCAGACACTACTGATTAGAATTTCCTATACTAAAAAATTATACAATAGGCAGTTCCTGTCTACTGATTCAGTCACTACTCTCCAGTTGTTTAAAAACATCAAAGTACATTTCTTGTTTAAGTATATGTCTCCAAATTCACTGTTCCCACTGAAGAGTCTTATCATCATAAAAGTTCTCTCCTCAATGAATGGTCCTTTGTCCTGAAAATGGAAACAAAAGTCAGATAGGAGGCAAGAGTCATGGAGTTGACTTTCAACTCCATTTCACTTTGGGTGGAAAGATTGAGGTGGTGCAGTGGACAAAGTGCCTAACCTGGGGTCAGGAAGAGAAATCTTCCTGAGTTCAAATCCAGCCTCATACACTTACTAGCTGTGTGACTCTGGATGAGTCACTCAGCCCTGTTTGTCTCAGTTTCCTCATCTGTAAAAAGAGCTGGAGAAGGACCTGGAAAACCACTCCAATATCTTTCTCAAGAAAACCCTAAATGATGTCACATCTAAATAACAAGGAGAGACCTAGCATATGTCTATGATTCTACTTACTCAGAAGGAGATTTACCTAATTCAGTAGTTCAAAGAAGAATCATTCTTGGTTTCTAAATACTATGTAGAAGCTTTTCAAATAAATCTCCCTAATGAAGGGAGAGGATAAGGTTCCCATCTTCAAACTAAAATCCAAATACTATTGCTCTATAAAGATTTAAACACAACAGAATTAAGTTTAAACAATAAAGACAGCACTCCTTCCTTTTAACAGTATAGATTCAACTAGCTGGTTTAGTTAGAAAGCAAGACTGTAGTTTGGTGGGGTCATTTCATTTACTGGGGGTTAGTACCCCTGATTTGTTCATTTTTCAGCCAAATTGCTTCGTAAAACATCTTCATAATATGTTTCAAGAGTCCAGTAATCTCTTTAATTTTTATTTTATGCAAGAAGAGATGGTATTCAGGTAACATTGCTTTATGAACTATGGATTTTTAAAACAATGGTATGGATAGGAAAAGTTTAAATCAGGAAAATGATACAAAGAGTTTTCAAGAAAATTATTATATTTGCAAAGTTGTGAAAGTTAAATGATAAGCAAGGGAATATTTCCAAGGCCCAGTTTGAGTGTGGAAAAATCTCTAAAGAGGAAATGAAAAATAGTTAATATGTGGCCTGAGCAGGTCGCAACTAGAGAGAGTTTGTGAACATATGTTGCTTTTCTTTCTTTGTTTTTCAGTAAAAAAGTAAATTCAATTCAAAAGACAAGATGATGACTTTAAAAAAGGTACCAATTTACTAAATGTTTTCTCCTAAGACCACAGTTTAAATCTGTCTAGAAAAGGTAAGCATCTAAAATCACACTGACCCCACACAATCCCTCGGTCCCTCCCAGGTCCCATTCATATTGTTTCTCCAGTTAGAGAGAAAAGGTGTTAAAGATAAGCCCGGGTGGAAACCTGGCCCAGTGACAGCCAATCACCAAGTTGTTGATGATGAACCTGACAGGAATGACTCACTACCAGCCAATCAGATGCTTTTGTCTGGAAAACTCCTCTGGATTCAGCAGAAACAAATGCCTGGAAACAAAGACAAAAACAGCGGTGATAAAAAAGGGTGGAACTGGTTCCCACATTAAGCTGCTGCCTCCCACAACCATATGCACATATTTATTCCTCATCCCTGCTGAAATATTACCTTACTCTCTTGTAGACATGGTCTAAAAGATACAGCAGTCTGAGATCAGTTCAAAATTTCCAAACCTTTCCATCACAAAGGAAATAACCTCCATAAAAACTTGGGGATTAGAGTTGCAATAGTAAATTTGATGCTCAAGTACTAGATTGAAATAGATGTCCAAATGAAATAAAGTATTATTTCCACTTACAAAATGGGTAGATTTGCAGCAGAAGAGAGAAAATTTAAAGAATATCCCCATCTCAGTTATATAGTGACCTACTTATGTGACACACTTGCCTTTAACCCAAAAACTCCCTTCCCCAAAAGAACACTGGGTTTTGTTCAGATAACCATCTGTTTTTCTAGTAAGCAAGTGTTATAACCTTTGCACATGGAAGCTACTGACTCATCTGACCACCACAAATAACACATCAACCAAGGAACAATTGTAAATACAGGGAAATTGATGAACAGCTTCCACTTAGAACTATTTTAACAAACCAGTATGATTGCCAAAACAGCACGGTTTCAACATCAAAAAACGATGGTGTATCTCTAATGGATTTTGCTAATATTATTTATGAATATATTCTATGATGAACTAATTTATAGTTTTATTAAGTTATTATACTGAATCTAGGATGTAAAAAAGAAAATAAAAAGCAAGCAGAAATTATGAACCTATGAAGGAAAATACATCTAAAATACATCTGCTAATACAGTCAATTCTATGATTAGACTTACAAAGAAGATCTCCAAGAAGTCAGCCCCATCTAATTCAATATCCTCACTTTAACAACTGAAGAAGTTAGAAAGTTCCTTACACAAGATCTCAGACATGGCAGAGTCAGAATTTGTACTCAACTCCTTTAACACCAAGTCTAGCACTTATATCCCCCCTCCCCTGCCAAAGAGCTCTATGACATTTCCCTAGTCAAAGAAATATATATTTTTCCCATCAAGAAAATCACAGGTGGTAGGTAGTAAAGTGGACAGAGCACAGGAAAACTCATCTTTCTGAATTCAAATCTGGCCTCAAGACATTTATTAACTGTGTGATTGACTCTGGGCAAGTTACTTAAACCTCTTTGCCTCAGTTTCCTCATGTATAAAATAGGCTGGAGAAGGAAATGACAAACCACATCAGTATCTTTGCCAAGAAACCCCCAAATGGAGTCAGACATGAATGAAAAATGACTGAAAAGAGCCATTACCATAAGTAAAATAATGTACTTTTGATCACTCCAAAATTAGTAACAATGGCAGCGGCTATGGTAGAACCCAAAATCCTTAACAAAAAGAATCTGATCACAACAAACATCTACTCATACTTTCTTAAAAGTACGCAACAACTACCACATGAAAGTACAATAAATTATTTTACAAGACACACAAAGATTTAACATGACTTTTTTTCCTTTTGGGGATCAGTGCTGAGTCCTAATAATATGTTTACTAGAGTGCTGACAAGACACCTCATCAAAGTTGAAATCTCTTCTCTGGTTTTTTTCCTTCCAAATCCTGTCCATATATCTTTCATTCCCCTCTGCTACAGGGATTCAATGAAAAAGGTAAAAACCATGTTCAAAAGTCATTCTGCTATAAGGGAAAGATAAACTTTTTAAAGTTTTTTCTTTAATAGGGCTTACTCAATTTTGCTTAGCATTTCACAATTCGGGAATAAATAAATTCTCTTGCAAAGAAAGTGGGGGGAAAAAATATACATGGAAAATATTATATATATAGTACTTTCTTGCCCCCTACTGGAAAATCTGTGCATAACATGTTAAGATGTGTAACCTGTACACAATGCAAGGAAGAAAAAAAAAGGAAATAGTACAGTATTTACGTGTAAAAAATAATAATAATATATATAATAGTTTTATAAATTCAGTATATCCATCTCCCTTTTCCATCCCCACCCAAAAACCCAAATTTGAAGTTAAAATAACTAGAATGAATTTTTCTTTATGTTGCTTATTTGCACTGAGGTTATAAAATGACTTAATCTCTGTCATTCAGTTTTTCCATCTGTAATGTTAGTCATTGGATTAGATTATTTCTAAGGTGCATTCTATTTCCATATTCTAGGATTCTTGTCATCAGCATTTTGTAAATGAGGAAACTGAGATTCAAGAAATGAAACTGACATTGATAATGACCCTGATAGGATGCACCAGAAGAAGGATTCTGTCTCAAAGATTCTGCTCTGGATCCAATGCTCAGTCCATAACTAAAGCATGTCACTGTTCCAAGTTCAAAATGACATATGAAAGTGAATTCTTTATAAAGACTGTTCAGGACAAATACCACATGCAACTGCTTTTTTTTCAGAAATAGTGCCAAGAAATGCTTGGTGGGTTTTTGTTTGTTTTTTTCTCTTAGTTTTTTTTTTAATATCCATGACTTCAGGATATGTAAAAGCACTAATTACAAACCACATTTCATGGGCCCAAACATTGTTTGTTTGTTTGCTTGTTTTAATTTCATTAGTGAAAGGAGCAAATTTCTGGCTGGCAATTTTCTCTACCAATGCAGATTGGCAAGTTCTCAGTAACTTTCATAATTATGTATGATTGTTTTCTTTTTATTAGTAAAAGCACATATATAATAATATAATATATAATATACATATATATGCATATGCCACTGTATCATGATATGATCACAGCTTTTCTATTCACATATCGGTCTCTCAAATTGTGAATATCCTATTCACATATCATTTTCTCAAATTAGGGCAGCTAGGTGGTACAGTGGATAGAGCAACAGTGCAGGAGTCAGGAGGACCTGAGTTCAAGTCACACCACAGACACTTGACACTCACTAGCTGTGTGACCTTGGGCAAGTCACTTAACCCCAATTGCCGCATCCTGAGTCA
>CM053771.1:416981822-417011109 GCA_028658325.1 Potorous gilbertii
GATTGTTTGTTTGTTTTCTAGTCTGTGACCTTAACCTTCCAAATGATAGATTGCTTTCATGATAGAGGGAATGTCTTTTTTACAACACTTCCCAGTGTGGAATGTCACATGTCAACAGACAAGTGCCTCCTACAAAAGAAAAGAAAGCTCTTTCATGCTGACCTCCTTTAACACTAAATGCCTTCAAAGGCCGGATCTTAGTTCTATCAGGAAATGAGGACTATATGCTAACAGCATCCAGCCCAAGGCAAGGAGACTCCATTGTGATCTAGATGTCAGAAAGACATTTTCATTGCTGTGACTTTCTACTTCCTACGTAGGGTTGTCTCTAACCCCTTAAGAATGGAGGACTGCTGGGATTCCTGTCATTCGTGGTAATACTCCCCAGTCCAAATTGAGCTTGTGCAAAAGATAGATCAACTCAGGAGAGACAGAAGGGACATTATTTTCTTTGAATAGCAGCGTTTGAAACCAAAATTACAAACACCTGCTGAATTACAACAAAATCCCTTCCTGGTTAATGACATCTCCCCAGAGTAGAAGAATAACTCAAAGCCTTGGCAACACTGACAGAGTCAGAAGGCTAGCAACACGATCAAACATTCCACCTCTGAGTCACTCAGTTCATATATAGACCCCACTGATACATTTAGGGAGAAATTCCAGTCTCTGAAAAATAAAATTAGGGGTGGCTTCACATACCTTGGACCAGATGAATAGCCACAAAGTCATAGGATCAAATACTTAGAATTGAAAAGGATCTTAAAAATCATCGAGCCCAACCCCATCATTTTTAGGTTAGGAATCTGAAACCCTGAGTGATAAATTGCCTTGGCCAAGGTCATAGGCTAGAAAATATCTAAGTAGGCTGACTCCAAGTCCAGTGTTCTATCAAGCAAGTGGAGGAATTAAGTAAGCTGAGGAAAAAGCCCCAATTATTGAGCACTGAAGCAATAGGGACATATTGTGGAAACTGAGAATATAAATGCCCAGACTGATTTGAATCAAGAATAAATTCAGTTCTATATAGATCTCCACCATAGCCCCAAATATAGGAAAAAATTCATTTTAATCTGCCATGTCAATTTTGAAAATAGAGGATGAAAAGAATTGTGTATAAGATACAAAACTTTATCTCATTCAAAACCTATAGTTGACTAGCTATTGTAAATATAAATCTATCTATCTATCTATATATATATATATGATATAACAAATCAATATTAATGAAAAATAACCATAGAGTCTTATTAATATTTCTTTTTCTAATTTTCCTTCATGGTATTGACTCCATATTTGGAAAATGAAATAGTAGTAGAAGCAAGCGAGAACTTCTGTACTATGTTCAGTATTTTTAAAAGCATTTCCATTATTTCAGAGATTTGAGAGCTAAAAGGGACCTTAGATAGCTTCTCTTTTAAAAATTAGGAAGCAGTCTCAAAGAGTTCACATAGCTGGCAAGAATATTGGATAATTGAGGTTATAACATGCCTGAGGTCATGTAGCTGGTAAATGAAAGTAGGATGTTATAGGTACAGGTGTCCAGCTCATGAACCACATGTAGCCCACAACATTCTCAATACAACCAGAATTAATTAAAATGTAATTGGGAACTACAAAATAGAATAGAAATAATAGTAATGTGTGGTTTTCTAAGTCAATATGCATCAGGCAGGTATCCTTATGTATAGTCTAGTATCCCCTTTTCTAGTTGTATTTGACACCACTGGTACAGAAAATCCAGTAAATAAAAAAGACTCAAGGAGCTGTGGGCTCTAGTCTTACTTCTTTTATTTATTAGTTGTACACTTGTTGTTCTGTTGTTTCATTCATATCTGACCTCTTGTGACCCCATTTGGGTTTTTTCTTGGCAAAGAACCTGGAGGGGTTCTTCTTCAATGAATCCACTTTCTCAGGTAATCACAGGTTAAGTGATTTACCCAGGTTCATACAGCTAGGAAGTGACTGAGGCTGGATTGGAACTCAGGTCTTCCTAACTCCAGGCTTAGTATTCTGTCCACTGTCCACTGCCCTGCTTCTACTTGTTGCACTAGCAAGGGGAATTCACTTAATCTCTGGAGGCTGGAAAAAATAAAGATAATATAGATAGTTCTTATCAACATGTATAAAAACACCCTACAAATATTAAAGAGCAATAGAAAGGCGGTTATTGTTAAGGAATAGAAGCTATGAATTTTCTAGTAATGACATATGGCTGTGAGGGTTGGACAATAAGGAAAATTGAACGCTACAGAATTGGTACTTTTGAATTGTCATGCTGGAGAAGACTTTTGAGAGTCCCTTGGAAAGCAAGGGGATCAAATCAGTCAATGCATAAAGAAATTAATTCAGACTACTCACTGAGAGGACAAAGGCTGAAGCTGAAGTTTTTTGGCCACATAATGAGAAGATAGGATTCATTGAAAAAGATGCTGTTTTGGGAAAGATTGAAGGCAAAAGGAAAAGGGACGGCAGAGGTGAGATGGATAGATAGTGTCATGGAAACAACAAATATGACCTTTGACGGACTTCAAGAGATGTCTGTCAAATCAAGAAGATTTTAGTGTGCTATCATTCACCAAGTCAGAAAGACTTGGCCATGACTGAATGACTAAATAACAACAGCAGAGAGCATTCCAAAATCTGGTTTTCTGACTCCAAATACAGTGAAGTTTTTTGAATTGTGAAATTATTAAGCATTTCACTTTTTCAATTAACAAGCACTTCTGTTCCTCAACTTTGTCATATGAGAGAGAGTAAAAGAAAAATAAAATTCTATAACAAATCCAGAGAACATTTTTCATCATGCTACCTAAGTTCATGGTCTTCAAAAATGAAGGACGAACACAACCTTGTGAGTAGACCAAGGTGCCTGAGTGGGGACCCAGCTAGCTGGGTAACCCAGTTCATCCTCTCCCTTCTGTCCCCCTCTCCCCTTCCTTTGGAGTTTACTGGCAAAATATCCTTCCTTCCTCCCTTCCCTGTCGTTCCCAAAACCTTAAACCCAATACATCCTGAAGGCCATAGGTTGAACAGCAATAGATCCATGACCAAATTTCACTTAATGGCTGGCTTTGAATGATTATCAATAGTAACAGTTTCTCTTTCCCTCCAAGTGTGATTTAGTTGCTTTTTTATTTCTTTTGCTTATTAAAAGAGTCATTCCCTACTACCTCTTAAAGAGGTCCATTCATTCAATATGCCTTACTTCCCTCTAAGTTAATACCTGAAAAGGCCAAGATCTCCCATTGTATCCTGGGCCATCTTCCGTCATCCTGATGAATATCTGGTCACTGGATCCAGATGGCTCAGGAGGAGAAAGTGAGGCTGGTGACCTTGCACAGTCATGTCATCATTTCTCTGATGTCATGGTCTTCTTTGAAAATGAAGGATGAACACAACAACAACCTAAATTCATGGTTCAGTGGGAAAAGAGTTGGATTAATGTCGAAGTCTCTGGATTCAAATTCAAGTTCCCACACGTCTTACCTGGAAAGATTAATTCAACCTCTTTGGCCTCTAGTTTGCCATCTGTAAAATGAGGGAGTTCAACTAGATGTCTTCTAAGGTCCTTTCTAGTCTCTATATTCTACTCACTATGTAAAAGAATAAAGAAAACTTATAAAAATTATTCCAGTCTCCCTTGGCCTAAGGGAGGGCCAGAACATGACCATTAACAGCCTCAGTGGCCACAAAATAGTTACCATACCATGTTAGCACGATTAAGTGGAAAAAAGTTAAGATACAGAATTAGACATTTATTTTTAGACATAGCTGATGCAGAAATTTGCTTTTCTTGATTATATTTGTTACAAAAGTTATTCTTTTTCTTTTCTTTTTTTTAAATGGGGACAGAGGGTAAATAAATGTCTGTTCATTGAAAAAGAAAGAAATTTAATTTTAAAATAAGAAAAATCTTGGGGTAGAAGGCCTGGATCCAAGTTCCACCATTTCTGCTAAATAGCTATATGACCTTGGACAATTTATTTAACTTCTTTGACCCTCCCTTAATTTCTCCATGGAAAGTAGGACTAATATTGCTTGCATTATCCTACACGGCAGGGTTGCTCTTAAGATTAAATGAGAGGAAAATATATACGTGTTTTGTAAACTGAAAAATACCATAAAAACATAAGCTATTAATAGTAAAAGTAAGATATTGCGTCTATGAGAAGCAGTATGGTGAAGTGCATTAACCTGGGTTCAATTCCATCTCTCTGAAAGTGACTTTGTTTGACCTTGGGCTTAACTTAATCCTTCATTTCTCTAGGTAACCCTCTAAGAGTCTACGTGGCAGAGCAGAGGAAATTCCCTATACCTGTAAATCATACATCCAGTCCCTCGCCCTCCTATTATTTTCCACTCAGATCTCATAAGAATGACAGCTTGTACATGAACATAGACAAAACACATATAAATTGATGCAAGGTCAACTTTGATGGTAGGGAAGGCAAGGTACCAGAAATGAAAGGAGCTGGGAAGGTCCCCATGCAGACAGAGAGAGCTGGAGCTGAAGAGTGGAGGTAAAGAGGAGAAACTTTTCACAAGTGCCAACCATTAGAACAACTTAACCTCCATATGAAGCTGGCTGCAATGATTTTTTCTAATCTTTGGGAATTTTTGGCTGTTTGTGTCTTGGCTTCTCCATAAATATACTCATGTCATCCTACTTCTAGCTGCTAACCCCCAGAACAAAGTCCTAAGCTTTAGAGACCTAACTAGGAATTCTTTCCTTTGGTGCAAAAATAATGGGAGAGGGTGTGTGGTTGGCAGTGTCATGGTGGACACTCCAACTGTGGGAGAAGTTAGAATGAAAAAAGGAAGCAATCCATTTAGACTTGCCATTGTGGCTGCTAGGGATGAGTATCAGCCCCTGGAAGGGAGGGAAGGAGGGAAGGAGAGCAATTATTGATTAAAGCACTTTCTCTGTGTGAGGCACTGTGCTACACACTTTACAAATATCATCTCATTTGATTCTCACAACATCTTGGGATTACTATTATGCCCCTTTTATAGTTGAGGAAACTGAGATAGACAGAGGTTAAGTGCTTAGTAAGTGTGTGGGCTAGATTTAAACTCAGAGACAAACAGAAGTTAAGTGATTTGCCCTGTCACACAGCTAATTGAAATCTAAGGCTGAAGTGGAACTCATTGAGGCAGCTGGATGACAGAGTAATTAGATAGAGAATGGGGCCTAGAGTTAGGAAGGCCTGAGTTCAAATCCAACTTCAGACACTTACTAGAGGTGTGACCCTGGGCAAGACACTTGACCTCTGTTTCTAATTTCCCCACTATAAAATGGGGATAACACCAACACCTTCTTCACAGATTTGTTGTGATGTTCAAGTGAGAAAATAATACTTGTAAAGCTTTTTTACAGTCCTGGCACATAGTAGGCACTATATAAATGCTTCTTCCCTTCCCTTCCTCCTTCAGGCCTTTCCCTAGCATTCTGTCTTCTGGGTCATCCACTCAGCAATGTGGATCCTGGAGTGGTGCCTTAGGGTCAGTTGAAGAAGCAGTATCATGCCATGTAGCTTAGACAAATGTAGGATTAGAAGACATGAGACCCTGGGAGGGTGAACTCCTTATTACCTCAGAAAGGAAGCACACCTGAACCTCATATGCTTCTCCCTCAGAAAAAAAATGCTGATTTCCAAGCACTAATTAAGATTCTGCCTGGATCCTATTGGATCCACCAAGAGATAGAATCTGCAAATATTATAGTCCAAACCAGGAGTTATAGTGCAATAAATTTCAAAGAACAATTGATAAAACCAAAAGGTCGATTCTCCTTCCTAATGTCTCCTACAACCATCATCAAAGAATGGTGGTGGTGGTGGTGGTAGTAGTAGTAGTAGTTGTAGAAGTAGTGGTAGTAGTCATTGCTAGAGAAGTTGTAGTAGGAGTTGTAGAAGTAATAGCAACGGTAACAGTTGTTGTAGAAATAGTAGTAGCTGTAGAAACAGGAGTAGCTGTGGAAGAAGTAGTAGGAGTAGCTCTTATCACTCCATAGGAGCAATACGGATCATTCCTATAAATTATTCATTTCTCAATTTGGCTGTGTAAAGGAAGAAGAAAATATTCCAAAATCAATAGTATCCTGCACACTGCTGGCATTTGATAAATTCTGGCATGGTAAATTGGGAAATAAGGTCTTTTCCCTTTAAAATGCTGAGTCCCTTGATGACTTATAACCCAGTCATCATTATGCGTATTTCCCATAGTCACCTGCACTTACTTCTCTCGACACTTCCTGAGAATCCCCACCACTTCAATAGTACAATTTATACCCTACTAAAGTAAATTAAAAGATGCATAAAATTAATTAGCAGACATATGATCCGATATCTAATTTATAAGATCTCATTCCCTAATGTCATGATAAAGAAATCACTCTCTTCAAGAATTACAAATTTTTCACTTTCTTCTTGAGAGAGATTTTTTTAAGTTATACTACAATGACCTGCTTCTTTAAAACACAGAGCAACTATTGCTTATTTCCAAAATAAACTATGAATGACTGAAGTCAATTTTGATTTCTTTTGACTGCACAAATTATTTTTAAAGCTAACAGCCCAGCACATTTTAGGATAGATCCAATCATTCAAACTGAACCAGAAATTCCCTATACCATAATAATTTCTAATCATTTCACAGTGCACATACCCAGCATCTAAATGTCATCTTCCACATGTCAAAATAAGATTAATGTCTATTACCACACCTCTGAACCATCATATCCTTTTTCTAGAAAGATCATAAAAGTAAGAACTATGGAAATGGCATCTAATTCCACAGTAGATTGTATCCTATATGTTTTAGCATTATCAGCTTTAATATCACACTTCTTAAATTTAACATGATGACTCATTGCAATTATTCATTTTCAACTTTTTATATAGAGCCTAAGAGTTTTGACTAAAGAAATAACTTTTTGTAGTGGAAATAGCTGCTAAAAAGTTTTTTTTCTTTTTTCCTGAAGAACCAGGACTGACAATTTTACCCACTCTGCTCAAAAAACATCAGTTTCTATCATTTCTAGTATAATATACAAACTCCTCCCCTTAACATTTAGAACTCCTTCATTCAGTTCCTTCCCGTCTTTCAAGGCTTACTGAACATTACTCCCCTCTCCTAATCTTATGTCCTGGTCATATTTCTTATGCAGCTCTGCCTCACATCCAATTCATTTGCAAGTCAAGCCAGCTCCCTCCTGACATCATTGGTCATCTTAAGTTGAACAACAACCTGTGAGTATTAGGAAGTGCCTCCTGTGGATCCAACTGACCAGTTTGAGTTAGGCAATCTTGATGTCTTCTTCTGCTTCTCCTTCTCTTCTTCTCCTTCTCTTCTCCTCCTTCTCCTCCTCCTCCTCTTCCTCCTCCTCTTCCTCCTCCTCTTCCTCCTCCTTCTTCTTCTTTTCCCTCTGAGAAAACAGGCTTCAAAAAAGCCCATTGTGATTCAAATGGAGCCACCTGACTGTGCCTTTAAAACCCAAATCACTCTGTTTTTCACTGAATGGCCAATAAAAAGTCCCAGCCCAAGCCTCTCTTGCTCATTCTTTGCTTGGGTTTCCATGGTTCAGAATGAGTATAAATAGCAATTGTTTCTGTTTTGGCCAGAAACTCTGAGGGTCTTCTCCACCCAGACTGATTCTTCTATAAAGGCAAACTAAGGCTATCTTTTGTCTCAATTCTAACCTAATCTTTAATCACTGAGTGGGTGTGGCCTCAGATAAACTGACACCTGAGCCAAGGTCTCCCACTGTATCTTGGATTATCTCCAATAATCTTGACTTATGTGTTGCCACTGGACCTTGATGACTCTGGAGGAGACAGTAAGGTTGATGATCATGCACAGATCTGCCTCACTTAAATCCAGTCCATGTGCAAGTCAAGAATACATTACCTTCATGATGTCACTGGTCCTCTTCAAGGGTGAACACCAACAAACCATATGGTCAAATTAACATACTGGTTGGTCCCAAGACCAGATATTCCCTCTTAACTTCATTGCATTCATACTGCCTATGATACATGCCTAGAATATACTACCTTTTCATCTCCTGAGTTTTTCTTAGATTCCTTTGGGATCCTGTCTCCTAATCGAAGGTTTTCTTGGTTCTTATAGTTATTAGTTCTAAATCCCTTGCCAAATTATGTTGTATTTATTCATCTGTGTGAAGCTTCTCTTTGTGTTGCCAGAGAGCTCAATATAGGCTTATGCTTTTTCTCTTTTAAGTCCAGAGAAATTTGTCTTCTGGGTTTACTTTTGTACTTTCTCAATTGTGTTTCTCCTGTGTTTTCTCCATACCCACTGCTCCATAGCAAATATTCCCTTAGAATGCAATTAAAAAGTCAACTTATCTTTATCTGGAACAAAAACCCATTATAAAAGTACTAATAGCAAATAAACAAAGTTTTTAAAGGAATACAGAAGCTCCAAAGGGTAAATGATGTTGATCAGAAAAGAAAAGAAGTAGAAAGTGAATAAATTCACCAAATCCCAGCAGAGCAATGACAGAGGCACAGTCACACAAGCAGCAAGGTCTTTCCAGTAAAGTCATTCTTTAAGCAAATTATTAAGTCTGACAAAGTCTAACTGCTAATATTAACATCCAATTCAAGATAGCAACACCATGTGTTCAATCAAGTTCCCACCACTGGCACTTGTCCATACCCACAAGATGGAGAACTCCAAATTTCCTGGACCTTGTCATCCTTCTGGGATCCTGTCTATCATAATCCTTTAGACTCTTCTTCTAGCAGGGAAAACCATAATTCTCAACAGGCTATGCTTTCAATACAGAGCAATATGGTTATCCATAAGCAAACTCTAAGCTCTAAAGACAAGGAAAAAAAATGATTGTTTTCTTTTTCCTTATGTCCTCAGCACCTAGCACAGTGCCTTGTCAATTTTATTATTGGTTCTAGGGCTTTTAATTTCACTGATATATAAAGTGCCTCCAGTAAGTAACTTCCATCTCCCAAGTCAATCAGCATCTATTAAACTTAAAGGGTTGCTTTCAGCAAGGAGAGATTAAGTGACTTACCCAACGTCACACAGTCTAACATAGTATGTGTCCAAGGAAGGACTTTAACCCAGGCCTAAAGTCTATTCATCACATGGCAGAGCCTCTTACCTTGCTTATGAAATTTAAATGAATTTGTATTGTAGATGCTTTCCTCTGTAGATTCAACCCCACAGTGAGCCTTCCTGCCTCTGTTACTAGACTGCTTGCATGGGAGCAATGGCTTCCCCCTTTGAAAGCTTTATGGATTCCCCCTAGAATAGGATATAAGTAAGTAATTTATGCAAATACCCAGCCCTGTGGAAGTTAGAAAAAATTTATCAGTTATAAACTAGAAACATAACTTACAGAGAAAAATAGACATAAACAAACTAGAAAGCTTGGTAATTCTGAACTTCTTGCTCCAGTTTCTTTCCCACATACTCCCAGACCTCTCCTCACAGCCCCGGTTAGGTGCAGACAGAGCCTGTTTGTCACAGGGAGGGTAATATAACATGCATGCCCTAAGCATTAATAGCTTTTCCTGACAATGCAATATTTAAAGAAAACATGGTCAGGGCTTGTTAAGGGTAGAATCAACCCACATACAAGGCCTATTCTGCAGCTCACTGATGTTCTACCAAGTAAAGTTTTTATTACCTTGACTTTGAAATAGTATAACAAAGACCTATCCCTGGCTAGGCTTTTCTCCCACTCCGGGTGAAATAACAATGCAACACCTCAAGACACATCACAAAACAATAATGAATTGTAAACTAAACAGTAGGGATAATAGCTTTTATTATTGGAGAGAAATGAAAGCTCACTAAGGGAGTGGCATGATGGAGGAAGGTATTGTCAATAATAGCTAACATTTAAACACAACTTAAGGTTTACAAAAGACTTTCCCTAGAACAGCACTGTGAAATTGGTAGAGCAAACATTCTTATGCCTGGAAATTGAGACTTAGGTAGGCAAAATGCTTGGTCCCCCATCACACAGCTAATAACTACTGAACTCAAGATGAGAGTTCGGCTCTCCTGATTAGAAATCCTGTACTCTTCTCGTTGTGACTTTTGGCAAATAAGATAAAGTGCCATTACAGATGGAATTTAAAAAAATAATAAATCCAAGCCAAAGTATAAGGAAGAACACAGAGAAGGAAAATCATGAGATATAAATAGTCCCACTGGACAAACAGCATAGAAAGTGACACTAATGGCTAAACTTCATATGGAGCTTACTGTGTGCCAGGCATTGTGTTGAACACCATTTAATCCTCGCGATAACTCTTAGATATAGATGCTATTATAATCCCATATTACAGATGAGGAAACAGAGGCAAATGAAAGTTAAGTGATTTCCCCAGGGTTATACAACTACTAAGTATCTGAAGACAGATCTGAACACAGATCGTCCCAACTCCAGCACAGCATTTGCACCGCCTAGCTGCCTATAGTAATGGAATTTGGTTGGAAATATATGATGGGAATGGATTATGAAAGAAATTATATGCCATGCTAAGTAATCTAGATTTTTTAATATATTACAGACATAATATATTATATTATAATATATTTATTATAATATTTTATTATAATATATATTTATAATAATATATATTTGTAATATATAATAGACTTTGCATAAAGGAAGTCACTGAAGATTTTTTGATTCTTGGAGTTCTAGACTTCCTCTACAACATCCCAGATCTTCATTCTGCATGGATCATTTCATCTTTACTCCATGACCAGGAAAATCTTTGAAACTACAGACCTCCTGCTTGTAAGAAAAGAGAATTGAGTCTATTAAGCCTCATTTTCTTGCTACTGAAAGTAGCTCTTGAAGACAAAAATGTGACATTTGGGGAAGATATCTTAATTCTTTGAGGCCATTGATGTACTATTTACTTAGCAATGTGGACCTGCATTGTTGCACTTTTAGTTTCTCTAAAATGGTTAAATCTGCAGTAGAATGCAAACAAAACATCAACATGTGTGGACATCCCTCCTTTCTTGCTATCTTGAAATTATTTTGTATTACTTTGTAGATTATGGTAGTGTGGTTAAAGGTACTTGGTTGAAGAAAACTACTTACTTCTTCATTCTGGGGTACCTTTCATGCAAATGGCACTTTCTTCCCCACCTTTTCCAATAGGACTACAATTTATGATATACATCTTCAGCACTTTGTGTTGTCACTTGGGGTGGGGGGAAAGGCAGTTTCTTTTCAAGCCTGTCCTAAGAGGGATCTTTCTAAGTCAAAGTCATCCACTGCATCCCAAGCCATCGCCAGTCATCTTGACTTCTGTCATCTCACTGCACATCAGTGAACCAGAAAGAGTGAGGGTGATGACTTTGAGCAACTCTGTCTCACTTGAATCTCAGTTCATGCACAAGAACAAGACATCACCCTATGACGTCATTGGTCCTCCTTGAGAACCAAGGATGAACAACAAGAACCTGAGAAAGCACTGAGGGAAACTGCCTCAGAAATTCTATTCCAGATAATTTGCAGATTCTTCCCCCAGGAGGACTGCCTCTGACTCGTTGGATCTAGATATTTAGCCTTTGGGATGCTACAAAATTTACACTAATAAAATATCTTTTGTTGCATTGAGCCCCAAATTTTGTGCCAAGGAATTCCCCCTAGCACAAATATAGCCTACATTCTGTCTCTCCTTACTTCACAGGCCATATTCTTCTTCTCAGCTATATTTATCCCCCACGGGTACAAAGAAATCAGCAATTCCATGAATGGCTATGCTGTTTTATATGAATTTGTGTCTTCCAAAATAAGTAGCAAAATACGGAAATGTGTTTTGCATGATTGCACAAGTATAACCTAGATCAAATTGCTTACCATCTCAAGGAGGAAGAAGGAGGAGGGCAAGGGGAGGAAGGGAGACAACTTGGAACTCAATTTTTTTAAGAATGCTAAAAATTGTTTTTACATGTAGTTTAGGAAAAAATATTATCAAAAACACAATATGTAGCAAAACAAAAAGCAAGTCAAATTTTAAAGAACAGGGATTTGAGATAAAAATCAGTATCAGGGCTTTCCCAGGAAGCAAGCACCTATGTGATTCCAATTATCAGAAAATAGTTCTGTTTTTTCAGGAACATGAATGACTCCAAACACTCTGGACCTATTCAATATGGCTTCTGCATAGCTCAACTACAGTCTTTATGTTGATGTCTCGGTATTCTCTTTCCTGTCAATTCATTAACAGTTGCAGTGACAGTGGCACTAACTACACAGGGCATCCTTACCCCATTCTCCTGGCAGTCCACCTCCCATCCTCCAACCTTTCTTCTCTTAGGAACAGGAGTGGGGGGAGGTTCAGCTTCTTATCACTATCTCCTAACACTATAAAGTTTCAAGGACAGTGTCTGTCCAGCAGCAGACTTTAGTCTCTTGATACATTTATATTTTGTATTTATATACTTTCCTATGTATTACATATTCCCAATAGAATATAAACTACTTGAGACCAGGAACTGTCTTTGCAACTCTGGTGCCTAATATAGTTCTGACGTTTAGTAGATACTTAAAAATGTTTGTCCAATTGAAGTCAATCATTCAATAAACATTTATTAGATACCTCTCATATGCCAGGCAAGGTGCTAAGTTCTGGGGATATAAAGATAGCTAAAAGACAGTCTCTGCTCTAAAGGATCTCCTAGTCTGAATCATTCATCTTACATAGGACACATTCCATTCAATTACTAGTGATAAGAAATTGACTCCATAAAGCATATAAAGGAACTGAATGAGCTTACACACAATATCAATTTTCCAGAGAGTGAAAATCCAGGAATAGATATATTTTCTCTTCTAAATACCTTTTGTCCAGATATCTCTACAGTGTGCAGTCTATAACTACCATCCAGCAACCAAAGCTTTGACCTTTCAGCTCTGGTTTTCAGCAGAATCATTTGAGCCAGGTACTGAAATTTATACAGCTTTATCTATAGAGAGGTAGAAGAAATTTGGGTTAAAATTCTGCTTCTGACCCTTACGAGCTGTGTCACCAAAGACAAATCACTTAACTACTCTGAGCCTTTCTAAATGAGAGTGAATGTAAAATATTTTATTCTAGTGCTGTGTCAGTTATTTTTTTCCTATTTTCAATACAAAGTGGTGAATAGAGAGCCAGTCTCGTAAGTGAGGAAACCTGGGTTCAAATTTCACTTCTGCCTCTACTTCAGTGACCCTGCACAAATGTCCTACCTAGCCAGTCCTCTCAAACTATAAGTTAGAGAGCTGGTGCCAATCTACATCACCAGAGAGAATTTCCTTACTGGGAGTTCTCTCAACCCATGAAATTCCAGATCTTGTTTCATTTCATTTTGTTTTATTTTTTTAATTGCCTATACATTATGGTACTCCCGTAACTCTACAAAGCCAATGTCCCTGGAATTGTTTCTGCTCATATGACTTTCTTTAATATTAAAATCCCTGCTTAGTTTTTCTTAATTCTAGATATTTTCTCAAGTAAGAATCTTCCCATTTTCTCCATCTCAAAATGCCTTTGGGCCCCACAAACTCCCATTAAGTTAATATTATCTGAATTAATACGAGTTCCCCAAGTATTTCATCGGCCCCCTGCTGCAAGCTTCACTTTCCAAAGGGTTGGCATAATGTAGTTTGATGAACCATTTGGGTTACTGGTGAATTGAGCCCTCTTTCTGATTTATTTGTTCAAATGGCTTAATCTTCTCCTGGTTCTTACTCTTTCCCCAGGCCCCCCAAGAGGATTTAATATTGTACACACTGTGCTGTATTCTTCAGCTAGAGTGTATAGCCTGCTTCATTCCCATAGAAACAGTGAGAAAAGAAAGCATTTCTCTATGTTTTCATGATGGCATTGGGGAAACAGCACGAAATCACAAAGTCCACTGTAAGAGCACTATTTTCCCTTCCTGGCATTTTTTTCCTGAGGAAATTGCAGTCTCTTCATTTAACAATCATATGGGATCAGTTTCTGTTGAACCAGAGAAGTTTATAAGCAGAAAAGAAAGGCAAGGAAGGAAAAGGAAAAGAAAGTCTAATAAGCAAACATGCAGCACTGCAGAATTAAATCCAGCATGTTTACCTTTTGGCTTTGTCGTCTGAAATTACTTTTAAAAATAATAAGCCTCATGGCTTTCAAGAGTGCTTGATATGTTAGAAATCTGAATTGAGATACTATAGTTTACCTTTCTAGATAATATTTTTAGCAAATAACTTTTACACAAAGCTTTTGAGAAACAACCATTGGGTCTTAGTACCCTAAAAATTTAAATCCAATATCATTATAGTTGTCCTTTGGAGATTTTTTCCAGCTTCTTTTGATGCCACCAAAGAAGAGTCTCAGGTTGCCAGGGCAGTAATAGGTTTAGAGTTTGTGGGTACCTCATATTCAGGACAAGTGACTATACTCAAATAATATCATCAGTCAGTTTCTACCAGGTATGTTACTTTTTTTTAGAATGAGTGTGATTGTGGATGCGCAACTGGAGGTAATAGCTCATAGGACTGTTGAATAAGAGCTTGGAGAAATCTTAACTGCCTCATTTTACACAAGACCAAAAAGGTTGAGTGACTTGTGCAAGGTCACACAGCTAGTAAGTGTCTAGGGTGGGATTTGAATTCAGACCTTCCTGAGTTTAAATTTAATGTCATTATTGTCTTTATAGCGAAGGAAGGGTGGGAGGGGAGCTTACAGTAGGAAGGATGGGATGCAGGGTCTATTGTCAGTAGCCACTACCAATAGTTTTAGCCCTTGTTTCTATAAATATAGTCACCACACATCTTTGCTTCTGGAAAGTATTATGGGAAATAAGGGTCCAAGTCATCACCTGTACTTGGACTCAATCTTTTCCAATCCTTTTCCCATCATAGAAAGGAGGAAAATCTTTATTTGATATTTAAAATGACCATACTTTAAGATGCTAGTAAATGGCATTTTAAGAGTGACATTGACAAAATGGAGTTACCTAGGATAGAAGGAGGTCTGGAAATCATATGTTGAAGAACTAAGAAAATTGCTAACGCTAAGTCTGAAGAGAAGAAGACTGAGACATGGTCATCTCTTTCTCAATTACTTATGAGCATGTTCTTTGAAAAAAATCATTAGACTAATTCCATACTGCTCTGGCGGGATCATGGGATCGCACATTTAGACATGGAAGGAACCGTAGTAACGATTGAGTTCAATCCCAAAATTTTGCAGATGGGGAAATTGAGAACTATAGAAGTGAAATGACTTACCCAGGGTCACAAAGCTAGTGAGCATCTCTGTTCTAACCCACATCTCCCTGACTTCAGGTCTAACACTTGAAGATACAAACACCAGACCACGGGTGATCTAGAAGCCAAACTGAAGTCAACTCTAAGAAAAAAAACTTTTTTCTATTAAAATTTCACAAATAAATGGGTTGTGTTGAGAAGAATTGACATCTCATTCATTATCCACAGTGGGCAGCCTCATTCCACATCCTTACCCCCAGATAAGGTGGAAATTCTCCATTTCTTGCTCCTCTAAATCATTGAAGCAGGGAAATTTCTTCTCTGAATTCCAAGAGAAAGACCATATTAGGGAGAAAGAATGCCCAGAGTGAACTTCCTCAGAGCATCTAACATTTTAAGTTATACCTTCCCTTTAATTTTTGTTGGGTCATGTGCTAGACTTCATGCTTGCTTCTCAATTCCTTCCCCTGAAGGCAACATTGAACCTTCTGCCATGTTAGATTTAAGGAGGAGTAGAATTGTACCCTCTTTTCAAAGGATGTCAGTTATGAATTAAGGAGGCAAGCAAGAGAGGAGTAAATTATATAGCTAAGCTATAGCTCAATATCAACATATTTATTGTACAGCATTGCCAAAGGTAGTTAAGAAAGGAGGCTCCCAGACTTGGATGGCAGTAGTGATTCTCCAACAGCTGAAAAATAGGCATGTAAGAGTAAGATAACAGGCAATAGTGGACATGTTGTTGGTTATTCACACAGATCATATTTGTTTGCATAATTCCCCACTCTTGAAAAAGATGTTTTACTACTAAGAGAAGAGGTGACACACAAGAAGGACAATGGGAGCAGTCATTTTACAATGCTGATGATAGCTAGCAGGCAAGAGGATAAATTCCTCCTTGGTGGGCTGCTTTGCCTACCATAACTGTAGCAATCACCGTCAGAGTAGAGCCTCAGAAAGCTTGATAACAGGAGTTTAAGAGACAAAAATAGATTCAACTTTCTTTAATTTACTTTCAACAGCAAAGTTTTCATTCAACATATTTCACACATCAGTTGCTCATATTAACTCTTCAGAAGACCAGGACTTCTGCAACTGACAATCAGAAGAGCTGTCAGAGGAAAATTATGCAGAGGAAAAAAAGTTTATATATAGTCATCAAAATTTAGAGAGTTGGCAGAAATTCACAAGAAAGGAAAATGTAACAGCGAATATAGTACTGCCACCCAGAGGATGGCATTTCTAGGTTTCCAGTCCCTTTCAAGCAAATAATTTCTTTGAATTTTGAAACACAAACTATTTCAAACCTAATATTACCTTTCGCCCAATATCTAAAATAAATTCTGAAGAAGCATTATTTCAATAAACTCTCAGGACACTAAGTTGAGGTGATTTGCCCATTGAATTTCTCCCATGTCTGGAATGTACTTTCCCTTTACTTCTGGCTCTTAAAATCCTGGCCCTACTTCAAAATAATGCCAGGTGTCACCTCCTGTGAAAGGTCTTTCACAACCTAACATTTGTTACTGCTCTCTACCTCTAGAAATTATTTTGTATTATCTTTCATAAAGTTTGTGTTTTCTTACCTATGGAAGTAAAATTTAAGTTTCTTGAAGGCTGGAGTTTGTTTTGTATTTGTATTCCTAGTACCTTGTACACATTCAGATAGTTCTATTTCACAAATGTGACAGATGACAATTCATCGAAACCTATTAATTCTTCAAAATTCTTCTCCACACCCTCCTCTTTTTCTTCTGAGTCAGATATATATTTTGTGGAAGGTAAAAAATTCCTGGCATTAAGTGTGCTAGCTCTAAGCAGATTGCAAAGTAGTTTCATGTATTTTTTTTCTTTCTCAAGTTTTCAATTCATTTTAGTGCTTACTTATTCCTCTTGTCCCCTCACCTCTGCAAATAGAGCTTCACTCAGCAAATTTTAGAGTGACCCAAAACTCTGCCAATCTCATACAACTCTCATGACAAGAGGAAAAAGTCATCAACTGAATATGAATTTATGATAGTTAATATATACATATTTTTTCATAAAATTTTACTGGTTAAAAAATATAAAGTAGGGTTTCTATACATAATTTAGTAGTATTGTGATCCTGAGACACAGTTTGAATATTCCACTCTCCTATATTTGAAAATTGTACTGGAGGCAATAAACTTTGGATATAACCATGCAATTTATCATCAAAAAATAGCAATTTTGCATGGAAAGCAAAATTTTCTAATATTGGATGTTATTTCACAAAATATAATATTTAAAAGTATCATTTGTTTTATTCCTTGTTTAAAAAAGTGGGAAGTCTGCAGTCCCAAATCCTGACATAAGACTTAATCTAATTCATGGAAACAAAAGATCAGACAATCCATCCACCCATCATCTCTAGACATCCTCGCTTATTTCCCAGAATTCTGAAATTGTTCGAATTGTATTCATTGTGTCTTCCCACTGTCACCACCCTACTACCCTACCACAGAACTTTTTCTTTTATTTTCTTTTTTTTGTGGATTATTGCAATAGTAATATTGCACTGGAGTTCTTACTTCTAGCATTTTCCCATTCTTTACTCAATGCCTGTAGACTTCTACCTAAAACAAAACTTTGATCATGCCACTACCAGTTTAAAAATATGCAATGGCTCCACTCTCCTTCCTTGAAAAACATCTATCCTTCTTTAATCTGACTTTCAAAGTCCCACTATATTCTGGCTGTGACAGACTTTACTAACTGTAACTCCACATTATCCTGTAACCTTGGCTCCTTGCTATGAGGCAGATCTATAAAACATGTACCACATTCAGAGTTCTGCACTTAAAATGGCAGTAATCTAATGACTTGTACTTATGCCCCTAGTTAGAGAGCACAGTCTGCTCATGAAAGGACTGGGGATTGAACCCCCAGTCCTGTAGTCATAAAGATTATTCTTCTGTGTGGCTCCCATTGCACTCTCATCCGATAAACAAAAGGACATCTGGCAGCATAAAGATAGGGTTGGTCAACCCCAGGTGTTTATGAGAAATAATATAAAAGTTAGAAAATATATTCTTTAACAGAATTTTTTTTAACACAATTAAGCACAAATAACACCAGGTGGGTCTCTCAGCACTCCTGCTCTCAGAGTGAATGCCTAAGACAGAAATCCACAATCACACACATACTTCCACATCAGTCCATTTAGAAGACCATCTCTCATGTTTTTAAAGATAGGCATGACAAAGATGGCAGATGGCAGTTGCTGTCATGATCATGCTACTCAATTGGATGAGTGCCCTATCTCCTTTCTTCCTTCCTGGAGAGTCCCAAAACTAGTAAGTGAAAAGCTCCACTCTCTTGCTTGAGGGCTTAACTTCAACCTGCACTGGGAAGAATTACAAATCCAAGGGGTTTGTATGGTTGGTCAACCCTTTGCCAAAAGTTGTTACACTCCTATACAATACTTTATCCAAATCGACCTACTCATTGTTCCCCAAACACATCTTGCATCTTCCTATCTCCATGCATTCATGTCCTAGAATACCTGGAACACCTTCTCCCATTTTGATTTCTTGAAAGTCTGCCTATCTTTTAATGTTTAATTCGGATGATGCTATTTCCATGAAAACTTTCTGCTCTGGCTGGAAGTGATCTTTCCCTCTTCTGAACTTTGTAGAATGCATATAACATGTATATAGTCTCAGATTACAGTTATCTGTGTGCAGGGCTCATATTCCGTACTTATGTATATGCCTTAAGTTCAAATACCATATGTTAAATGTCTCTGTGTCTCTTATAGAGCCAAAGGGAGAAAACATGACGTAGTCAAAAGAGTATTAGATTTGTCATTAGAGGACTTTGGTTTGAATCTCAGCTCTGCTGATTAGTCAAATGGCCTTGGTCAAGTCATTTGACCATTCTGAGCCTCAGTTTCCTAACCTGAAAAGTTCCTTTCAATTCTAAATTCCTGTAAGCTTCACTCAGTGTCTTATAGGGAACAGGTTATATTTATCAAACAATTGAAAAATTCTCTACCTTTTCTTTTTACATTTTCTTGTCTTAGGACATAAGAAAGCACCACAGAATACTGCCTGCTTCATATTTAGCCTAAGGCTAGTTCATCACTACTAAGTCAAAAATCAATACCATCTGTTATCCTTCTTTGATGGGTCCCTTTCGCCATTTCTTCTAGGTTAATTGGTCATCCTTCTCTCTGTCCTTCACTTCTTCTCACTTCTGCTTCATGGGGAAATTTTAACTGATCTGGAGTTGTCTCTGAGTTGCTGCTTTCTATGTGATGTGCTCGATACCATATGTTTTTGCTTCTTTAGGTTCCTAATAATTACTGCCTTGCCAGTAAGCTTTGTTTTTTCTTCCTCCCACTTCTCCAGGATATCCCAAAAGGCAGAACTATACTTAGTGGACAGAAGCTAGAGGGAGGTGTGTTTAATCTTTATGTAAGGAAAAATGTCCTAGTAACTAGAAATATCCCAACGTGGAATGCACTGCATGCAGAGGTAGTAATCTTGAAGCAAAAGCTGGATGACCATTGGTCAGGTATCCTGTAAAGTGAGGCTTTGTTCAGGTATGAGTTGGATCAGATGACCACTAAAGGTTCCAAATTATCTGGTTTCATGAAATGCTCTGTCCTGATGTCTTCCTCCCTTGGTCCGACAAGTGAGATAGTCCTCTGAGCCTTCTAAACAAGGTTACATAGATGATAATGCAATAACATTAGCTCCCTTCAATCTGTCCCATTGAAACTGGCTCTGCCAGGAATGTCAAGGGTGAAACTGAAGGCATATGGCTAAAGAGTCTTCCATGGCATTGACTGCAGTCTCATTGGTCATAAAATGTAGATCCAGCACTGACTGCCCAGAGGTAGATAAAGAAAAGGTTTGGCACCCTAGGGCCTATATTAGCAAGTGAGTCAGCAGCAGCAAAGCTAACACCATGTCCACCAAGAGCCAGAAGCAAGATCCACATGACATGGGTAATCAGCAATAATAGCTAGAATTTATATATCATTTTAAGTTTTGCAAAGGACTTCATAGAAGTTCATTTGATCCTCATCCTCACATCAAACCCATCACTCAAATACTATAAATATTCCAATTTTACAGATGAGGAAACTGAGGTGGATAGAAGTTAAGTAACTTATCCAGAGTCACACAACTACAAAGTGTCTGAGGCTGAATTTAAACTCAAATCTTCCTGATTCTAGGTCCAATATTCTATCTACTGCTCCAGCTAATTGTCTTGTAGAATAGAAGTAGACTTGGCATCTCAGAAGCAAAGCAAAGGTCAGAAAAAGAAAGAATGGCGAAAGAGAAGGTCAGAGGTAGAGTCAAATTGGACCAAAGATCTTCCTATAATTTGTTGTATTCAATGAGTTTTTAAGCCAGAGTAAAGTCACTAAACTTTGCTGATACACAAGGCTATAGGCAGGTCTGACTCATCCCCTTATGGTGCTACGTGGGAGGCATCAATGGAGGCTAGTGTTATCCCACCCCCACTCCCCAAACTCTTGCCTGTGCATAAATCAGGCAATTTTAGCTAATGTGGAAGTTTTGATAGAATTCCACAGGTAATTAGGATGTAGAAACTTACCATTCTGTGTTCTATAAGATCCATCTGTCTTGACATGATTCCAAAAAAACAAGCTGCTTTTCTTTATTGAGGGGGAGGCAGAGTATACTAGGAGCTAAAATTAATTCTTTGCTTTCATTTGCAAGAGAAATCTCAGGGAAGACGCTTATCCTAAAAACCTATAGTGGATGGGGACAAGGTAGGGAGAATTCATTTCCAGGACACTGCAATTTGCAAGAAAATCAGAAGATCCATTTAAGTAAATGAGTCACTAAAAGGTCCAAAGGCTCCTATGAAATGGGATAACTCATTTCATTCACAGCAACTGCAGTGCCTACACTGATCACTTCTGCAGCACCTGCCTCATAAGAAGCTGACAGCTCTGGCATGTTTAATCGCAATCATGCACGCTGCTTTAGCAAGACCAGTCTTCCAGTAAAGTGGCTTTGCTCAACAACAGGTGTTTATTTTAATGGCAATCTTTTATATGCCTTGTTCATCAATGCATAAACTAATTGTGCTCTTTAATAAGACAGATGCCCTCTCCTTGAATTCTAGTCTAAACCAAACTGATAAAAATCCTTAGAGCAGAGCAGAGAACCTTGCCTATAGATTCACTGGTCTTTACTCTGAGCTATCCCATGATCTACTACAATACCCCTTTGACAGTAAGATTAACTGGAATGCTTTCTGTCCTACTGTATGTCATCAGAAAAAAAAATGCCTAAAGGTCACTCAATTGAAGTTCATGTAAGAGAAAGAAAACCAGTAAGAAACAATTTTACACTCTTTTCATCTCAGGACTCTGGCCAATTACCATCAATTCACTGTGTTGATGTTACTTTCTCCCTCCTTTATCTGATGTAATAGAATGCTATTCCAAAGAATGCAATGTATCTATAATGCTCATTTAAAATGAGTCGCACTTTTCAGATGCATGCTCCCAACAAAAGCAAGGCATCTATTTTACCCAGGTTATACCAAAGAGGTTGAGTATCACATAGAAAAAGCATTTTTACCCATTGGTGTGAAGTCTTTTCTCTTTTCCCTTTCTTCTAGAAATAGAAAAGTGATCTAACAGAGAAAGCTTTGGTTTTACATGGCCAAGGCCAAACCTTGTCCCCCCTGGTGATCTGAGACAGGTGACCAATAGTCACTGATAGCATCTCTAAGTGCTTATGTGATCTGTCAGTCATCGTCTTCTTTTATCTTTTTCTCTTTTTGTGTGTGTTTCTTGTCTAACTGACCAATCTTTACTTTCCCTATTATTTGTCCATTAGTTCCTGGTGCAATTAGCTGTTTAACTTATTGAAATCCATCTAAACCATGTCAAACTTATACAAAAATATGAAAATAATGAACAAATGTGCCTTGCATTTTCCAGTTGATCTTGTTAACTAAAAAACTATATAAAATTTACCATGTCAAGAAGCCACCTGGTATAATGTATAGAAGGCTGTTCTCAGAGTCAAAAAGACTTTAGTTCAAATTCTACCTTTGATAACTACTAGGTGATCATGGGCAAGTCATTTTCCTCATCTATAGAAAGAGAATAGCTATGCTTCAAGGTTGTCAGAAAGTACAGATGCATGTAAAGTATTTTGCAGTCTTTAAATCCTTTATTGTAAGAGATAAACACAGCACACTTGAGGGCTGCTAGCAGAGGTTCAGGTCTGATTTGGTCAGACAGGAAAGACACTGAAAAGAGGTTCATCTTACTTTATTCTAGACTAGTTTTCTCAGAAGAGGTTGCTGATAATGAGAGCACAAACTCTTAAAGCACTCCCTAATCACCCTTCTCACAGGGGTAGGGGGGGAAACTACCCCTATGTCTTCATGGGGTCAGTCAAGACAGGCACAACTTGTACTTCTCCTAAAACCCCCAAGCCTCAATGGGGGCCAGCTGAGGCAAACACAGATTTCCCCCAAGTTTTGATGGGGGATGATCCAGGTACGCACAGCATTCCAGCTTGTGCATTCAACCCTAAGGTTACTCCCAAACCTCATGGGGCCAGTTGAGGCACACACAGCATTTCTGCATTCAACCCCAAGGGTTCCCCATTCACTGTCTAGTGACCATTTGTTTTATAGACCAACAGAAAAAGAAGGCATATTGCTAGAAATTCCTGTATAGCACTGCGCAGCCTCAGTGGATGTTAATATTATTTACCATTATACAACTATGCACAAACATGGTTGGAGATGTTTTCAACCATAACTGTGGGAATTCATATCTAATACTTGAGAACTGTTGATTGCTATGGCTATAGATCCTGGAAAATTGAATTCTGAGAAATAAGAACAAAAATTCACTTTACAAACACTAAAATTCACCTTACATATTAATTGTGGTAACTCAAGGGAAATGAGTGATCTTTTCAGTAGTGCAGATCAGAAGCTGCCAAGAGCTTCCTAGCTTGTGAGGCTTTCATTCATGTCTACCTACGCAGATCAACATTTTCTTTTTCATTATATTCTCAGTAAATTGTCTAGAATATGGAAATGCTAAGTGATTGACCTAGAGGCATCGGCCATTAGATGGGATTTGAACCCAGGCCTTTCTGATCCAGAGAACAACTCTCCCTTTTTACTTATACTTCCCTTCCCATTCAAGTTTTTGATAATAATGTCAAATGACATCCTTCCATTTCCTGTTTCTCTGTGAATTTGTTCAAGTTTCTAGTCCTCCTATATTTACTATCATTTATTGAATATTTTGACATTATGTATAAAAGGAACATTTGGAAAGCTTTGTCAAAAACTTTCCTCATATCAACCTATGTCATACTTTGGGCAGTCCCGTGATCTACTTAAATCTTGTAATCCTGTTTAAAACAATAACAATGGCACAAGGTTATAATGTTAGTGTGGTAAGAGCTTGTGATAGAAGCACTATCTTAACTCCTGCTCCCATGCAAGTTAGTGTGGCTTGTCCTTAAAAGTATATAAAGAACATCCTCATGACTTGGTTGGGTTGGGGACTAAAGACTCAGGTTGTTGACTGCAGTTCCTGATCACCTGAGTAGGAAGCAGCCACAGTGGATTCAGGATATTCTCTCTAAAGCTTGTCTGGTGGAACACGATGGACATTTGATTGAAAGAAACTTCACTCAGCTGAATCAATCGGAGATCTTCAAGGCCTACCCTTGTTGGATATCCTTCCCTTAGCTAAGGAAATCTATTTTTTAACCAATAAATGACCTCTAAGTGTTTTGTTTTACTAATCTACAAGGCAGTGATCTAAGTCATGCCCTGTCCCTAAGAGACCTATTCTGATGAAGTCATGCTGGCTTTTAATTATCATTGCATCTCTTTCTAAATATTTTATAATTTATTCTAGAATTTTTCTAGGAATTTAATTCAAACTCACTGTCATGTATTTTGTAAACTCCATAGAGTTTACAAGCAAAAATCACTTCCTAGTTTCAAAATCCCAGCATATTTGCCCATCCCATGTCCTGTGGTACCTCTCCCACTCCCAGCAATCTTTTAAAAGTCGTTGATAGTGCTAAGCAATAATATTTTCTAAATCTCCCTGGAATGTAGTTCATCTTAGACCAGTCCCTTGAATTCATTGAAGGCAACTATGCACTCTCTCACCATCTGGTGAACTGTCTTAAGTCTCAGTTCATTGTTAACCAAATTTCTATATCTTTCCCAGTCATAAAATTATTTTATTGGGAAAGAAAATAAAAGAAAAATAAGGATTGAATGGTTCTTTAATCTGTTATCTTTCCTTTGATCTTTTATAGCTAAGAAAATATCTCTAAATGTTCACAGTAAGATTTGACTATGTCAAAAAAAAGCCAGTCGAAGTGATTAAAATATCCATCAGTTCTCTAAAGTTAACTTTTCCCTCATTTCATTGCCACAATAATTAGATAACCTTCCTTAATATTCTAGTAAGTTTCACTTACAGAAAGGGCTGGTAGATGTTGGAGTAGAAGGTTAGGGGAAAATAAAACTGAAGAAATATGAAGGAACAAGATTAGAAGACAGAAAACAGGCCTCACATTGGACTTAATGAAAGGCAATTACACTCCCATCTTCTCACGAAACAAAAATAAAAATATCTACAAAAACATTAGCATTCAAATTGCAAAGATGGTAATCATGGCAGCAGCATCAACATTCCAAGGCCCTTCCTCCCAAACCTCTCAAAATAAAAAATAAATGCACTGAAATCAAATGTCACAAAATTTAAAATTCTTGTCTTTTTTTTTTAGAAAAATGCTAGACCCTCCTTCCATAAAAATGTTTTGATGTATCCAAAAGTGAATATAGCCATTCATCATTAACCCCAAATTTTCCTTTTTATTTCATTCCTATTTCTTAATTTAATAAATGTTCATTGAAAAAATGAATGATCAAGAAAAAGACCTGTGATTTCATTGGTATGGGGGAGTCCCAGTAGAAATCTCTCTCTAACCATTCGAGTCAAGCCCTGTTCTACAACATGTAGTCTTAGAGAGTTTTCTATGGCCCATATTAATTACTAACTTACACAGAATTACGTTAAAAGTTTTCATCAAATGCCAGATCTTCCTGTATCCAAGGTGGGCTCATTATCCACTACTCCCTACTGTGTCTTTCCCTAAAATTTCCTTCACTTAACCAGCATCTAACTCTCCCCTGCCCTTTGCAGGCTTTCCTATATTTCCATGCCCATCCCATTATCCATTGGATTGTAAAGAAGTTTGGACCAGCATATCATAAAGCCATGGACTTTGAAAATCCCAAATAATGGAATATATGTTTGAAACTCCCAATGCCAAATTCATTAATTGGATTCTGGTTAGATAGAAAATGAAGTTTCCCCAGAAGTTTTTGTTATTAGTATTTTCATAAAAGATGGCTCACAATAGGAAGTTTTATGCTTGGTCTTTGCCAAATTTTTGTTTGTTAGTTTGAGTTTGGTTTTTTAGATGCTGAGCCTTCCTCTCTTTCCCAAACTAAGTGTTGTCTCTATCTGACCCAGGCATTTCAGGTCTCCAGTCACACTGCTGACCACCAAGGAATCTTTGACTTGCTCCATTTCCTCCTTGACTGGTTCATTCCTCAATAGGCAGCCTGGTAGTACTCACCCTCAGAAGTTCACCATATTGGTGTCAGATGTTGAATAGACAGACACCCAATCAACTTTAGCCTTTTTTAGCTTAGAACTCCCAAACTCAAATGATCCATCAATTTCAGCATTCTCAGGTAGCAGGGGTTACAGGTGTGAACGACATGCTGCACATTGAATCTTCTACTTATATAGGTGTGAGGACATCCATTTCAGATGTTACTGGACTATAAAATCTTTGAGGGAAAAGATTATATCTTTTTATCTTTATATCATTCACAGCATCTGTTGGACAACCCTACATTTAATATGTATATATATATATATATATATATATATATGTAGAAGAATAATATTTTTATTGATAGCAGAAAGGGTATCTTCAAGAAGGTATTCATTGCATAATTCAAATTGACTGGATAAAGTAAAGATAGATTTTTCAAAGGATGAAAAAAATAGCTAATGACACTTATCAAGAGTTCAAGTGTGCGGGTCAAGAATGATCGCTGATTTCTGTGGCAACAAGAGCACTGCATAGATGCACCAAAAAGACATGAAGACATTGTTCCTTTCCTTTTACTCTCTGTCAAGAAAAATGGTCAAGTTCAAGAGTTAGGAAATATAAGTTCTAGCCCCGTCTATGCTGTTAACTTGAAATATGGATTGAAAGAAATTATTTCATCTCTGGGTACCTTAGTTTTCTCCATAACTCATGGAGATTAAACATTTCACCTATATTATTCTTGGTTATTCTGGGACTCAGAAGAGATTATACTGGTGAAGGAGCTTTGAAAACTACAAAGCACTAAAATATTACTATAATGACAAACATATCCTTTAAGGGACAGTATGGTAGAGGGCTACATGTCCTCAAAATGGCCAAACACAAAGATTCTGCAAAATACATACATACATATACACACATACGTACATATACATATGTGTAGACATACATACATACATATGTATGTATATGTATGCACACACACATATATATAGGCTAACTTTACTATAAATATGTATTTGACCATTGTTGCCTGATATATGAAAGCTCCATGATATCTCTCAGTATAAGAACCCCATCCACTGACACAAATCGTAATACATCTATAATTTAGTAGATAAGTCTAGCAGGATGCATAAAGAAGTTAAGTAACATAAGAAATAAGGTGCAGAGCTGGAATTTAAGCTCATGGTTTCATGCTTGGCACTCTATCTATTCTGCCTCAGAACCACCCAAAACTTTCTTATCTTGTCTGGATCCAGGACTCCATTTGATTTCTGAGCCACCTGCACACCAAATCATGCCCTGGTCCTCTTCATGCCATAATCCCTAGTTCACCCCCTTCAAGTTCCTCTTTAGAGTCCCCCATTAGAATGTGAGCAGCTTGTGGCAGGGTCTATCTTACCTACTCACATTTGTATCTTCATAGCTTAACATAGTACAAGACTTAGTAAGCATTTAATAAATTGCACACTTAATCATAAATATGTATATAGATACACAGAGAATCTATCTACATATCTGTCATTCATCTATCACCTAACAATTATCTATCTATCCATCTATCTACCCATCTATCCTCTAGCTTACCTTCACTCAAGTCTCAGCAGTACATCATAATCTTTGAACAGATAATAAGCATTTCAATATCAAATAATAGGTGACAGAAATGGCACAGTTTCCTCCAAAATGGATTTCTCCTTTGGACCATCAAAATCATGATGTGTTTATATTATCTAACACTGATGTGAATTAGTGTAAATAACACCATGGGATAGTTTACTTGAAATATTGTATTAGTTAAACAGAGAAATACCTGCTTCTTGAGATCCAAGGAAATATGACATATAATAAAAATGATTAAACAAAAACCATACCACGGATAAAGTACTCTGCAAAACAAACATGGAAATATAATGAAAAAATCACTACACCAAATCAAAAGACTGGGAGAAACGTTCTGTTTTCTATTGATATTATCTTTCTTCTAACCAGATAGCATGTAGGTTAAAAAGAAATCAACAATGAGTCATAAATAGAAGAGATACTTCTCTGATGTCAGTGTTTTCAGTGTTTATGACTCTGAGCTTAGCTTCAGAAAGAAGGCATATTCTAAACATTAATTAAATTAAAAGTTACTGGTTAAAGATCTTAACAATTACACCTAGAAACAACAGACCTTAGAAAAATCCTCAGGTGGCCCTCAATCTTTTGCAGCCTCTAGGTTTCTTTGTTGAATTATACTCCCAAGAGCTAAGTAAGTGCATGAGGGAGAGACTATGGTTGCACTGAGCACTAAGTTAATAATTGGATGAAAAAAATTCATATCAAAAAGAGCTATAATAAGATGGTACCCAGCAAGACCATTAAAGATGTCCAGTTGATCTCTCATGACACCAATGCCCCTGTCTCTTCAATCAGTGAGGGAACTTAATACAAACTTGTAGTTAAGCATAAGGTAGTTGGTCTCTGGTGCCCTGTTTACCTTCCCTCACGTGTATAGCAAACATTTGCTTAGGGTACAACAAAAATCAGTCAATTTTTATTTGAGAATAAAACCTCTTTAAAAAGTGCTAATAGCAAACAAATGAGGTTTAAATAGAGCAGACAACTGCCATTTAACTAGGTAGCAATGAGGCAGTCTTCAATCAGTGATTTTTTCCACCATGTCAGCTTCTTTGTGACTATTTGGGGTTTTCTTGATAAAGATACTGGAGTACTTTACCATTTCCTTCTCCAGCTCATTTTACTGATAAGAAAACCTAGGCAAACAAGTCTAAGTGTCTTGCCCAGGGTGACAGAGCTACTAAATGTCTTTAGTCAAATTTGAACTCAGGAATATGAGTCCTCTAGACTCCAAGCCCAGCACCTAGCTGCCCACAGTGAAGCAATTAATTCCTAACTCTCTGCAATGAGACAGAGAGATAGACAATTAAGTTCTCCATGTCTCATAGACTAGCAAACAGGTATATCAAGGCAAATCATAAATTCTGTGTATGCAGTTCACTCCACAAATTTTGTGTGTGAAGCTTACTAAGTGTCTGGTTGCTAATGGGCATGTGTCCTGCACTTTTCTTTTTCTTTTTTTAATATAAATTTATTTATTTAACTTTTTACATTCATTTTCACAAGATTTTAGGTTCCAAAATTTTCTCCCCATTTGTCCCCTCCCCCACCCCAGTACACTGAGCATTCCAATGTCCCCTATCACCAATCTGCCCTCTCTCTTCTATCATCCCTCCCTTCTCTTGTCCCCATAGTCTCTTTAGTCCTGTAGGGCCAGATAACTTTCTATTCCCCATTACCTGTATTTCTTATTTCCTAGTAGCAAGAACAATACTCAACAGTTGTTCCTAAAACTTTGAGTTCCAACTTCTCCCCATCCCTCCCTCCCCACCCA
>CM053771.1:417011609-417052998 GCA_028658325.1 Potorous gilbertii
TCCCTTTGGGAAGGCAGGCAATTCAATATAGGCCATATCTGTGTAGTTTTGCAAATGACTTCCATAATAGTCATGTTGTGTAAGACTAACTATATTTCCCTCCATCCTATCCTGCCCCCCATTGTTGCTATTCTCTCTTTTGATCCTGTCCTGTCCTGAACTTTTCTTCGTTTCTCTGAAGAAAGCAAAGGTTCTCTGACTTCCCTTATAAGTTTCTTGACTAACTTGTAGCTCAGTTAATGAAGTCACCGCTATAACCACAATGGAGGAGGTGTTGATAAATTAACAAGGCCCTAAGATCCAATGATTTTTTTCTTATGTGAATGGAATGGGTATTATGGTGTTGCAAGCAAAACAAGTGACATATAGGAAGAATTCAGAGACATTTATGAACCATTATGTGGCAAAGTAATAAGAATCAGGAAAACACTTTGATATCAATAGGAATGTAAGTGAGAACAGTCATACAAACTGAGACCTGGGAAAGACCTTACCTTAAAAACGTCAATGTCCCCCCCCTGCACTTCGGGCCATCTCCAGTCATCTTGACCTATGTCTTGCCACTGGACTCAGATGACTCTGGAGAACAGAGTAAGGCTGATGACTCTGCACAGCTCTGCCTCTCTTAAATCCAGTCCACTTGCAAGTCAAGACATCACCTTCTTGATGTCATTGGCCCTCTTTGAGAATGAAGGATGAACAACAAACAAGTGAGAACAACATTGAACTGATCCAGTTCAATGATCCATAGAGACTTTAGAGGATCCATGGATCCATAGCTCCTCCACCTCTTGGGAAAGAATCTGCATATAATGAGATGTTTTCAAATACAAAGTGCTGATTTATTTTATTTACATCTACCTACCTATTTGTTAGGAGGGAGGTTTCTACTGGGAGTCATTTGGAAATAACATTGATTTAATGAAGAATGTAGAAAGAAAAATTTTTTTAAAAAAATAATAATGTAGAACCATCGCAAGAATGAGACTTGGGATATCTGTATTCTACTCTCATCTCTGCTATTAACTTTTTGTGTCACTTTCAGCAGGGTAACACCCATCTAGGTATCAGTTTCCTCAACTAAGAAATAAAGCTATTGAATTAGATAACCTTTCATATCTCTTCTAGACCTGACATTCTATGCTTCTCTTCTGGCTCACAGAATCTGTAACTTATTCAATATCATAGATTGGTATCTTTATGATGCTGAAAGAAAATGCAAACCAAGAATAGATTTTCCTGTAATGAATCTATTGAGAAACAAAGCAGGATTTGAGGTCAGACATTCTGCTCCTTAGTAAGAAGTCATAAAAATTGCACCGGCATAGTTTTCAGCTCTACAATTGACAGACCTCATCTATAGATGGGCCTACATAGCCCAAAATGTATTAGAAAATCAGTTTCTCTGTGACCAGACATCCATATTCTAGGCAGTTTTCCTCTCTGGGCTCATTAGAAGTCTGGAACTATGAACGCTGAATTATACCAGTGTCTTTCTTTCCATTAACTGAGAGTTCACATCAAAGCCCAGTTTGCAGAAGCTTGAAAAATAAATATAAGCATTTTATAGATGTTGATGAATTATGGCTATCATTACTACAAACCCACATTGGCACCATCAGCTTCTAGGGTCATGTGCCCCTCATTTATTAAAGACTATGTGATTTAGAATAAGATTAAATAAAAATAACAAATGATTTCCTACCTATGATTTTTGCTTATGCAGATTGGCTTTTCTTAAGAAAAAAATAAAAAGACTCAATATCAGTAGTGCTTGGATTTCTAACTTAATTTACACTGTTACTGTGATAGGACAACTTATTATTTGGTTCCCAAGGTTGATGAATTCTCCCAGGACTGTCAGTAATTATTCTCAAGCACCTATTAAGAGAACACTGAAAATTGCTATTATATGCTGACTCAGTAGAGTGCACAACATTCCTTTTCTCTACCTTCTCTCAGCTCCCAGATGTCATTGTGATATGTCTTAGTTGATTTGCACAGGAAAGTTATATTAAATTTTCAAATTATCTAATTATATTGCTGATCTTATATTAAGATATAAATAAAACAGAAAGACTAGCCTGATTTATTGATATGAGATTCTTCATAAAAATGGGGGAAAGTGCAGTGACTAAGTATCAAAATGACCTGTGACCAAAAAAAAAAAAATTATTGCAGTAAGTTCTGCCTAGAAAATAGTCATGAAACTTTAAAAGTCATGAGAATGGTCTAGTCCTCAGAGCTCAGAGTTATGATCATGGACAAACCAGTAACACTCAAAGCAAAAGAAGCCAGGAGTTTAAAAGGTGATTATTTTCAAATGAGATACCAAGATGCAGGCACTCTGCAGGAATCCATGGAAGAAGAAGACTCTAGGAACTACGACAGTGTAGCCAGATGTTCTCTCCAACATGCTCTGCCAATTAGAAATTCACAATCTCCTCTTTTAAAACACAAACACCTCCTAACAAGTTCAAGTCCATCACCTCTTAATGACTTATTTTAATTAGGAAATGAGATTTTTTCCCTTTCTGTTATAGTTTATTGACATCTTTAGAATGGGCTGATGTCTTTCAACACCTAAAGAAAATGTTACCACTTGCTAGCCCCACCATGATTGCTATATTTCTTTGCCATATTTCTAGGATGCCTAGGTCCCTAGGTGTCCTAATCCGCCTTGCATAGAATGGAACAAAATATGTAGTAGTTTCTGATGCTATTTTTATGCAAAAGATAGAAAGATTTGGTCTGAATGATACTAAAATTAGATGGATTCATAATGAATTAAATGACTAGACACCAGGAATAGGCATTAATGATTTGATATTAATAATGACGATAGTTAACATTTATACAGTACTTTAAAATTTATAAAATTATTTATAAACGTTATTTCATTTCATCTTCACAAAAAATTTGGGGGGTTAACTTCTATAATTTTCCCTCTTTTACAGATAAGTCATAAAGAGGTTAAATGACTTGACTAGAATCAAATATCTAGTTAAGCATCTGAAGTTAGATTTGAAGTCAGGTATACGTGACTCCAGGTCAAATGCTCTATCTGTTGCACCAGCTAACTGCCAACTAGGTGTCAATTTATTATTTTGATACCAACTTAGAAGTATCACCCAGGGGTCTAGAAGATCTACACTCCCCTTGGTACTGTTAAACATTTTTTAAAAATGAATTAGATAAAGGCAAACATCAAATTCATAAATGACCCAAAGATGTTACAGCCAGAATCTAACATTTTCAAATGACTAAATCTAAAAAAATGAAATTCAGTAGCAAAAAAAAAATGTAAATTCTTACATTTGGATTAGAAATCACAAATTCACAAGTACAATATGGAGAAAGAAAGATTGGAAAGTAGTTTGTCTGTATAGGAGACAACATTGAGATTTTGTAGTCAAAAAAGCCTTTGTTGAAAGTCAGCTTCCAGTAAAAAAGGAGGTGATAGGTTCATTGTCCTTTGCCTTGGTCAGACCTCATGTAAATTGTTGTGTTCAGTTCTATTTGTCACATTTCAGGAAGATTATTGATAAACTTCAGAGTAACCAGAGGACGTTAATCAATGTACCCAAAAATCTTTAGTAACATAATCTCATGCAATGTTTGGTTGAAGGAACTAGCGATATTTACCCTATAGAAGAGCAGATTTGGAGAAATTGTGGCACTTATCTTAAAATACATAAAGATCCCACAGGGAGAGCAAGGTTTCAATTCATATATCTGCAGAACTTGCAGCAAAGGCAAATATAAGTTGTTAGGATAAATTTCAAAATAAGCAGAGTTGTCCAGAAGTAGAATGAGTTACCTCATGAGAGAGCAAAATCCACCCTTCTTATTTGAGACCTTTGATCAGACTCATAGCCACTATTTTTGTTGTTGTTGAGTAGGGTTTTTTCAAATATACATTAGACTAGATAGCAACTGATGTCCTTCCCAATTATAAAACTATATGATATAGTGCCAGAAATATTGCTATGTCAATAATTCAAGAAAAAGAAATTGATGGAATAAGCATGTGGAAATGAAGCACAATTATTTCTATTCTCATGTGATATGATGATTTACTTAGAAAATCCCAGCTAACCAACCAAAAATTAATTGAAATAGTGGCCTCACTAAAGTAGGAAGATAAAAATAAACTCATAGAAATCACCTGCTTCTCTATATATTACTAACAAATCTCAGGAGAAACAAATGAAAAGAAAAAAAGTCATTCAAAGTAACCACAAGAAGTGTAAAATATATGAATTTTAACTCACCAAGGCTCACACAGGACATACATACATACATAGATATATATATATAAAACTATAAAATAGCCATTGTGGAATTAAGAAAAGTTTAAGTAACAAAGAAGCATTAATTGTTTATGGTTATACTGTTATCATATAATAAACATGATCATATGATCAAAACTAACATGTAGATTTAATACTCCATGAATCAAAATACTAAGGGATTTCATCATAGAACTATAGAAAATAATAGTAAAGTTTATTAGCCCAGAATCTCAAGGAAATTTTTTTAAAGATATGGATGAAGGAGACCTGGCACAATGACGTCTCAAACAATATTATAAGGCAACAAACATCATACTTATTTGTTACTAGTTAAAAATAGAAAAGTAAAGCCATGAACGCCAAGTAGATAAGCTGAACCTGCAAGAAAATGAAAGGAGCATGGTGTTTGATAAATCTTGGTTTTTATGGAAGTCATCTTTTTGGAGAAGTAGAAGAGAGATAACTTCTCATCTCTCAATGATAACTGCATTCTTTGCACGCTGGAGGATTCAAAAAGGAGAACTTTTATTATGGACCTGATTCCGACTAGACAAAAGGAATTAAGAAGGAGGAAAATGGAAACCTTGTGGGTAAGTGATCATTCTGCTTTAAATTTTTACAGGAGAATTCAGCCCCAGAAGGATGAGAAGCTCTCAAGAATGAAATTCTAAGGAAACAATTATAAAGAGAAAAAGGGGGAAAAAGTTTAAGGAAATTGATAGGTGAACTCATCAACTAACTTACATTTTAGAAAAACAAACAGAAAGTAGAAGAAAGGGCAAGTAACAAAGGAGAAGTACAAAGCATGTCATGGTTCAGCTAGAATTGTGCAAGGAAGACTAACGATTTGAAATAACCTAGGTTGGAGTGATATGTTAAGAGCAAAGAAGATTGGATTGCTAGAAGAAAAAGAAGATAATAGCCAATCAGGGGGTTGAGAAAAAGACAATAGAGTATGGAGAGAAGGAAGAACTACTCAAGTCATATTTTTCTTCTGTTTTCTAAAAATAATAATTTTTAGTGGAAAGGACAAAATTAAAGGGCTAAGAGGGCATTGTTGCCAAAAATAAGCCGGGTTATAATAACAAGATCTGGTTGCCTTTGATGAGTTTTGACAACCAAATTTAGATGCATTGTCTCCAAAGCAGACCAAAAAAATTAAAAAAAATAACAACCAAGCAGTTATATGTGTGGTTCGATACCTTCTTCAATATATATATACTCTTACTCATTGACTTAACAGTTCATACTGGGGCCCTCATTATTCCAGAGGATTGGGTTTGTGATGGGGAAGATGAAAGTAGGAGCCTCCCATAAATAATCTTTTCTCTCTCTTAATCATTTTCTTGTTTTCTAGGAGTTTTGTCACATGCCTCTGAATGCAAGTTTAGAAATCTTTATAAGATTTCCTAAATTCCAAATTCAATTCTTTTAGCTACATTGACAATCAAGAAGTGGAAATAATAAATAGCATATTTCAGTTCTCAATCCCATCTTTTCTTGTCTCTTCCATGACTTTGTCCCATACAAAACTAGGTACCCAGAATATATGTATGTATGTCCCAAACTCCTCTATGTTTTGCTCTTCCTCTACCTTAATCCCTGTTTCAAGGCAGTTTGTAAATCCAAAGCCCACTCCCCTAGAGACATATAGACAAATTTCACTTAAGTTGATTCTTTTGATTAAATTTCTCATCACATTCTATTTCCAAAATATTTAGATAAATTTTTCTCTAATGTCTTGATTTTTCTGTTGTCATTCTCATATTTTGATGGGAGGAAACTAGATGCCTCAGTGAAGCATCTGGACCCAGAATCAGAAAGATTTGGATTCAAAGCCAGCCTCAGACACTTACTGGTTGTGTGACTCTGGGAAAGTCACTTAACCTCTGTTTGCCTTGGAGTCAGTTAGTGACTCAATGGATAGAGTACTGGATCGAGACTCAAGAAGACTTGCATCTTCTATTCTGAGAGGGAAAAAGGAAAAAAAGAAAGATTTGGGCTAGATAATAGCACATTTAAATGTATTCAAATAGGATTGAATGCCTAGCTCAAAAAGTAATTATCAATATTTTAATGTCAACTTGGAAGGATATCTCCAAAAGAGTGCCCCAGAGATTTGTGTTTAATCCTCTGATTTTTGACATCCCAATCTGTGATTTCACCATCATCACAGAGAACATCCTTATTTTTCTCCAAGTTTTCAAATGATATAAAGTTAAAAGGAAGAAAGAGCTCATACTGAGGATCCAAAAAGATCTTGATTGAGTAGAACTATGGAATTAATTTAATGAGATTCAATAAGAATAAATATCAAATTTTTCACAGGTAGTTTTTTCAAATGATCTCCATAAGAACAAGGTAGAAGAAGGTATGGTGAGAAATCAGTTTGCCTGAAAAATGACTAGGCATTATAGTGGACTGACTGCAGATCTACTTTCCATTAACAATGTGATGATAGCACAGTCTTGGGGTACAATAAGAGAGCCAAAGTATACAGGAATAAAGGGATGCAGTACTGGACTATATTTTTATTGAGGCCTACATGTGAGGAAATACTTTAAAAAGGCAAGAAGCTTTCAGAGGAGATCAACTAGAATGTCAAAGGGACTTGAGTTCATGGCCTGTCCAATTCAATTCAATCCAAGAAGTACTTAAATTCACGTACTATCTGCAAGGCACAGAACTAAGAACCAGAAATACAAAGATAAAGCTGTAGGGGTAACTTTGCCCTTAAAAAATCTGTATTCTAACGTATAGTAGGCACTTAATAAATATTTGTTGATTGATGAAATATAGGCAGGAGAATGCAAAGAAATAAATATATAGATCTGATAATATAGAGAGTGAGAGAGCCCTAACACCTAGGGGAATCAAGGAATTTTTTTTTCTTCTGTTGGAAGTGGAACAAAACCTGAAATTTTCAGGAAACTAGATACTGTAAAAGGAAACTATAATGATGGACTACATTCGGCATACTTCCTTTTATTGCACTTCATACATAATTTTACCAGTTGAAGGTTTGCTGCAACCCTGCATTGAGCAAATCAACCATGTCATTTTTCCAACAGTAAATTTTCCAAATTTTCAAATTTTCCAACAGTCTCTGAGTCACATTTTGGTAATTCTCACAATATTTCAAACTTTTTCATTATGATCATATTTGTTATAGTGATCTACAATCAGTGATCTTGGATGTTATTATTTTAATTGTTTTGGGGCACCATGCCCCACTCTCATTCAAGATGGCAAACACAATTGATTACTGCTGTGTGTGTTTTGATTGCTCTACTGAACGACCTACCATTCTGTCTCTCTCCCTCTCCTTGGGCCTCTTTATTCTCTGAGACACAACAATATTGAAATAGCCCTACAATGGCTTCTAAATGTTCAAGTTAAAGGAAGACTCAATCCATGTGACAAACTTTATTGTTGCCTTATTTGAAGATATTGCCATAACCACTTCAACCTTCAGAAGCCACCACCCTGATCATTCAACAGCCATCAACACTGAACCAAGATGCTCCACCCTCAAAAAAATTCTGATTAACAGGAGGCTCAAATGATGGTTAGCATTTTTAGCAATAAATAATATTCATAAAATTGTTACATATGGTTTTTAGACATAATACTATTTCACACTTAATGAACCACAGTATAGTGTAAACATAACTTTTATGTGCACTGGGAAACCAAAAAACTTGTGTGACTTTATTGCAATATTTGCTTTATTGCTGTAGTCTGGAACTGAACCCATGCTATTTCCAAGATATGCCTATACTAGGCAAGTGGAACAACCTGTGCAAAAATATGGAGGCAGGAAACAGAATTTGGGGATATCAAGTACTACAGGTTGACCAGAACATTGTGTTTGTGAAAGGAAATAATTTAAAACAAATCTGAGTTCATATTGTTCAAGGTTTTAAGTGTCCAGATAAGAACTCTATGATTTATCCTAGAGGTAAAAGGAAAGCACAGAAGGTTCCCAATCAGGAAGTGATAAGGTCAGACTTTTGTCAAAGATTGTTTTGGCAGCTGGAGAATTTGAAAAATTTGGCAATAATCTACACAACATAATGAGGGCCTTGAAATAAAGTAATGGCGAGGTAACAGAGGAGAAAGAAATAGATGCAAATGATGCTATAATGATAGAATCAACAAGATTTGAAGATTGATTGACTATAGGAAAGTAAGGAAAAGTGAAGAGCCAAGGAAATCACTAAAATTATGAACCTATGAGACTGGAAGACTGGTAATACACAAGGGAATTTGAAGAAAAGGGAAATTTTAGGAGAAATACACTGAATTCCTTTTTGAACATGCTGAATTTGAAAGAGCTAAAAAATCATATTGTTAGTGTCCAATAGTGAGTTACTGATATGGGACTAGAGCTCACTGGAGACATTTGAATATTTATATAGAGATAGGTAGATTTATATCTATAGAATAGATATATTCATAATCTTTGAGTCATCTTTATCAAAATGATAATTCAATCCATTGGAGTTAGTAAGAACCAATTGAAAGAACTGGGAATATGTGGAGGAGGCGGTATCTTAAAATATGGTGAGGGTTGGGATTTTTGTTGATTGTCCTTTTTTTCAAAAATAATAAATGTTAAATAATAAATAAATAATGAGTGGGAGCAGAGATAATTTTCTTCAAACATTCAAAAGTCTGTCACACGCCAGGAAAACTAGACTAGTCCTATTTGGACCCTCACCTCCGAGGAGTGGAATAATGGATAGAGAGCAGGTCTCCAAACTGGGAAAACCTGTTTTCTGTTACTGACTATGTGACTGTAAGCTAGTCATTAAACCATTAAGGGCTCAATGAAGGACTATAACTTCCAGGAAAAAGACCAAGAGAGTTTTCTCCCCCGTGCCGCTACTCTTCTTAATATTTAAGATGATGCATACAGTGCCTAATAATTTTAGGCTGCTTGACTATGTTAAGCACTTGTTAAGTCAGATGGCATAGTTTAGTCAATATCTAGACTTTTTTCATTAACAGTTTAAGATGTCTTGTTCTGTTCTGGGAATTTCCAAAGAACAATCTTAATCACAGGATCAAGGTATGAGAACAGAAGACTTTTTACAAGGAATTAGATCAGAAAAACAAGAATGGTAACAACACATGAACAACAAGCACTATGAACAGTGGTTAATAGATAAAAATAGGTAGATTTAGGCTTTTTATCAACATAGAGTAACTAATAATTAGAACTCTCAGAAAGCAAAAAAGACCTACTGGAGACCTTCAAAAAAGTCTACGGGATCACTTCTTGGGTATGCTAAAGAGATTCATTTTCTTATTTGCTTGGGATTTATTATTATTATATTAGGTACTACTATTATATTAGGTACAACTAGGTTGTCTATATTTAGAACCAGACCTTCTGGTTCTAAATACAATGTGCTTTCTAGTAGACTACAATGCTTTATTTTTCACAAAGGTGTCATACCTTTTGGAGAAATCATTAGTTCTGTTTCAATGTATATGAACAAATTTGTTCTAAATCATTGTTCCCAGAAATCTTTTGAAGTATTTCCAAGAAATAAAAGCAGAAATACCTCAGATATCCTAATAAGTTCAAGAAGAATTGCTGCTGTAGTCTAAAGAAGTTTTTAATTTCAATCAAGAGAAAAAATTAACACCCAACAGAGTAAAGGAAAAAATACATGAAGTAAAGGTGCATATTGCATATTGTCTATTTAATATTCAATTACATATTTGCATATTCTGCAAGTAATTGGCAACCCAACAACTAACAAGCATCCTGAGCAACACTTAAAACCCAGTTCACACTTTTATATAGAGCTATTACCATATCATTAAGATGTTAACAATAACACAGAGACTCATGTGAAAACACCTTACAGTAAATATAGAGTAGCATTTATACTCATCAAGAGTGTGATTGGTAATATGGAAGAATTAAAATATTTGCTATTTTAATCACATTAACATAAATGCTTTTGAAAGGTCTGTAGTCCAATGGGAGGCAGAATCTGTTTTCGATTATAGTGTGTGTAAATTTAACACAGCACTGGAAACACAGGCAATGTGATTTGTCAAAGATGTTTCTCACAAAGATCTCTGAGGGGTCCTTGCAAAGTCTGTTTTTAGTGCCATAGTTCCCTTTCCGTCCATTCCCTCTACTCCCCAACCAGAGGACTTGTATGCAGCCTAGGCTCTTCTAGCCAGAAGAAGCAATGGGATAAGCCTAACTTCCATTAAGGAGTGACTTCATCCACTCTTCTTCCCAGGAGAATTTACATTTTCAAGAGAAGAAGGCATCATTTAGTCCAATGGAATTACTAGTTTTGATGTTGTGCAGTTGTGCATTGACTTGAGAATTAACAGAGGACATTTCTGATCAGGCTAGCCGTTTTTGGTATTCCACAAACCACACCACATCAGTGATTTCCTACACCATGTTGGGTTAAGATCCTGAACATTTTACTTAAATTCATTTCTGACTCATTTGCTCTCTTACTAAAACATGAACGTCATTGGAATGATTTCTAAACCTAAAATTAGGAGGACTAGGGTTTGAACCTGAGCCCTACCACCTATTTGTCGGGTGACCTTGGGCAAGTCAATTTCAAATCCGCAGGCTCAAATGCCATTTCTATAAAAAGAGGAGGCTGGAGTTGGTGATTTCTAAGATCTCTTTTTACCTCTAACATTCTAGGATTCTGTGAATCCTAAGACATTAAGGTTCCTATTCCCTACAAGGAAACAATGGAGGAATTGATAAGTTGCTTTGCAAAGCACATTCAGATGTTAATATGAAATCTGTAGGATAATAGAACACCTAAGAACCAAACACTATCTCCACCCTGTTCAGTCCATGGCCTGAGCCTGTCTGGTAAAACTATTGATTTTACTTAAAGTGTAGGTTTTCACAAAAAAGGCATTTACAACAAGTATTCCATTTGCTAAATTGAAACCATATTATACAAAAATAGGTATTTTTGATTAAATCAGGAAAAACTTAAAAGTATGTCTTTGATTATGGGTTTGCAAAAGTATAGCATCATTACCGTAATTTCCATATTTGAACATGAAGCAAATGTACATTTTGACTTGTTAAAATGAGCATCAGGAAACCCAAAGCAATTTAAATAGAGACATTCTCCTATTCCCTTGTTATTTCTTTGTAATCGAAAGGTCAGGGCAACAAGCATGAATACATTTCAAGTCTAATATAAACATACAATACTATGTATGTCTCTTTTTTCCTCTTAGCATCATCTTGGAGAATGCACTCTTTGTATTCAATTATTGCATTGAAAAACCCAAGTTAGTACTTTGCAAACTATGATGCATAGTCACAGTTTTCTGAGCATTCATTTATTTGTCAGAATCAACAATTCCAAGGTTCAAATAGACTCAGTATGATTGTTCAGCTGACCATATTGCAAATGCTAAAGACCTGTTATTTGCCCTGACCTATATTAGGCCCATACAGTATCAGTATGACATCATACCTGCTTTCCCAAATACATCCTAACTGAAATAAGAAGAAAGGCAAAATAGCCTTACATGAAATAATGAACAAACAAGGCCCTTCTTGTCATCATACTATTAAAGGACAAAATTCTTTTTCACAGATTAAAATTAGCAAGAGAATTTAGACAAAGGTTTGATAATATTGGTCAGAATTCATATGTGTGAAAGAGATGGCACCTTGAAAGAGGGTGAGGGATTTTTGTTGTTTCTCAAAAAGAACCTTGACATCAGGAAGCTGATGATATGACTTAACAAATGAATTGGATTTAAGTGAGGGAGGGCTATGCAAGGTCATTAGCCTCACTGTCTCCTCTGGAGCATCTGGGTCCTGTGGTTAGATATAGATCAGGATGATAGACTGAGGGGAAAATGAGATCTCATCTGAATTTTGTTTCCCAGTGACTTTTTTACTTCTGTTTGCCTCTGAGGAGTGGAATAATGGATAGGGAGCAGATCTCAAAACTGGAAAGACCTGTGTTCAATTGCCACCTCTGAAACATACTAACCTTGTGACTGGAAGCAAGTCATTAAACCATTCAGTGCTCAATGGAGGACTATAGCTTTCAGGAAAAGATGCTTACCTGAATTGATCAAGACAGTTTCCTCACACAGGAGTTTGTTACCTATACCGATAAATCACAATTTTGGCTTCTATTCCTATCCTTCTTAATATTTAATACAATGCATATGGTACCTAATAATTATAGGCTTCTTGACTATATGATTACACTTGTTAAATCAGATGGTATAGTTTAGTCAATATCTAGACTTTCTTCATTAACAATTTAAGACATCTTGTTCTGTTCTGGGAATTTCCAAAGAACAATTTTAATCTCAGTATCCATGCATGAGAACAGAAGACTTCTTGCAAGGAATTAGATCAGAAAAACAAGAATACCAACCACAATACAAAAATCCATCCATCTCGGCCTTGGTAGCATCAGAAAGCTGAGAAATGTTGGGAGTTAAATTTGCAGACATCTGTCTGGTAGAAGTGTTCAAGCATATCTTGGAAAAGAGGCGAGAACTAATAAACCACCAAGCTGATCTCATCCTAAATATACATTAACTTATGAGGTGTTAACAACATGGGAATTAACCTATGAAATAGCTGCTCATTTTATTAAGCTAAAAGTGGCAATATGTGTGAGTTGTGATTAACAGAAATATGAAATTTCAGATGCCAAAAGACAATTAAATAACTACTGAAATTAGTTTTATAAAAAGGGCATGGCCTACTTAATGGCAAGACCCCTTTAAAGTTCAAAAGACTGGGTCAAGAACACCAATTTCAATCCCGGTTCTTCCATTACCTTATTTGGTAGCTGCCTAAGAGCTTAAATTTTGAAAATTATTAAATGGAGAACAGTGAATTTCCTTCATGCTAAAAAGTGTCTTCTATGATGATTTATTTTTTTCTAAATGCTAGTTATAGCACTTTTTCTAGAGGGTTGGAGTTGTCATTCATCTCCTGAGGCAAGGAAATATTGTATTTCTTCGGGACATGAGATTGACTGGAAAAAAGAACCCAGAAAGGAAAGCTACCAAGACGAGTTGGAATGCAGTGTTTCCCCTACCCCCATTCTTCTCTGGTTGTTGGGAACACTCTTAGGCTTGGACCTCTGAGTTCCTTCTACTCATCCGTAATGCCTCCTGGGTTACATAATTATCATATCTAGGTTTTGGTCTTAGTTTTTCTCTAAGATATGGTTTTTTCAAAAGAACTTTTCACTGTCATTTTTTCCTATTATAGTCATTTCCTCTTGTTCTCTGTGTCTTTGCCCCCTGCCCCAATCTTGAAACCTTGCTTTTCAACTTTTCACAAGGAAAAGCATTTAAGCAGAGGCTTTCTATATAATTACAGTGTCTGCCCAAGGATCACACGTTCTATATGCTTAAATTCCACCACTTTGCTGAAAAGGAAAAAAGTGAGTTTGTCAGTTTTCTAAGATATATACTCTTCATAACAATTGCAAGTAACTTCTTTTTAGTGTTGTTACAATTTACACTGTTGTTTTGTATTGTTCAGTCATTTTTTCAGTCCTGTCTAAATCTTCATGATCCCATTTGGGGTTTTCTTGTCAAAGATGTTGGGGTAATTTGCCATTCTTTTCCAACTCTCTCTACAGATGAGGAAACCAAGGTAAACAGTGTTGAGTGACTTGCCCAGGATCACACACTTAGTATCTTCAGTCAGATTGGAGCTGAGGAAGATGAAATTTCCTGACTCCAAGTCAGCCCTCTATCCTATGAGCCACCTAACTGCTCATACAATATTGTAGTTATGTATTTGCTATTTTCTTAATTCTATTTTCACATCATGAAAGTCTTTTCCTCTTTTTCTGTACTTCATGTTCCTCATTTCCTACAGCATAATCATATTTTATAAAACTAATATGCCACAATTTCTTCTGACATTCCCCAAATGATAGACATTCATTTTATTTTCAGACTTTTGTTGTTGCAATGACTTTTTATTACATATATGTAATATTTATTTATGTTATTGAACCGTTTGGGGTATGGACCTACTACTGAGGTAACAAGGTCAAAGGACTTCTTACCAAAGTACACATTGTTTTCTATTATGGTTGAACTAACAGCTCCACAGCGAGTTTGTATGTGTCTTCCCACAACCCCCCCAACAATCACTGTAAGAATTTTGCAAGATTTTTTTTGTAATTCTGTACTTTTTTAAGAATAGTTTTTGCCAGTTTGATAGGCAGCAGATGACACTTCAAAGTTGTTTTAATTTTCACATATATTAGTGATTTGGAGCAATTTTTCATATTGTTGATCCTTCGCCTTCTGATTCTAAAAGCTGTTAATATCCGTTCACCCCCTCATTATTAAAAACAATCACAAATTCCATAGCATGCTCATCATCATCAAGTCATTTAAAAAGATCCTATTAATGACCTTCTTGTTGTTTCATAAACAAGATGCTCCATCTCTGGGTTCCCAGTATTTTCTCTGGATGGCCACCATACCTGGAATGTTCTCATTCCTAAGTTCTGACTCCTGGCTTCTATTTTCCTTCAAGTCTCACCTAAAATTCACCTTTTTCAGGAAGCTTTTCCGATTCAATCCCTTTTAATTCTTTTGCCTCTCTTCTGATATTTCTTATTGATCTTGTATATAGCTTATTTGTACACACATATTGTGTTTGCTGTCTCTACCATTTACATTTGGGGCTCCTCAAAGGCAGATGTTATCTTTTGCTTCTGTATCTCTAGCACTTAGTACAATGTCTGGCACTTTGCAGTCACTTAATAAATGTTTATTTACTGATTAATTCCTTTGTCTATTTTTCAAAGAGCTGTTTTGCTATGGGGCAAGCTACAATTCAAATACTTTAGGGCAAGGGAGAGAAGATTTCTAAGGCTTAACATTGATCATAACTTTCAAGATCTAAAAGCTATATATGGGGGAAGAAAAAGGATTCTAGTAGTATCCTCTTCTCCCTTCATAAGTCAATAGAACAAGTGGTGCCCTGATGTTTTCCCTGATGGGAGGTTCAATAGGAAAAAAGCAATCCAAAAAAAGCTTGAGAATTTCATCTTAGCTGTTTCACTCCATGAATCCTCTTAACTGCCTGGATACACAGTTCTGTATCTAAGGAAATCTCTCCCAAGAGTAACATGGGTTAAACATTTGACCTGGGCTTCCTATTTCACAAAGATATATTCTTGCACCTGGTCTAAAAAAATGAAATCAAATAAAAATAACGTAAGAACAAGAAACAAAACCACACATTACCTTTTAAAATTATGAAGCAAATCACTTATTCAGTACATTTTCAGGAAAATGCTGATCTTAATGACTTCATTTTTTAAAATCTGGATATGATTTTAGGTAGCATTTCTGGGGAAAAATGCCAAATGTACAGAACTCTTAAAGATACAGTAATAACTTGAGAAGCAACGAAAATGCAATTGGTTCTAAAAAATGGAAAAGTCATCAAAATGAAATGTCCAACAATTAACTCTTATATTTCCTTGCTCTGTGGACTTAATAATAATTCTTCAATAAATCTTGTTTACCTTTAGTATAAAATTTTACAGCCTGTATGAAACTGGTAATCACTTCATCAACTTAAAAAAAAAAAAGTATTGGAGTTAGGGATGTGAGGTGTCCAGAACTGTGATTTTGTATATCTAGAGAATTGTCAGCATGGAAAGTCCTTCTGTCAATGAAGACCAGCAACTATTTTGTAGTTTAACATTCTAGAGAGTTGCCTAGGGCACACTGAGATATCAAGTGCCCTGCCTGGGATCTGTTATGTGTCAGAGTTAAGACAAATATTCATAACTCTGAAATTTACTATTTGTCCACTTAAGGCTGTACTCCATACATGATCAAATATTCTATGTAAATAGTCATTTGATCTTTATGTGTTTAGAAATATGGTTGTTTGCTAACTACTAATAATTTTAGACTCATTTAGAAAGCTTGCTGCTTTCATTCCACTCAGTTACCTACCTTTAGGCTACCTGATAATTCACAAATGCCATCATTAGAGAGAGAATAAAATGGAAAAGACCAAACACATCTATCTATTCTGTTGGCTACTAGGACACCTATGGCTAAAGTTTTGATGAAATATGAGATAGATTTTATTTCCTAATGTGAAACTTGGACATTCTTTGCATTTAAATCATCCATTTCATCTTGCCCAGAGTTACTCAGCTAGTAAATGTCTGAGGTTCAATTTGAGCTCATGTCTTCTTGATGTCAGGCTTGGCATTCTATCTACTACATCATCTAGCTGTCCTTTCATAATTTGACCTCCAGTTGATTTTAATACTTTTTCAATAACCCTTGAATTAATATAATTGTAATTGCATTGTGATTAGTAAAAGATGTATGTAATATTATTTTTCCTCATTTGCTCATAAGATTATCATGTCCTAAGATATGATCAGTTTCTGAAAAGAAACTGTAAACAGTTAAGTAATATATATGCTCCTTTCTATTTCTATGTAATAATCACCAGAGTTATATCATATCTAATTTTTTCTAAAATCCAATTAAGGTCACTATCGTCTTTTTTTTAATTTTTTTGTTTTATCTAGGGCTGATAAGTGTAAATAGAAGTCTTCTGCTATTATAATTTTATTGGGATACTAGGACACTCTCAAGGTGTCCCTCAAGAACTTTGGAATTGATTGTGTGACATGAAAGACCCTGGCACAGGACTGCTCAGCATGGCGTGCCCACGTCAGAAAAGATGCTGTGCTCTATGAGTAAAGCAGAATTGAAATAGCTCAAAGGAGACATTGGATGCACAAATTTAGAGTATTCACACCAAATGTTCACACAAACTATCTGTGCCCAATCTGTGGTGGAGCATTCTGAGCTCATATTGGTCTGATCAGTCACAGTCAGACACAGTGAAATTTGATTTCATCATAGTGATGTCATTTTCGTCTTCTTCGAGAAGGAAAGACAACAACCAACCACATGTTAATTTCATATGCATGTATACATATTCATAAATATATGTTAAGTACATAATTTAAAACATTTAACAAACTTCACATATATACATCTGAGTTGGTTTTTCTTTTCTTTTCAATAGGTAGAAAGTGTGTGAGAAAAAAGATGATAGTAACATTAATTGGGCAGCCAAGTGGTACAGTGCATGGAGCTCTGGTCCTGGAGTCAGGAGGATACGAGTGCAAATCCAATCTCAGACACTGACTAGCTCTGTGACCAGGGCACGATTCACTTACCCATTTTTGCCTCCATTCATTCTGATAGAATGAGCTGGAGAAATAAATGGCAGACCACTCCAGTATTTTTGCCAGGAAAATTTCCACAAAATAGAGTCACAAAGAATTAGATAATACTAATCAACTAAACAACAAAAGAGAAGTGAGAGTAGTACAGTTATGAAATGTTGCATGAACTTTCAAATGAGATCACTGTATTAATAGTATTAGCTATTGTGCTTTGTTACAAGAGACAGTTCTCATTAAGTAGGGGAAATCTAAATTTTTATGACATGAAAATAGAACATTAATAAAACTAAAAAAAATTAAGGTTGGTTTATTTTATCATGCTATATTATGTTTTATCATTTCATATCATGTTAAGTTATGTCATAGCATGTCATTTTGTTATGGATGATTGTTATGTATTCTCAGTATGGTTTTAAAATTATCTTTGCATATTAAGCATTCATTTTATCCCTGTCACTCATTTCCAAAATTGCGAGGTAGAAATAAATGACACCAGAACTCTGATAACTATATATCTATTTATATCTAGAGATAGATAAATATATTTGTACATATATGCATACACATATGCCATTTTAAAATGATAGTCTCTCTGTAAACTAGAAAAATAAAGACAGCCAAAGAAAAATCTCTTCCTTCCTAAAGATAGCAACACTGATAAAATCTGAAAATTTCACTGAAGAGGGTGAGTTGGTAATGCTCAATAGGAATGTTTGGGGACCTAAATGATCCAGTTATATATAGTTCAAATTTCCAATTTCATTCACCAAACTGCGATGGCAATTGTCAACCTTCTATTTCTCAATGCACTTTAAGAACTATGCATGAAATGTGCTCCTTGGATTTGTTTTTTTTAATGAAATTTACATTTTAAGATCTTAATCTTCATCTTCTATTTATCCCTTAGAATATTTAACAAAAATATTATGTGTGCATACACATACACATATACATATGTATAGGTGTACAAATATTTGTGCATACATGTTTAAATTATGATAAATTACTTGTTAGTTTTGCAGGTTGCTACTAATAGTCTACCAAGCTGAGCATCAGAACTTGTCAACAACAAAAATAGTCTTTTTTGTGTATGATTAATGATAAAAAAGTAATATTTTGTGACTTAATTTTTCACCTAGCTTCTCAGTGTTAAACTATAATATCTGCATCACAAAAATGATCGATATTCTTAATCAGAAGTACTAGGGTTCTCATTAAGTTCTCATTAAACTTCTACACCTTAGGTATAACCTTGAGAAGTACATTAGACACTAATGAGTATATTCTTTCATTGCACGCATATAACTCTTATTAATGATAATGGAAACTGCATGCATGCAAGTAAGCAGAAAATACACAGATTAACTATAAAGGCAATACTGAGAAATAATTTTAGCCCAACCTAAATTTTAAATTATTTTTGATAAGACAACTAAATAAGGTTATTTCTAAAAATAGAAAAACATCATAAAAGAAAAATCTAGAGATTTCAAAATATTGGGTAAAATGAAATTGCATACTAAAAAGCAATTTTGCCAACAAATGGTCATGCTAATATTTCTGTTAAGAATTATTCATTTAACAGGTATTCTTTAAAACTGATTCTAAGTTTTTAACCGGTAATATTATTGGAAACTGGATTACTCATTAATCAAAATTTTGTTTGTTTTAGTGCTTTTTAGTTTGGATTATTTTTTGTTGGTGGTGGTGGTGGTGGCTTGTTTTGGTGAGGGGGTTTTTTCTAGACTCAGAGATTCTTTGGAGTGATAGTTTTATGGGTCAAAAAGGAAACATACTGTTCTAGAGAAGGCAATAGATTTAGTCAAAAGGCATGAGTTCTAATATTTGTTCTGTTACATCTTCTTGGACCTTGACCCTTTAATTTTCTGGACCTCTGTTTCCTCTTCTGTGACAGAAGAGGTTTGGACCAGATGAAATGTGGGATTCTTTCTAGCTAATAAAATTTCTTGATCTTAAAAGTAAAACTGTAGGGTTTTATTTGTTAAAAGGCCTTGCGTTCCTTTTCTTGGGACTTCAAATACGACTATACACATTAGATAAGTAAGTTATCTTTATGTGGTGGAAGAATTAGATTTGTTCTGCTTGGCCTTAGAGAACCCTAAGAAGACTAATCTAATTTGAGTAAGAGAGGAAGAAATGCACGTTTAAGGTTAATATCCAATAGAAGGAAAAAACTTTCTAATAAGTAGTAGAGGGCAATGTTAGAATTAACTGCCTCCATGGAAAGTAAATCTTCAAAAAGGGAAAAGATGAATTCAGTGAAACCTAAGTTCTTTGAGGGCAGAGCCTGTGTACCATTTTTTTTATAAAAAAATCTCTATACCTATATGACCTAACATAGTACCTTGAACAAAATAGTGAATAAATAAATTTTTGTGGATTAGTTCAAAAGTTGTATTCATTATCCAGGCAGGGATTAGATAAAATGACCCTTGAGATTCTCTCCAACTCTGAGATTATATTACTTTAAGATTCCATGAAATCAATATCAAGCCTATTTTAAAAAACTGAACTATACTAAAAATTTCATAATTCCTCTGGATGATCAGTCCTAGAAATCAACCACTTATAAAGAGCTTTTTCCTATTACATTCTTGTATCTTCATTGAATATGAACTACATAGGTTCACTATCTTCTTAATAATCCTTCACCTATGTGAATAGACTTTTAAAATATGAAAAGAATTGTAAGAAATTATCTAATCCATTCTTCTGGTTCATATTATAAAACTGATGTGTCACTTTTAAAGAAAGTTGTTTGTTTGTTTTTGCCAGTGCTATTTTGTCTTTATTATAATTGACATGTACACAGGAGACTTAATGAAGTGTATGTGACAATAGCAATGGACATCTTTGTTGAAAATGAACCAGTTTTTAATTTTTATAACGTATCATTTCTAAGAACTTTGCATTGCTCAAATCAATAGGATTGCGTTTTTCTATTATCATCAGTAAAGAAAGAACTTAGCCTCCTTGGATGTCTGGCCCCATCAAAAAACACAAAATATTTGAGGAAGTTGCAAGCTAAAAAGGGCCTTCACTCCAGTGCATCTATGGAAAATGACAAGAAAAGAAATCCATATGTGATTTCATCTTGAAAGAAGATCTTTCTCACTTCACATTTCTGCCCATAAAATCTGCCTAGATAACTGAGAGGTAGTGGTACCAGTTAATAGTGGAAGGAGAATATATTTCATTGCCTTTATGAAGAACTTCAACTAGCTACTCAATATGCAGAAGGGAGATTGTCCTTTCTTTGGGTCATCATTAAGAAATTCATGGCCCAGGCCATTACTACACTTGCCAGAAGATAGATTTAAGGCTTCTGGCCACTGATACTCTGGATGTTTTGAGCACTCTCAGTGTGTGTTCACTCTGTCAAGGTTGGCCAAGTAGAGGAATGTTAAGACTTTGAATGATTAGAAAAGAGCTTATAGCTACCCTTGGCACAAATGTAGATATCCGACTCAATGGGAAACCTCTGTACTGGAGGAGATGCAAAAGGACATGAAAAGAGCATCAATGTTGACTCTGGCTCAAAAAATACAGATGTTACAGCATTAACGAGGCCAATGTTTTCTTTAAACATCATAGTTTTATACCACTAAAGTTTGGTAAGTCACATATTCCTTGAAGTCTAGAATAAATGGATTACAACAAAATTGTCTATAAATTGAATTTCTTTAAAATAAATATTATTTTCTTGCAGGCCTTCATTGCAAAATTAGAGATTAATTCCTATAGAATAAAAATCTTCAAAGAATTGGGTCAATAGGATGATCAGCCTGAGGCATATTAGGAAACTAGAATATAAAAACAATGCCATCCCTGCTAGGAGTTGTATCCTTTATTTAGAAGGTCATTTTTTCTTTTAGAATTTTCCAAACTCCTCAGTCTCCTGTAAGCCTCCTTCAGGCCCTGGGATTATTCCCCTGACTGGAAACAGTAATATCTTACATTTGAAGTTTTACAAAGTGCTTTTTTCCCTGTGCTCTCTATGGTAACTTGAAGTTGAAGTTGAAGTATCATCATTACCCTCTCATTTATAGATGTGAAAGCTGAGTTTTAGGGAAATCAGATGATGCACTCAAGGTCACACCATTCATACCTATGTAGGTGTTATGCTATACTGAGTTCAGTATTCTTTCAGCTACCCTATACTTCTACTAACATACCAAGCTACAGATGCCATGTTCACACTATGCAGAGCTGTATTCCCCACCTTACTAGTGGTAGGGAATAGGGTCTGAGAGCTTTGGACTACGATGTGAAATATTACCAGTAGGTGCTGCTGTCTGACAATGTACAATAAAACCTTTGGCCATCTGGAAATCTCAGTGAATTTAGCCACACTAGATAGTCAAGGTTCATGGGCAATCAAATGTTTGGTCCCTCAAGTACTATGTTTTTAATGAGATATTTAAAAAATGACAAGCATAAACATAGCATGCTAGACACAATATGACCTCTTCTTGGTGACTTGGGATCATCATTATGTATGTCATTTTTACAGTGATTTGCTTAGAAACAATTAAAGAAAGTAGGATTTTTTTAACTAACACCAAATAAACCCTAACCTTAATGTTTTCAGTCCCTACACTGTAAATCTGTATTTCTATATATTTGACAATACAGTCTAGTGTATCCTAATTTGCTCCCTCTGTTCTTATATAGACTTAGAAACATAACCCAATTTGTTAGAATTGTGTCTAAACTTAAGAGTGAGTTTCCTAGAGATATTTCCATGAAGAAAGTACATGGATGAGGTCACACATATTTTGACTGGACAGAAGTCTTCCTTGCTTTTTCCTAAGCTCTAGTTTACGTTCTCCATAGGTAAGGTTACCATCAACCCAACCTATTTGTAGATCAACTGTTACTCTACTTCACATCAAAGACTCCTCCTACTCTTGGTAAGTCACATATTCCTTGAAGTCTAGAATAAATGGATTACAACAAAATTGTCTATAAATTGAATTTCTTTAAAATAAATATTATTTTCTTGCAGGCCTTCATTGCAAAATTAGAGATTAATTCCTATAGAATAAAAATCTTCCAAGAATTGGGTCAATAGGATGATCAGCCTGAGGCATATTAGGAAACTAGAATATAAAAACAATGCTATCCCTGCTAGGAGTTGTACCCTTTATTTAGAAGGTCATTTTTTCTTTTAGAATTTTCCAAACTCCTCAGTCTCAGAGTAGGGGGTATGATCTCAGGACTACATTTTCCATAACTCTTGAGGCCCAGCATTCATAGTTCATTGGGAGAAATTTTCTGGACTATTATGGTTCCAAAGATGCTTTAAGTAGTCATACTGTATGTTGTTATCTCCAAGAAAAGACTGATCAGGAGAAAACATGCCTAGAGGCAAGAGTTTAAAAAGAGGGTTTACCAAATAGCACAAAGGAGCGCAGGAGAAGAATGATTCAGGCTGCATTTGGACAGGAAAACAGAAGAAAAGACCACATGGAGCAACGTGGGCATGATATGCCCAAACTCACAAGTCTTGAATGAATCCAAATAATTCTAGAACTCAGATAAGAAGCTTCAGCAAGAGGCTACTTACCACAAAACATCAGTTATTCTTCAGCCTGCTCCAAGAGAATTCAGAACTAGGCATGTCAAGAGGTAAGTAGTATTATAGCCTTATTATTTAGTACTGTAGCCATAAGATCTGAAGTGGCTATCTTCTCCCACTATGTCAGAGAATCAGATGAATTTTAGGGAATTGTCATAGGATCTTAGATCTAGAATCAATAGGTCAACCTACGATCTACCTATTGACATAATGGGATATTTCACTCAAACATAATTAGACAAAGCTTGAAGTTATAGATAGAGCATTGGGTCTGGAGTCAGGAAGAGTCAAGTTCAAATCTGAATTACACACTTAATAGCTGTGTGACCCTGGGCAAGTCACTTAACCCTGTTTGCTTCAGTCTCTTTATCTGTAAAATGAGCTGGAGAAGGAAATGGTAAGCCTTTCAAGTACCTTTGTCAAGAAAACTCCATGTCATGAAGGGTAAGACACAACTGAAATGACTGAAAAATAACAATATAACCTTAGGTAACAATAATATCTTCAACAGTGCTGTCAGATTATCAGATGTCATTTTATGTTATAGATATGTGCACAGGCACAAACACACACACACACACACACACACACACACACATACACACCAGTTCTTCTGATTTCTACTATCAAATTCCTACTTTCCAAAGCATTATGTTTTCAAAGCCCAATTTGTTTGTGGGGAGGCATAATAATTAGAGGAGCTATAAGCCATAGGAGCATCATTGGCTCTGTCAATACTTCATCTACAGAAAATATGATGGGGGAAGATTATTTTCCTGTGGATGCTCTAGGGATAATTGATGAAACAAAAGAGGAATCATATGTGGGTCAGTTTAGATGGACTTTGAGGTCCTTTCTGACTCTCAAGTTCTCTGATTCTGTGACACCATCTGATCAAATTCACTTACCATCACAAACTGAAATGGCAGTTCTGGGATTGATCTACACATATATTTTAACTAAAGAGTCTGCATTTTTGAATACTTAATATTTGGTCTTTTATTGTTTAAGTCTACTCCAATGATATTTTTATTTTAGCATAATGAAATATATAGTTCCCTCAGGATGGACACAAAATGTCGCCTGCCCCATTCTAAAAAAACAAAAAGGAATACCCAATTACTATTAAATTATAGACTAATCAACCTGTAAGACATTTCTTCTTAAATTTTTATTAACTTCTTCCTCATTGAAAATAGAACTGGGATTCCCAGAATATTATCTGGTATGAGGAGCAAGTCAAATCAAAGAAGTTTTTCATATCCACTGACTGTTATACCATCTCATCAGGAAAATGGTTAAGAGCAATTTTTAACTATTTGCAGGATTCATCCACTCACCATCCTTTGCCTCATTGGACATAAGCCATTGATGGGCCAAGCTGTACAACCTCAATTTAGATCCTAGACCATAAATGATTTCCTCAAAGCCTGCATCAAGTCACTACTGAAAAACCCAAGTGCACAGGAAGATTTTCACAATGTAATTAATGTCAATGCAATAGCCTACTAATTCTTCCCAATGTAATAATTCTTCCTGACTCAAATCCATCCTCATTGCAATCTGTCCTCCATACAGCTGTGAAAGTGTTCTCCAAAACACAGGACTGACCATGGCACTAGTCTTAATAAACTCCAGGAATTCCCTTTACTGCTACAATAAAATGTAAACTCTTCTATTAGTCATGTACAAATCTTCATAGCATGCACCCAACTTACCTTTCCAGGTTCATTTTCTAGCCCTCCCCTTTAGGAAATCTATTGTCCAGCCCATTGACTTCATTATTCCTTATGCATGATCATCCTACCTTCCATCTTTGTGATTTTGATCTGACTGTACCCCAAGCTGAGAATGTATTCCCTCCACCCCTTAGCACCTCCATGGCTTCTTAGAATCCTTCCAAGCTTAGCCCAAGTTCAGACTCCTACCTGAAAACTCTCCTGATCTCCTCATCTGCTACTACCATCCAATAAACAAAATCACATGGCTTATTATACAGTTATACATACTTTTAATAATAATAGTTAGAACTTATATTGCTCTTTAAGGTTTATGAAGTACTTCATAAATTATCTTTTTTGATACAACAATCCTTTGAAGTGGGTATTATAATTATTAACATTTTATAGATGATGAAATTAGGTCTGTGTAACACCAAAGTGATGACCATTCACTGTTACAAATAGGCATATGTATTTTCAGGGTAGATTTGCAAAATGTAATATACTGTCTTCCTCAAAGGCAAAACCAAAATATTTATGTAGAATATCACTATTAGAATACCAGGAGTTAAGATTTAGTGGGGTACTCATCACCAATCCATAGAGCACCAACATCTTAAGCATTCTTTCTGTCAAGCCTCCCCACAAACAAATTCCCCTAGGCAAGTTTCTCCCTCCACTCTTCTTCCATTGAGCAAGCTCCTCCCAAAATGTACAAAAATGTGACTCAGGCTCCATGTGACTCAGGCTGTATTATAGCTATGAGCTGGGCCATAGCTCAAAGCAATTCACATAGGCCTGTTAATGGACAGGGAAGATCTTCCTATTCCATTAACATTACAGTCTGAGAAATGTTAAGTGGTGTGTCCTACAGTGCCTGAATAAAAATTTCATCTCAGGTTTCAAGCAAGTTCAGATGTAAAAAATGACTGTGAGAAATATATGTGGCCAAAGAGTAACTTCCTATTCCTGGACCAAAAAGGCCTTTTCCCTTTATAAGGATTCTTTACAGAGTTCCCCATGGGTGCAGTTCTCCCTTAGGCTCCAAGCATTGGATCCTTTATGAGTTCATATCCAGCACTTCTCTCTTGAGTGATGGTATCTATGATCATTTCCAAGTGGTGCACCTGCTGTCAGCTTCTACCAATTGCTCATACTGCCACTGGAGGTCTCTGCTCCTGATTCAGGCTTCTAGTATGACCTCTGAAGGTTTTGATGGGTCTCCCAAACTCCAACAAACTCATTCCATCTCCACCATTCTAGTCATTACATGATAGATTGTAATGACCTTGAGGGTAAAGATCATTTTATTTGAGTCTTTGTTTCTCTATTGCCTAAAACTGTGCTAGGCACTCTGTGGATGCTGAATAAATATTTGCTGACTGACTGATATGAGGAAAAAGTAAGTTGGCATCAACTAAACCATAATTAAAATAATTTCATTTAGTTGGTTTTCTCCAAAATTCAAATGATCAACCTTAAATAACCCTATTCCACAGTGATTCATTTGGTCCTTCAGGTGTGTATTCCACAACTAATTCATCCTTGCATGCCCAGCAGGAAGCAGCTCTTCTGAATTTTGTTTAACATTCATTCACTAAAGTTCTTTCATGAAACCGGTAACTCATCTGCTTGTCTGTTCCTAAGAACATGTCTGTTCCTAAGATTTTTTTTATGCTAAATTCACTCTTTTCCATGGGTTATGAGATATGAGGGTCTCAAATATGGACTGATAATTATATAAGAATATATAAGCCAATTTGAGAGGGAAAATATTGATTCTAACACAGGTATTCCTGTTGCCCATATGTATGTTATCATCTATTGGACTGCATGATTGAGAACACAAAATGCTCATTCCTCAGTTATGTACATGACTGGGAATAGGTGCTTAAAGAACCATATATTGAATTGTAATTGAATTGTAATTAGATGGGGAATATCTTCATACTCCCTGTATAACCTACTAGGAAAGAAAAAATTGAGTACACTCTAAGGCAAGGGTGGGGAACTTATGGTAGCCATGAGGCCACATGTGGCCCTCAAAGTCCTCTGACTGAATCCAAACTTCAAAAAACAAATCTCCTTAATAAAAGGATTTGTTCTGTAAAACTTGGACTCCATCAAAAGGTCATACCCAAGGATCTAGAAAGCAACATGTGATCTCAAGGCAGCAGGTTCTCCACCCCTGCAAGGACTAGACGCTCATTGGCTGGTTCCTCATTCCATTTATATTTATTTTGAGTTTATTCTGCACATTATTAACTATACACTTGTTGTCTCCTCCCATAGAAACATCCTTAACAGTACTGTTTGAAGAGCAATCTGAAATTATCACCAAAGAGTTATTAAACTACCACTACCCTTTCACCTAGCAATACCATTATTAAGTCTATTTCCAAAGATGATAGGGAAAAAGGAAAAGAACCTAAGTATTCTAAAATGTTCATAACAGCTGTCTTTGTGGTGGCAAAGAATTGAAAACGAGGTGATTCACATCAATTGGGGAATGGCTAAGCAATTATGGTATGGAATACTGTTGTGCTATAAGAAATGATGATCTCAATGGTCTTTAAAAAGCATGGAAAGATGCACAAAATGAGGAAAAGCAAAATGAGCAGATGCAAGAGAATACCATATATGATAACAGCAATATTATTTTAATAATGACTTTGAATAAGTTATTTTGACTATTATAAATAAACAAATTAGCTGTAAAGGATATATGAAGAATGATGCTATTTGCAGCTAGAGAAAGGACTGATAAATAAAAGTATGTATAGAATAAGTTTACACATATATACTTGTTTGTGTCTTTTGGTGGCTGTTTCTAGGGCAAGGGGAGGGAAGGAGATAAAAGAAATTTAGATGATAACTTTGTTGCGTATTTCAAAGAAAAAGCAATTTATACATAGTAGATTTGCAATTTCAAGTACAATCTTCTTTTTATTACACTGTTATGGGAATGCTTATTTTATTCCATAAATTAAAATGTTTTTAAAGAGTAAGGACTGTTTCGTTGTTATTTTTCTATATACCAAACTCTTAGCACACTGCCTACAACATAGTGGATGTTTAATAAATTTGTTTGAAATTTTGTTTTGAAATTTGTTTGAAAATAAATTTTGCTTATTGTTTGAATTATTGGCTGTCAGGAGACAGAATTAAATTCAATGCATAGTCTTAGGTACTTAGTTCATCATTAATGCCTGATGAGAATTCTTATCTCTATTTTTTTAAATGATCTTTATTCCAGGTTAAAAAAAAAAACTTCATTTGTGTTCATTTTCAGAAGACTCAGTTTTGTAAGTTACCTCAAACACTTTTGGAATTCAATTCAACTCAATTCAATTCAAAAAAGCATTTATGTTCAAAGAGGACTAACACCTCTGATATGAGGGCTTGACAAGCCCTTTTCAGGGATGCTTATCCAACTTTGGTGTCCACCTATCATCCAACTCTCACCTGTGGCTCCAAGAAGCTGGAGTATGTGCAGCAACCACACTGTGGTAAAACTGTCTCAGCAGATGGGCTAAATCATGTTGGGGATAACCAAATAGGCCATAAACCCATTAGTGAGTTAGAGGGGATTTCTATCCCAAGAATGGGAACACTGCCCCCAGCAGAATGGGCAGATGAGAATAATTTATTCCAATGGCCATGAGGGCAGCTGAAGGAGGCAATGTGGATTCCTTAGAACTTGGTCAGGCTTCAAAGCTACCAAGGTCATCATTCACTGCAATCATGAGCCATCTCCAGTCACCCTGAATTTTGCCTTACCACTGGACTTTGATGACTCTGAAAGAGAGAGTGAGGCAGATAACTTTGTTCAACTCTGTTTCATTTAAATCTAATTCAGAGAGAAGTTAAGATATGACTGCATTATGTCTTTCATTATCTTTGAAAACTAAGGAGGAATAACAACCATGTGATAAGCACTATGACAAAAGACTAAAAGACCATTCCTGCCCTCAGAGATCTTATATTCTGTTGAAAGGAAATGGGGGAGAAGGGGGGAAATACGTACAAAGTCATTTTCTTTTGGGGAAATAGAAATCTTGGAAACTGCTAAAGGATAAATGCTAAATAATTTGGCACTGGATGTTATTACAGCTGTGATTTAATTTTGGTCATTTGTTTTAAATATTTATTGGCATCTTTCTGATATCATTTTTAATATCATATTCATTTCTGGAAATATTATTGCTCTACCTCATCCATCTTAGAATTTAGCTCTCCCCTTGCTCTATATTTTTGAAAAATGAAAGATGGAAAAAGAAAAAGAGAAAAAAAAACAATCAATCAAAACCACTCGATACGTGCAATGCTTCTGACAACATCCTGCCTTAGTAATTCTGCTAAGAAGGAAGGTTGTATTTAACACTATCTATTATCCTACTGACTTTTCAATTACTCAGTTTATTTCTGTGTTTTAGTGGACTTTTTATTGACATCGTTATAGCAATTTTATCTATTGTTCTCTTAGTTCTGCTCATTTCATTCAGCATCAATTCATATAACTTTATCCATGTTTCTCTGAATTTTTCATATTCATCATTTATTATTATATAAGGATATCAAATTATATTCATATATCACAGTTTACTTAGTCATTCTCCAAACATTCTGCTTCCAATTTGTTTTGAGGTCCTAGCTGCAATCATATGGGTTTATCCAGTCCTCATACTGAAATGGCTTTCTTCTATTTTACAAATTGTCTTTCATCTTGAAATTGCTAGCCTGACTTTGGCCATCATGAAGTTTGTAGGTTACACAGGTAAATTACTGTGACTCTTGGCATATGTCAAAAGTTTATGCACATCCAGCTAGCCTTAAGTATGAAACTATACAGCTTTGTTTTTTTTTTCTTTAGTCTCTCAACTATTATGTGTACCCCAGTGCAATATAGTGATTTATAAGTTTATGATAGCCCTATTACACAATAAGAACTTACCCATTGGGGGTTAATGAAAGATCATCTAGAACATTATCAAAGAAAATCAAAGAAAGGCTCTGTGGACTTTTCATATGTCGAAATAAACTTATACATGAAGAATGTAATCTATAACAGAACTTTCTGCATATATTCCAGTGATCTTGGCCATTTGGCATTTTCACATTTTCTATATTTCTTTTCAAAATATATCCAGATGAGCATGTTCCAAAGTTATTAGCATCTCTAACTCTTAATAATTTACTGATTGAATTATAGCTATGCTCTGCTGCAAAATTACTACCCATAGCCAATGGCAAATGACAAATGTGAATAATATGAGTTAATGTCAGGACTTTGAACATTCTCCCATCTGGGCAAAACATCAGGTTTAGCTTATGAAACATGCACTAGGAAATGGAAGGATGAGGTGATCTATGCTTAATGGTCACAGTACTGAAAAATTAAAACTAAGATGGAACTCATTTAAGTATGATTTCATTGGAATTTGAACTCAGTCATTTCTCTTCAAATGCAAATTAATTTTCACTCTAAACATTTCATCTAATTTTATTTTGAAAAAGCATCACAATGTTCATAATATCAAGTAGCAGTTTAATGACTAATGAGTTAAAGGAATCAGCTGTGTTTGCAAAAAAATAGCAAAACATGGACTAAATTATTAGTGAGCCAAAATGAACTAATACGGATTAATGGTGTGGAATATATTCATTAGAGCATCATAGACAATTAGCATTGGAAGAGGCTTTAGAGATCTCCAAGTCCCAACTTTCAACCAAAGAGGAAACCTCTCTGCACTCTTCTGACCCAATGGTTAGTTAGCCTTTGACTAAACTCTTAGAGTGATAGGGTACTGCCGATTACTCAAGGTAATAACTCAAACTGTCAGAAAGATCTTCCTTGTCTGTGTCTCTGTAACTTCTACCTCTTCTCCTTGGTTAAACCTTCTGTACCGACTAAACTTAACTTCCTTTTCCCATAATGGAATATTATGCATCTGAAGACAGCTAACAGTCTCAGAAACGTTCAATATACTGAATACCTGGTTGGGATTTGAATAATGATTCTGTCATTAACTATCAGTCTCACTTTGGAAAAGTCAATGAAATGCTTCAAGCTTTGTAAAATGAGGACCTTGGAGAGGTCCCTTATAACCCCAGAATACTATTCTAGAATCATGCTTCCATCTCTTATCTAAGCTTCGATTCTTCATGCAATATGGTTTCCAAAGTCATCATCATCTTTGTCACCAACTGCTTCTCCAATATTCCTATTAAAATGCAACATCTAAACTTGGATGTTGATGCTATCATCATTTCTGTAACCCTGCCAAAGAGTAATTAGCTTTTGTAATATCCTATTAGTTCATGTTAGTTTGCTGTCAACTAAAAAACCCAAGATATTGGTGAATTAATACTATATTCTTTTCAATCAATTCAATTTACTTTAAGATCCTGCCTGGCCAGACTTTCTTGTCTACAGCATAGCATTTTCTTTCTTGAGATCTTATCCCAAACTTTTTCCTTAATTGGAATGAAAACTGTCCTCAAAAAATTTGATTATCTAAAAAAAGGGGGGGGGGGAAGTAACTATTTGTGTGAAAATATTTATAGTAGCTCTTTTTTTATGGTAGCAGAAATTGAAGGGATGTTTAATTAGAGAATGGCTGAACAAGTTGTGGTACATAATCATAGTGAAATACTACTGTACTGTAAGAAATGATGAGCAGGATGATTTCAGAAAATCTTGGAAACACTTACATGAACTAATGCAGACTGAAGTGAGCAGAACCAGGAGAACATTGTACATGTAACAGCAATATTTTATGATGATCAACTATGAATGACTAAGCTACTCTCAGCAATACAATGATCCAAGACAGTTCTAAAGAACTCATAATGAAAAATGCTATCCACATCCAAAAAATGAACTGATGGAGTCTGGAGATCAAAGCATATTATATTTATTTTTTTCTGTGGATGATTTGTTTGTTTGCTTGTTTTTATCGCATGACTGATGCAGAAATATGTTTTGCATAATCTCACATTTATAACCTATATGAAATTGCTTACCATATTGGGAAAGTAAGAGGGTAAAGAGAGAGGGAGAAAATTTGGAACTAATTTTTTTTAAAGTAAATGTTAAACATTATTCTTACATGCAATTAAGAAAAAAAATATTTTTAATTTTTTGCAAGTATTTGATTGTCTCCGGATAATAAGGTTTAGGACTTTAAAATAGTTTTCTGGCAACATGACATAAAAACAAGCAGTACATAAGGGGCTGGACCTCCTCTCTCAGGCTTCTGACTGCAAACTGACAACATGACGAACACCAGTGGAGAACTCTTCTTGGCTGAATCAAGGCTGTAAGTTGATTGGACATCTTTTCCCTGCTTGGAATGTCCTTTTTCTACTATGGCTAAGTAACTTACCTCTTGTAACTTTCTAGATGGACTGTAAGTGTCTTATTTCATCTCAGCTCCAAACTTGAGACAGCAACCTGGCTTGTTCACACTTGGCCTTCCACTAAAGTCAACTAATCCAACTTTCTCATTTTATAGATGGGGAAAATAAAGTTCATAGAGATTACATGATTTGCCCAAGTTCAAATAGGTCACTAAATGATAGAAAGGAATTGGAGCCAAGAGCCTGCGAGTCTACATCCAATACTCTTTACATGGTCCCACTGACGGTAAATGTTAGAGCATGCATGTGGAGACAGGTTTCCTGTCTGCAACTCCAGTATACTTTCCAGTGTTCCACACTACCTCTATATAAATATGTATGTGCATATATTTCATACAAATATTTAAGTGAAAGAAACACATCATTATTTTGAGTCATAAGGTTTGGTGATTTAAAGAATTGGTTAGGACTGCATCAAACTGTTTTACATTAGGAAACAGATTCAGGTCTGGATCAGATTGCCACTGATTTAAAAATGTTGCCAGTTTCCTGCCTGTTAGTTGGAGTGTCTACATTCGCATTGGCAGCAGCTGCATAATTCTTAGGAGATGAAGTCTATGATGTAAAAATCACCACATTTATTAGTAGTCTCAGATCATAAACCATGAGCTGAGTGGGCATTAAAATGAATAACCTCTCAGGTCAAAGGTAAACATCCAGAAAGGAGCATTTGGGAAGCTGTTCAAGGATAAGTCCTTACTTCTGGACCAAAGGTTGTGAAGCATGGGCTCCCTTGTTCATCTAAACATCAATATACTCTATGACTTTGGGAGATCGGTTCTAAACAATGAAGGAATATTTCAAAACTAAACTCCGACTTAATAGACCAACTCAAGGTTAATTTCTAAAGGGGTATAATGAAAATTAAACCACTAAACTTTTAATTGTCCTCCACTAGTAACAGAGACTAAGCAGGAAAAGAAAGTCTATCCCTTTTCTTCGGAAGGCAATGTAGTGTAGTGGAGAGCAAAATTAACTTATAATATTAGGACTCACGTTTACATCCTGGCTCTTCAATTTATTATCTGTATAACATTGGAAAACTCACTTAACTTTTCCAAGTTTCAATTCCCTTATCTGTAAAATTAGGAGGTTGGAGGGCTTAAGACAGTAATGTGAAGGCACTAGCCATGTGCAACTCCCCTGAAAAACACCTTATCAAAGCTTGAAAGGAGTGCCAGATGAGGCAATGATCAAGAAAAGCTAAGGGAAAGAACAATGAGCCTCTTCATCCATTCTAGGTCTATTGTGAAGATGGCTGAAAGCCTGAGGGCTCTCTGAGAGGGGAGTTTGAAACACTGTTGTCCATTGGAGAAGAAGGAGGGGAAGGTGGTTGGGACAGTTGGGATCTTGCCCAGGGTCCTCTTAATCCTTCTTGCTCCAGGTCTGACCTTCTCTCTACCTTTTCCCTCTGCTCTGGAGGTTTGAACACTGGGTTTTTGAAGTCTGATTTTAGCTAAAGTCCTGAAGCCATAGGGATCTACTTCATGAACTGCTGGACCCTCAGCAAGGAATAGGATCCGATTCAGAAGACACCATTGCCAACACAGACCAGAAGAATACATTTTGTAAAGGGCCTTCCAAGAAGCCTAAAATCATCCCACTTGTACTTTCCTATCAGAACCACAGAAGAGAATAAAGCCATACCTAACTGATGACTGCTTAGAAGAAATAGAAGAAAATGGGACTTAGGAGAGTACACATGTAAGAACACTGGGAAATAGAGGGGGACAATAGGGACAAAGGGTAGAGCTTGCTTGATCCTATACACCCTACCCAAAACAATTGCTGTTTCAGTTTATCCTTCATTTCTTGAAGTTGTCCAATGACATCATTTTATGGCAGGTGTCTTAACTAGCAGGTGAATTGGATTTAAGTGAGGAAGAGTTGCACAGGTATCTGCCTCACTATTTCTTCCAGAGAAATCTAAGTCCAGCAGCAAGACAAAAAACCAAGATAACTGGTGATGGTCCAGGATGCAGTGGATGAATTTAGCTTCTTCAATATCTAATCAAGCTCTAAGCACTTCGTAGTGAGCTGCTTTAACCACCTTCAAGACTGTTTAAACAAATTGCTCTCATCAACCAGTCCTATTAGAAGTCTTTGTGTACTTGGGGTAGACTCATAGGCTGGAGACCTGTTCAGTTACCCATAACCATTTAGCCTGTCAAGACAGTTTCATGAGGGTGTGATCACTGGGCATGTTACAGCTTCTTGGAACCACAGGTGAGAGCTGCATGACAGGTAGACCACAAAGGTGGATAAGCAACCCTGAGAAGAGTTTGACAAGTCCTCTCACCAGAAGTTTTGATGTGACAAGACAGGACCCTAATTCTCCCTGAATACCTGAGAGATACAGATATGGATAAATATAAAATAATTTTTTTATAAACCAACAAAATACATTGTTGATCAATATGTACTGGCTATATATTTACACAAAATATCAATAATATGCATATATATGCCAACAATATATATTCATGTGCAAACATCAACATATATATTCACATATTTATATATAGATGTCAATAAGAGAAAGAACAAATCAATGAATTAGACATGCATCATTTTTTTAAAAACTAGAAATTAATTTTTAAAACCCCAACCTAATTTTTAAAAAGTGGCAATTCTGAAAATTGGAAAAATCAGTATTTTTTTAACTAATAAAATGGACAAATGGCTAACTAATGCAATGATAAAAATAGAGAAAAAATAAATTATAATAATTAAAAGTTTAAAATAACAGTTCAAGAAACTTTTTTTAAAAAATTTTAAAATTTAAAAAAAAAATTAAAAAAATATTAGAACCTCACTTGGCAAAGCATACAAAGAACAGAACTTGCAACTTAAATAAAATGGAAGAATATTTCCAAAAACATAACATACCTAAATTAATAGCACAAGAATTAGAGATCTTAAATAATAGTCTCAGAAAAAAAAGCAATTGAACAAGTCACAAATGAACTCTCAAAGAAAAAGAAATACAATCAGATGAATTTATAAGTGAATTCTATCAAAGAACTTTTAATTCTGATATTACCTTTATTATTTATAAACCAGAGGGAAAAGGTACTATCAAATTCTTTCTGTGAGACAAATACAATCCTATTATTTAAATGAGGGAGAAATTAATACAGGAAAAAAGAGCTATATGCCAATATCACTAATAAATAACAATATAAATCACTGAATTAAATATTACGAAAGAGACTATAGTAACACGTTGATAAGGATTATGTGGGGTGGGGGGAATAAGCATTTGCATAGTGTCTACTATGTGCCAGATACTATGCTAAGCACTGTTACAGATAGTATTTCATTTGATCCTTACTTACAACCTGCAAGGGACATACTATTGTTATGTCCATTTTAAAGTTGAGGAAATGGAGGCAGAGATTAAGTGACTTGCCCAGAATCACACATTTACTAAAGTATCTCAGGGCAGATATGAATTCAGATCGTCCTGATTCTAGGTCCAGAAACCTATCCCCCAAACCACCAGCAACTCATATATTATGACCATACCTGTATGGATTCCTATATTCCTATACAGGATTGACTCATTATGAGGATAACCATATATAAAATAAACTACATTCATAACAAAAGTAATACAAATAGAACAGTTATAACAACTTGCGTAAAAAGATTGACAATATCAAATAAATTATGTTAACAAAAAAAGTGGACCTTTTCTTAAGATGGTAGTTTGTATTCATCTAAAACCATGAGCTAGAATTATATGTACGTAATCAATACAAAAAAAAAAAACAAGAAAAAAGGACAGAAAAGAAATTCTATTCAAAATAACTAAGGAATATCTAAACTATCTGGAAGTCCACCTTCCACAGTACACTCAGAAATTATGTGAATACAGTACCAAATACTGCAGGAATAAATGAAGACTTGATGAAGATATTAGATACTCACTTTGAAGTTCCATCTCAGATCTGTCATGTCAGCAAAGTTAACAACAAAGAAAAATGACAGATGTGAAGGGGCAGTGGGAAAATAGGACAAATAATGTATTGTTGGTGAAGCTGTGAATTGATCCAGCAGCTATTCTGAAAAGAAATTTGGAGCTATGCACAAAATGGAACTGGCTGCATACCTTTTGACTCAAAGATATTAGTGTTATTCCAAAGAGCATTAGTATTTTGGCCATGCAACAGCTGAAATTATGATAAACTGAGGCACAAAAGTTCTGAGCATGATCAACTTATTGGTAAAGTGCAACTCTAGTGATAAAAAAAGATCTCAGCTTCCACAGTAAGCTCAGATCCCTAATGATGGGGACAGTTTTCTTTTATAGGGTTTTGGGGAGTACAGAATAAAGAGCAGAACAGGGTAGCTGACATCATGACATTATTGAGCCTCAGAGAACAACATGACTGGTTGGAAGTTTCCTAATGGGGGCTAGTAACAACCCCTCCTTCCTTCCCTGTGACTTAGAAATAAGTGTTCATGGTTCAAGTGCTCCTGAAAAGTCACTGATAATGGCCTAGAGTTTTTGGACCAGACATCCTCAAAAGATAGCTAGAGGTGTAGAGATATTAGAACCAACTCCCTTATTCAATACTTTCTCCACAGTCAGTTAGATTCCTTGAGGGCAAGAGTAGATCAATGATTAGGAGGACATCGGGATTTCTAGAAGTCATTATAGACCAGCTGATTCTGAACCAAGTTCAGACAAAGAACACAGGACAAAAGCAATTAACTGTAAATAGGATCGATAAGAAAATCTTAATCTTCCCAGTGATATAATGAGAAGACAGGACTCATTGGGAAAAGAGCTGATGTTAGGAAAGTTTGAAAGCAAAAAGGGAAAGGGGATGGCGAAGGATGAGATGGATAGGTAACGTCATGGAAGCAGCCAACATGAGCTTAGATACACTTTGGGAGAGAGTGGAGACGGTCCTCGGAGGTCCAATGATCAAAGGGGTAATAAAGAGTCACTCATGACTGAACAAGTATAACAACAAACTGAAGGAATCAAAGAGGGAAAGGACCTATCTTTACAAAAATATTTACAAAAGGTCTTTTGATTAGTAAGTAACAAGAAACCAACCACAAGACGGGGAATGACTAAACAAATTATAATATATCAATGTAAAGAAATACTATTGTGCCACTACAAAAAATGTTAGGGATAGGTTCAGTGAAACCTGGGAAGATGCATATCTATTAATTAAGGGTGAAGTAAGCAGAGCAAGGAGAACAGTGTGTATGATAAGGGCATTGTAAGAATGAACAATTTTAAAACACTTAAGAATTCAGATTAACACAATGAAATACAATTTCAGAGAACTGACAATGAAGTGTTACACCCACTGGGTGACTGAAGTGTGATGGGCTAAATACGCATAGGGAACATCCCTTTTCGGACTTGAACGATACTGGAATTGTTTTTGCTAGACCTTTGCATATTTTAAGAAGAATTTTTTTTCTTTTTTGTATCACCCACAAGGATAGCTATGATATTTCCATGAAACTAGAATAATAGGCAAAGTTTCCAGAAAGGACCAGAAAGCCAGTGTAACTAAACGCAGTGTAGATAACATTGTTGACCATCAATTAAAAGAATTTCATTGTCCAACCTTAATTTTAGCTGCTGTTTAAAAATGCCAGATTTTTCTGCCTTTAATTCTTTCTCAGAGGTTATGACTTTCCTCAGAAAAACTTTCTCTTCAGATTTCCAATAGCTGCACACAGTTTGGTCTGCTAGCTACTATGATATCACAAGGGTCCTCTAAAAAAAAAAGAATTTGCATCTCTATTGACATATCCTTGAAACCTTACTTTACATCTGCCTGGCTTACAGTCACCAAGCTTCAGTATATTTGGGTAATTTCTGAATATTCCTTGTTTAGCAGTAATTGATTTATCAATCAATAATCAACAGGTATTTTCTGAGCACTGAACTAACTACAATCTATTACAAAAAAAAGATACCCTCCATAACTCAAAATAACTAACACACTGGTTGAGAAAATGTGGGACACCTAAATTATCTGGTGAGAAAAGACTAAGAGGCAATGAATCTCCCTGCTTATCTCCTTGACATCCACACCTTTGTATAAACTTCCTAAACTAAGGCAGCCATTAATTATCTGGTGACAGAGTGTCACAGGGTAGTAAGATCCCCTATACACTTCACCAATTCCTTTTATCTTGGGTAAAAATCTTCCAAATTACATTTTTATGGCTATCAGCTATTGAACCTATTGCAATCTATTCCTTAGTCCTAGATGGGGTCTGGACATTTATAGACCCCCTGGTTAGTTGCTGGATGAGGACACATGAAACAAGATGGACACCAGGATTAGTCTCTAATATCTATAAAACTCATGATTCTTACCTGTGACATTTGAGCTGCAGTGATTTAGATCTGATGAAGTATTCAAGTAATCCCACCAATTGTCTAGGAACAGAAAAAAGAGCTTGGCATAATCTGGTTGTACCAAGTCTAAGAGCAGCTTCTCCCAGGGCCCTGATTGAATTTATTTTTCCTCTTCCTGGTATGATCTGTGTCTTTGAGGTCACATGGGGCTCCTCAAGTGCTACCCTTTGACTGAATCCAGGTTTCACAGAACAAATTCTCTTAATAAAAGAATTTGTTCCGTGAAATTTGGATTCAGTCAAAGGGCTGCACTTGAGGACTTGGAGGACCACATGTGACCTTGAGGTTGCGGGTTCCCACTCCTGGCTTTAACTCAAGACTCACTGACCTCCTTGCAGTAAGACTCTTATATCTTCCTCCCTTTGGTTACTAAGACTCAGTGGAATTTTTTTACCCTCAATTTGCCTCCCTTTGTCCTTGACCCGTCTATGCTGTGTTCCCAAGGTATCTCTTCTTGTTTCTGTTCTCTTAGTATCTAGCCTTTATACTGTGTGCTGAGGTTTGCAAAGCCCTTTGCAATATTATTTCATTTGATTCTTACAACAACTTTTGGAATTAGGTGCTGTTATCATCCCTATTTTATAAATGAGGAAACTAAAGAAGACAGAGAGTAAATGACACGTCCAGGGACACACAGTTAGTAAATGTTTGAGGGAGGATTTGAACTTAGGTATTCTAGATTCCAAGTTGTGTACTTTTCCATTGTGCTCCCTAACTGTCTCAAAGCTTAGGAAAGAGGACACACATATAACGAATTCTATTGAGCAGCAAAAGAGGTATATAGAAAATATAGCTTCCTACTTGAGGCGGAGATGCGGGGAGCTAAAAAGGTTATATATGTTCTCAACTGGTCATTTTTGTCATATTGTTTATTTTTGTTATGAAGGGGCCTTCCATAATTAGGGGAGATTAACAACAAAATGACTTCATTTAAGAAAACAAAAGGTATTAATAAAACATCTCAAAGAAAAAATTGAGCAAGATGTATTTTTTATTAATAATTCTAGACATTTTAAACACAGTTCAATATGTTTTACTTTACTTAGTCTGTGGAGAGGGCAATTGAACCCAGCATGCATTCAATTTCATTGAATAGTTGCATAGACTGAAGTTACCAACCTCCACAAAATATCCTTATGTTAACCTTCCCTAAAACCCTCCAGAGAGCCACTTCAAGGCTCACTTAAGAAGTGCCAGGATGATTTGACACACACAGAAACTGTTCACATTTACTACCACCCTCTGAGCTTCCACAAAATCCTTTCATTTATTAGATACTACTGAGAATTAAGATTCTCTTTGTCTTGGGGGACAGAGCCAAGATGGTGGAGTAGAAAGACTCATATATGCTAGCTCCGAACCCACAGTCCATGGATTTCCTCTAAAAAGAACTCCCAACAAATTCTGGAACAGTGGAAGCCACGCAGCAACACAGTGAAGGAGATTTCTGTTCCAAAGAGCCCTGAAAAACCGACACCAAAGGTCCCTTGAACACCGGACAGGAGCAGAGCCCTGCCCTGCCCTGGCCGCTCAGCACTGAGAGGAGCGAGCAGATCCGAGCAGGCTTGAGGGACAGAATCTTCAGCAGCCGCAAAAGTCCCTCCACCCACAGATGCACAGGTCAGTGAAAGAGACGTCTGGACAGGCTGAGAGGAGAGCAGGGTGCCTCCATGACTCGGGCCCCCTCGGGAGGCAGTGGCAGAGGCAGCAGCAGAGACAGAAGGTGGCCAGAGGCTCCCGGAGCAGGTGGCCAGAGGCTCTGAGAGCAGGCAGGAGCTCAGCAGGAGCTCCATTACAGAAGGTCTCTGCATAAACCCCCTGAGGGAACTGAGCTTGGGAGGTAGCCCTGCCCCGACCTGAGCACCAGAAATTAAGCTCCCACTGAATAGCAGCCAGGCCTGCTGCCAAAAGCTCTGAGGCTGGGGAGAAGCATTTGAAACTCAGACCCCCAAGCACTAGCTGGGAGGATCTGGGCGGGGGTGGAGAGGACTCTCGGAAGTCAAGTAACTGGCTCAGAAAATGCCCAGAAAAGGGAAAAAAAAATGAGACCATAGAAGGTTATTTTCTTGGTGATCAAATGATTTCAACCTTCCTCTCTGAGGAGGAAGAAAACTGCTTACCATCAGGTAAAGACACAGGAATCAAGGTCTCTGTATCCCAAACATCTGAAATAGATATCCAATGGGCTCAGGCCATGGAAGAGCTCAAAAAGGATTTTGAAAATCAAGTTAGACAGGTGGAAGAAAAACTGGGAAAAGAAATGAGAGAGATGCAAGAAAAGCACGAAAAATGGGTAAATACCTTAATAAAGGAGACCCACAAAAATTCTGAAGAAAATAACACCTTGAAAAATAGGCAAACTCAACTGGCAAAAGAGGTTCAAAAAGCCAATGAGGAGAAGACTTCTTTCAAAAGCAGAATTAGCCAAGTGGAAAAAGAGGTGCAAAAGCTCACTGAAGAAAATAGCTCTCTCAAAATTAGAATGGAACAGATGGAGGCTAATGACTTTCTGAGAAACCAAGAAATCACAAAACAAAACCAAAAGAATGACAAAAATGGAAGAGAATGTGAAATATCTCATTGGAAAAACAACTGACCTGGAAAATAGATCAAGGAGAGACAATTTAAAAATTATGGGACTACCTGAAAGCCATGATCAAAAAAAGAGCCTAGACATCATCTTT
>CM053771.1:417053498-417118522 GCA_028658325.1 Potorous gilbertii
CCTCTCTCTCCCTCTCCCTCTCTTCCTCTACCTCTCTCTCTCTCTCTCTCTCTCTCTCTCTTTGTATCTCTCTCTCTGTCTCTCTCTCTCTCTCTCCCTCTCTCTCCCTCTCCCTCTCTTCCTCTACCTCTCCCTCTCTCTCCCTCTCTTCCTCTACCTCTCTCTCTCTCTCTCTCTCTCTCTCTCTCTCTCTCTCTCTCTCTCTCCCTCTCTCTCCCTCTCTCTCCCTCTCCCTCTCTTCCTCTACCTCTCTCTCTCTCTCCCTCTCCCTCTCTTCCTCTACCTCTCTCTCTCTCTCATACATTTCTTCTACCTCTCTTCTGACTAGACTACTAACAATTCTAAGAATTTAAATCTCTAATAACTGCTAGTAACTATCAACACCAAAGTTTCCCAGACTTCTCCCACTGTACACCGGATTCCCTCCAGACTAGGATCTGGACTCCTAGTATTGATTAACATAAGCACTAATTCTCTGTAGCCTGCTTGCTGTGGGCAGGTTGGTTTACAGAACCACCATCTACTCACGGTCTCTCTGATTAAACAGAACTGTACAGGACAAAAAGATCTTTGACTCAGGGTGCAAACATCTGAGAGTGGGACACATTCCCTTTTCTGGCACATGATTCCTCCCCAGTAGGGCACAATCCTCATACCCTTGTAGCAACTTCAATACCTATACTTGTCCTCTTTTTCCTCTTTATGCCACCCAAGGGCAAAATCATGACGCCAGGATGCCATCACCATATTGTTGCTATCCAAGGGCCCCCCTGCCCCTCTCCTCTACCTCCCCTCCACAAGAAAAAGAAAAATCTACAGGAGTAAAATCCAAACATCTACTCCCCTTTTCCAGATACCTCTTAAGACAGCCTCCCTCCCTACTCCTTTGGCCAGAGGGAAATATTTCTAGTAACAGCCCTAAAAATCAGTAAAATAAGGCAAAGAAATATCAAACAAATATACATAAATGCTTCACAAAGTGAGAGCAAGCATGCTATATGACAGACAGGAAGTATCAAAAAGATGTATGTTGTAGTGGTAGTGGGAATTAAGGTTCAATAGACAGAGGAAGGTCAGTTAATAACATGCCTTGGAAACTAGGTAGAGTTTGAACTTGATTTTAGGCCATTTAAAACTATCATGATGTCTGGAGAAGAGGAATGACATGAAAAAAAGGGTATCTGAGAAAGACTAATCTAGCAGTGGCAGGTGGGGTGGATGAGGAGGGAAGAAAGCTCAGAACCAGGCAGGCAGGAAGCCAAGAAAGCTTGAATTACAGAGTGAATGAAGAAGACAGGCCATTCCCTGTAGTATCACTCTTTTTTGCTGGAAATGGATACATTCTAGATCAGGATATCTTAAATTTTTTTCTCCTTGAGCAATCTGGTGAAACCTACAAACCCTTTCTCAGAATAATGTTTTTAACTGAATAAAATAGAATGCATATGGTTACAAAAGAAATCGATTACACTGAAATATAGTTACAAAAATGCTTTTTAAGTTTAAAGACCCGAGGTTAAGAACCCCTAAGCTGGACCTTTCCAATAGTGACGTCCTCTTGTCAAGTAACATTAAACTTGTCCCAGGTCTGTGGACTTCACTAACCCTATCTCAACATTATTGTCCAATTTAAAACTAATATGGTTGCAGGGCTGGGGGGAGAATGGTTTTGTTTTATTCTTTTTGCCATTTGAACACAATTTTAGTACTGATAACAAAATTTGTCAGGTTGGTTGAGAAAAAAATGCATTCAAGTGTCTTCAGTCAATAGCTTAGCACACCTATTGATCTGACACTGCCTACCACGGCTCACTTGCCTTTGATTTAGTGAACTGCTGTATGTGCTTTTTAAGTGACAACACAGCTGAGGAATGACTGCAAGAAATGCCCAGGAAAAAAGTAACTCCTTCCAAATATTTTTTGACAGCCTGAATTTATCTCTAGATGGCAAAGGAAATAAAAAAGCCAGATGGGTTTTTTAAAGGTCTTTGTACCCACAAAATAGAAGGATAAAGGGCTCTTTTCAGGCCTTCAATCAGGAAATGACTCTCCCCTAAGTGGAAGAAAAAAATTAAGGTGTGTGTGGGGAAAATGGGTATGTGAGGGGAAGCATTAATTAAATGTCCTAATTTCCTTAAAATAAAAAAAACAGCTTCTCAGAGAAGTTTGCTTTAAACACCATAATTTGTTCAAAGTCTTCTCAGCCCTAATTGAATAATGATAGCTACTATGAGCATTAAAATCCTGCATAATTTTAGAGCAGAGACCATCTTTATGGATGTTTAAAATGAAATAATAAAAAAGGGGTGGGGAGCTGATGGAAAAAGGTTGTAGATATTTAAATGAAGTATTTTTCCTGGCATAAAAAGTTGATGCACACATGATTCTGCATTGAGTTTATATAAAACATCAATTCTGGAAAAGGGTGATAAAAACATTTTTTTTTAAAGCAGTTTATCAGATACCCTCCAGGACTGCTAAATTGCCTTTCTATTCTCAATAACATGACTCAAAGACCTCAAAGCCTGCATAAAAACGTGCAACAATTCATCTCAGGAGCAACACCTGATAGGAGAAAACAGGATTTCCAAATCAATTTGTCATGATCCAATACGGATTAAGCAGTTTATTTACTTTGACATGTCTCATTTGCTAAGTGCCAAGACGCCAAAGCAATCCTTCTGTGATACATATATAGATGAGAACATTTACTATTATTTACGTGGGGGGAGCTTTATACAGCCTGCTTCCTCCACAGAACTCATTTGAAAAGAGAAATATTTTGAAATTGATGATGCATGTGGTTTTACCTGACAATAATTTAATCCTATTATTTCACTGCCATTACTGCAAAGTCTTCCTCTATGTACCCTCTGAAGACAAGAAAGTTCTACCAAGACTGTACAAACTACAACCACCCAGGATTAGATGCGACAATACCAATGCTTGAAAAGAGCTCTTTTACTGACATTAAGTAGAAAAGGGGAGAGAAGGGGAAAATTTAATGGGGACTTATGAAAAAGGAAAGTACTTGGGAGTAATTTCTGATTCTAATTTTTAATAATTTTTGATTGCATCCATGCTCAAATCTGGATGAGGATGGGAAATAGTTTTATTCAAAAGGATACTGAGTTTCATTGTCTCTTCTGGTTCCCTAGGGTCTCATTTAGTCTATTTCTCATGACTTTTGTTAATGCGAATTTTTTTTAACCTAATAAGATTTATCCATTCTCTTGAACACCTTCATCATCTTACTTTAGGTCAGTATTATAGGTTTCATCAAAGATGGAAATAATGATGGAGTCAGGGGACATGGGTTCAATCAAATTCCATTTCTGACATCTCATTTTCCTCATTTGAAAAGTAGGGGGTTGGACTTGTCAAGATATTAGGAGACATTCTCTTTTCTAGACCTAAAGCCCAAGAAGTAAACTATGCCCTGAGTTTGGCATAACAGCAATTCTTTGGACTCTCCCTCTGGATGATCTCAGCTACAGTAAAACCCCAAAATTGGAATATATGATTTCTCTATTTTCCAGGAGATCCTGGCATGAAATCTGGGGTTACAGATGACATGTTGCAGCAGAAAGTGATCAATCACATTTCCTTACACTCTTAATAGCCCCTGTACCTCTAACTGCTGAGTGAACCAAGCCAGGTACTGCACTCCTGTCCCCACCATAATAATTCCAATACTGTACTCCACCGAAGAAGGCTCAATAACACAAGAATTGAGACCATCACAAGGCTCCACAATTTTAATAACTTAGAGACTGTTTTCATAGGACTCAAAAATTTCCCCAAAAATTGTATTGTCCCAAAAATGTCAATAGTAGGAACTGCTTATTCAAGACCTAAGAATGATTGTGCTGGGTCCCACCTTTTTATGTTTTTTTTAATTAATTTATTTCTTTTCAATTTTCTACCATCACTTCCATATATCTTAGATTTTTCCCCCCTCCCTCCTCTACCTTCCCCGAGATGATGTGCAATCTTATATATAGAGAGTCTACACATACATTCTTTTTCATTTTAGTCATGTTGCATAGAAGAATTAAAATGAATGAGAGAAACTATGAAAACAAAACATAAAACAAGAGAAAGTTATCTGCTTCATTCTGCGATCCAATTCCATAGTTCTTTCTCTGAATGTGGAAGGGATTTTGCCTCGAGTCCATTGGGAATTTTTTAGGTCCTTTCATTGGACTAAGTCTACCAGAAAAATTCCTCACACACTGTGGTTGTTGCTGTATACAAAGTTCTCCTGGTTCTGTTCCTTTCACTCAGCTTCAGTTCATATAAGTCCTTCCAGGCCTTTCTGAAGTCTTCCTGCTCATCATTTCTTATAGCACAATAATATTCCATTATATTCGTACACCACAACTTGCTCAGTCATTCCCTAATTGATGGATATCCCCTCAATTTCCAGTTTTTGGCCACCACAAAGAGAGCTGCTATAAATATTTTTGTACATGTGGGGACCCTTCCCAATTATTATGTCTTTGGAATACAGTCCTAAAAGTGATATTACTGGGTCAAAGGGTATGCATATTTTTGTAGCCCTTTGGGCATAGTTCCAAATTGCTCTCCAGAATGGTTGGATCAGTTCACAGCTCCACCAACAATGAATTAGTGTTCCAACTCTTCTACATCTTCTCCAACATCTTTTATGTGGTTTTGATGTTTAAAAACCCTACCCCTGTCATAAGCCATAAGCCCTGCTTCTCGGGAGAATTTCTACTTGCAAACATTTTCCTCACTTTGAAATTGAACTTGTTTCATTCCTGACTCTTCTATTTCTAGCTTGCTTTGTTCACCTCGGGCCACTGATAGGTTAGAGTCTAGTTCCATCCGGATGACAGACTAGATGGTTTGTGATGTCCATTCTAGCTCTAAGTCTATGATCCTATAGCTATATCAACTCTTTGTGTCATGAAGTATTAAAGGTAAAGGGAAGTAGGAAACAAATTTAAATGTATTAGGAGAAATGGAATTTAGAGGGCCAAACATCTACCTCAATTCAGAATTTACTTTTGTGTGTGTGTGTGTGTGTGTGTGTGTGTGTATGTGTGTGTGTGTGTGTGTGTGTGTGTGTGTGTGTGTGTGTGTGTGTAGTAGCATCAGAACACTGACCAAGATGTTCAGGCTATCACTATAGAACAAATATGTCTAATTTTTTCTGTTCTTGTTTTTCTTTCTTTCCTTTTCTTTCTTTCCTTTTTTTCTTTTTATTTTTTACATTGGGAGAATCCATAGTCCCAGTTTGGGGTGCTTATTTTACTACCAGTATTATCTTTTATTTCTATGCACCTAAGCTCTTTTTCTGTTGGTTGTGGGGTTTTTTTTTTCGTTTTTAATATTAGGATTAGCAACCATATTTCGGTTGTCAAGGTCTTAAGCATGCTGTGGAATTTTTATTTACAATGTGCCACCAAAGGAGATTAAATGTCTGGCAAACCCCACTAGCTGGAGTGGGTCTGCCTTTTAAAAAGAGGACACATTCCAAAGTCAATTTGTTTCCAGTTTCGAAAAATCAATTAGGCACATACCCATGGGTGAATGCCATTTTCAGTCTGGTGATCCAACGGAGGGGTCGAATTAAGAATTCTCACATATCTAAAACAACTCCACCAACCAACCAACCAAATGATGGGCCTGTTTAATGGATCGCACTAATGTGTGGGTCCTGTGCCTGGGCTTCTGGGTAGTCTGGAAGGCCTCCCAGCACAGGAAATGGGCAAGTGTATAATGCCTGGCATTTAGTAAGTGCTTAATAAATGAGTGTTGACTGAATGAATACAAAGGAGACAGTTTGACTTAAAAAAACAAAAACAAAAACCTGGAAGAGGAAATTTAGTCACTACTCCTCAGAAAGCAAAGCTGCATATTAGAAATGAGAAAATGGAATGACAGGACCTAGGATCCAACATGGCTGTAAGCAGGAGAGCATGGCCAGGAGCCAAAATGAGGATGACAAAAAAGGGTAGAATGGGTAAAGAAACAAGTTGGAAGAAACAACTATAGTTGGAAGTTAAACTAACTAAATAATAAAAAATCAGGATTGAAAGCAGAAAATACAATTATGAATCAAGAAAAGTCAGAACTACAGAACAGCAAAAGCCAATATTTAATACGGTCCTCTAGTTTTTCTCTCAGCTCTAAGATCCTTTGTGAGCAAAGACTCACAAGGACTTTTTTTTATCTTTCATTGCCAGTTCCTAGAACATTGCTGGGGCCATAGTAGATATGTAATAAACATCTGTCAACTGATTGGTTGGTTGGTTGACTGATTTGCCATTCTCTTATGGCTTAGACAATGCAATCATCTCTGATGCTGATAAGAGGACAGGTTAAAAAAAAAGCACAACTGCAACTTCCATCACCCATGGAACCGTGTGTGTGTGTGTGTGTGTGTGTGTGTGTGTATGTGTGTGTGTTTTCCATTAAAAATAAATGAGTAAACAAAATATTATTTCATTTGCCTGGAAAGGAAAGCTGAATACAAGATTCTGTGGTGTACATGTGACCTGGTTGGCAAGGGTTTATAGAGTAACAGCTTTTGTGAGGTGAATTACTTTGGTTTCAGGCCCCCTCCCTCCCACCTCCAATGTCTCTATGCTACACTAGATTGCAGGAAATTGGAAGTCAATACATTAAAGTTCTTTTGGCAGTGTTTTCTAAAGTTGTTTCTTTAGTGCATTTTTAACCCTGTTTGAAATGCCCCCATCCTGCTCTTTTTAGCTGAAGCATAGAAAAACTTTGTTATTAGTTGTGCTAGAGAAATAGCATGGTTTGGGGGTTGGAAGACTCAAAAAGTATTGTGCCATTTAACCTCTAAGTGTCTCCAGGCAACTTTCTAAGACTCTAAGTTACAGAGGTCTTGTTGAAAGGTATTTCCAGAAGGGGTGTGACTTGCACTGATGAACTCACAAGTTCAGACCCCTACCACTCCAAAAAGAAATTATTATAGTTGATCCAACTAAATTTCTAACTATCTTGTTAAGGGATTATGTCATATATTTCTATTAATAACAAGAAAATACTCACTTTTTTTCCCATTATCAGTCAGTTTGAACTCTTTATTCATCATTTCAGAGAGTTTGGTTGTCCTTGGGGATAAATTTAGTCCAAATTTGGTCTAAAATTTAGAATTTCAATCTAAGAAACTCCCGGTAAGAACTTTCTCTACCAATTAAGAATTACAAGGTGCAAAATACCTCTTCTACACTTTGTAAACGTAGAGGGCTGTTTGAAGTGACTTGTCCAGGCTATATAACCAGTACCATTACTGCCCTTATAATTAGTAAGTTACAGTTTACAAAGTGATTTGGTCACAATAACCTTATGAATTACCTTGTGTAAGCACTATTCTCCTATCTACCACCACTACACATTCCCTACCCCAGATTTTAAAAATGTAGAAATGAAAGCTCAGAAAGGTCATGATTTACAGCTAATAGCCAGTGGAGCTGGGACTTAAATTCAGGACTTTGTACTCAAACAGAGCATTTTTTTTTTAGTCAGGCTAGGTTAAGTGACTTGCCCAGGGTCACACAGCTAGTTTCTGAGGATAAATTTGAACTCAGGTTCTCCTGACTCCAGGGCCAGGGCTCTATCTACTGTACCACCCAACTACCCCCTATTCTTTTTAATGCACTCTGAGTACCCAAGTGTACAGAGAAAACACGAAGAAAAGTTGAGAAATATCCAAGTTACTAAGTTCAAAAATGCATACTATTGCTGGAAATGTGGAGACAATGTAAGCTCCTCTAGGGCAGGAACTAATTTGTTTTCATTTTAAATATTCCTATGTCACTGAATAGAGCTTTGTAAATAGTTGGTACTTGCTTAGGCTTTTTATTTTTAAGGAAATTTGATAAATCCTTAGGCTTGAGTAGCTAATTAGAGAGGTAAGGTAGCTTACTGGATGAAAGCCAAACTTGAAGTTACCCTTAAAGTCCCATCTATTGTGTTAGAAACTTCAATCATTTAAGTTCTCAGTTCCTAAGCAACTAAGACTGTAACTTGCTTGGGAGATATCTCTTTGCATCAAAGGAGGAAGTTTATGGACAAGTTTGTGAGAAATCCTCAAACTAAAGAAATCACAAAACTGAACTTCAAATATGTTTGTGTGTGTGCCTGTATAGGTGTATCACTGGTATTGCACATAGATCAAAAAGGCACTGGAGATCATTTTACCTCCTATACCTCTGAAGATTCAGTCATTGACTTACAATGAAAATAAAAATCAGGTTGTTTATGCCATGTGTTCTGTGCTTATACAGGAAAATTGGACTGCAAAACTGAGAAATTATAAAATAGATCAGATCACTGTAGAAAGCGAATCAGGCAAAGTTGTAGCCTGAGTCTTCTAGCTCAATACCAGAACTCAAGACCTACATTTTGTTAAAAAAAAAAAAAATTCTCAACTTTTTGCTTACTTTACCTATGTAGACATAGACAAAAAAATATTTTCCCTTTTTTCATTAAGGTCAAAAGGTCTGAGAATTTCAGAGTAAGTCTGAAATTCATCTCTAACCTATTAGTATTATCTCTTCTTATTTGAGAAATTTTAATCTGAAATTTCCTCTTTTTTATGTGAGTTCATTATACATTGGGGAATCTGGATGAAATAGATTCAACATTTGCTTACCTTGTCCCAGGAATGCCAAGATTGCTTCTGGGAGAAAGTATCTCAGAATAGAAACTCCATTATTTTCCATCTATCACCAAGATAAGCATATACTGCAGAGACAAATTCCCAATCTAATTAGTTATTATTCTGACATCTGTACCTTAAACATAGATGGATTTCATGGCATGTTAGATATTTGCTGAAACTGGGCTAAGCCCCTTCTTTCTTTCATTCATTTCTTCTTATTCCAAAACTAGATAGGCGTTTCACAGAAAATCGTTCTGCTTTCTCCTAACCATTACTGAAATACACATTGTTTCTCTGAACCATTAGAGTGAGAGAAGCTGGTCAAATATTTCAAGTAATTATTTTTATAAATATTAAAGTTCAAATTCTTTATTTATAATAAGACAATATAAAATTTCTTTCTCAACTTTCATTTTCTTCCTCCTGGACTTCTTCCTCACTCCCTCCAATGTTTTATACAGTCTTCCCCTGTTCTTCCTTTTATAATAATTAATCTTATCCATTGAGTATGACTTTCTCAACTCTCCCCTTTTTGATTCCTTTTCTCCAATTCTCTCATTCCTGACACCCCAGCATATATGAAATAACCAACAATTTTAATTAGAAAATCCTAAAATTGGAAGAACTTAACACACTTAGCTATCCCTTGCTTTCGTCTGGGTTATGTATATTAGATGAAATATCGTTGACCTTCTTTCTTAAAAGGGTCTTCATCGTCACAGTTTTGCTTACTGATCTATTCCAATTTTTGGTCAAGAAATTCTTTATATCCCACTCTCTCTGCTGCAATTTAAATTCATTTCCTTTTGTATGATCCTCTGTGGAAATGGAGAACAAATGATTCTAATTACTACAAAGGACTTCAAGATAATTATTTTTCACCTTAACCTCCCTTTCACCAACCTAAAAATATCAACCCTTTAACTTTTTCCTTATCAGATCTGGTTTTTATGTCCTTAAAATTATTTTTTTTCCATTCTGTCCAGTACCTTGATAAAAAACAAAATTAATATTTTGAATACTGTTTTAATTCAAAATATAGGAGGAAAGACCAAAAAAGAAATTTCCACGTTCTTTCATGCTTGTTAATTCCTCATATCTCATTTGTTTTGATAACTTTTCAGCCTTGCTGACTCATCCTCACCTTGTAGTCCACTTTGACTTACTTGACTGTGCATTTTCCTTCCATAACTCCAACTAGACAATCTTTCCCTATCTTTTATTTGTGTTCAGTCATGGTCTCTTGCACTTCCTCTGTGTTTAATAGACCATTTCTCTAATTTGTCAAGGCTACTTTGAATTCTGTTCTTATCTCCCAAGGTGTTAGCAACCCCATCCAGCTTAATTCTATCTGAAAACCTAATGAGCCAAGAAAAGGGAGAGAGGAAAAGATTAAGGCAATTGTCTCTCTTCCTGTCACTACAAAGTCCAGGGTATAGTTAGAACTGAGAGACTCTAGGGATCAAGGGAGTTGATAGCATCAAAGACTTAAAGCTGGGAGGAGCATCAGGAAACATCCCATCCAATCCTATCATTTTACAGTTGAGGAAACTGAGGGTTAGAGAAGTTGATGGAGGTACCCAAGAGAAATAATAGAAAATGTGGCACTATGGAAAAAATCCTGCCTCCATTCCCTACCTTCTCACACTTTGGATAGAATATGATAAGAATAAGAAAATGTTTGATATAATAACCATGTAGTTGAATGTGACATTTACTTAATGTTATCTCACTTGTCCGGATCAATTTGACCAATGTTGAATGTCATATATAGGACACCAAAATTGGAAAGAGACTTAGAGATCTTCCAGTTCCTCCCATTCAATGCACAATCTTTCTACAATACCCCTAGCATTCATTGAGTCTCTTCTTGTGTTTGGGAAGTGATGGTAAAGTATTACCTCACTGAGTAGCTCCAATTGCTAAAAAGTTATTTATGGCAATGGACTAAATATGCTTCTTCATGACTTCTATACACTGATCCTACCTTCCATCCTGAAGTAATGTAAAATAAATGTAATCTCTCTTAAATATGAAAGACTTTCACCCCACAAATCTTTCCTTAACCTTTGATACAGAGAAAAATGGAGAGAGCTTTTATTAAGTGCTTATTCCATACCAGGCACTTTACTAAGCATTGAGAATATAAATATTACTAAACATAGGATATGGTTTTGATTCACCTTACCACACTTACCACCCTCCCCTAAAGAGAAGCATGTGATCCCAAAATTTCAGAGTTGAATGGGTCCTCAGCAGCCACCTAATCCAACCAGAGCCCAAAAGGAGTCCCTGTCCACAACATACCTGAAAAGCAAAATTGAACTCCTGAGGAAATTTTAAGGAAGTTTTACCTTTCTCAAATCTAAGTCTACCTCTGTCCAACTCATCACTCATTGTTCCTGATTCTACCCTCTGTGTCCTAAGAAAACAAGTCCAAAGATATTTCTACATGATAGTCTTCCAAATACTTTAAGACAACTGTCATGTTCCTACCAAGTTTTCTCTTCTCCAGCATAATAAATCCCTCTTCTTTTAACAAATTCTCATTTGGCATGGAATTGAGGACCTTTGTCATTCTTGTTGATCTCTTTTGGGCTTTCTCTGGCTAAAGAAAGCCTTTCATAAAAAGTGAGGATAGAATCAAACACAAAATATACTAGATTTGGTTTAATCAGATCTAAATACATTAGTTTATATTCCTGAAATTTCTGATTCCCTTTGGTGGCAGCTAGGTAGTGCAGTGCATAATGCACAGGAGCCAGGAAGACTCACCTTCCAGAATTCAAATCTGATCTCTGACACTTACTTAGCTGTATGACCCTGGGCAAGTCACTTAACCCTATTTGCCTCAATTTCTTCATCTATAAAATGAGCTGGAGAAAAAAATGGCAAAACACTCCAGTATCTTTGTCAAGAAAACCCCAAATAGGGTCACAGAGTCTGAAGTGACTGAGCAACAACAAAGATGTTGAAATAACCCGAGATCACATTTGTTTTTTCAACTGACAGAATATTTTCAATCTACTAAAACCATTCAGATCTTTTTGATAAAACCTAGTTATTAGACATGCCTTCTTATATTTACAAAGTTGTTTCTTCAAACAAGAGTGGATAACTCTGAAGTTTTAGCCTGTCCTGTAAAAATCTTTTCAGATCCTACCTCTTCATTCCAGTGAATTAGCTAAACCCTCCTAGCTTTGTGTCTATCATCTTAAATCTGATAAAGATACCCTCTCTGACTATAACCAAGTCTCTTACAATGTTAAACAGAATGGCTTTGAACATATTCCTGGAGTCCTTTAGTACAGACTCCCTTCCAGGTATACATGGAACTGCTGCTACTCACGACTCTTTGAATCCACATCCATCCAGTTGTATCATTATAGTCTCTAGTTTATTAATGTACCTCTTTAAAAACTGTATGCCAGGATAATATGTAATGCTTTAGCTGTGGTGTAACCAGCACAGAGGACAGCATGATTATTATGTTGCCAGTTTTGCACACTGTATTTGTATTAACGTAGATTAAGATCACATTAGCTTTGGTGGATACCATATCACACTGTTGTTTGCTTACATTGAATTTGCAGTCCAATAACAGCCTAGGCTGTTTATTTTTGCATGAACTTAGATCAAAGCATATCTACTCTATCTTGTATATTCAGGATGAGGTAAAATGTTATAAGCACTGTATTTTTTATAGGAAGAAATTAAAAACAAAATCAAATTCTTGAAGAGGACACAATATTCCATAACATGCCTGCCTTAAGCCTTAATTTTCCATTTGGCTAAATGCACTGTAATCTTCAACTATATACAAAATGTTGTTACTAGATGCCAGTGATTTAAAAAAAAAACATAAAGAAATAATACAAAGTTTATTCCCTCAAGGAGTTGACAATTCAATTAGCCATATAAGGCATATATACAAATGAAATATGTTGCAAAGTACAATCTTGTACATGCTCAGAAGGGATCCAGGAATGGTAATGTAGTCATAGCCCTAGAAAGGACGTAGCGATATGGGTCATATGGTCAAGCTAGCTCTGATTAGTAGACAGATCTCAGAAGGCATCAGGATCAATTCCCTTTTATATATGAGGAAGCAAATTCAAAAAAGTTAAGTAATCACACAGACTCAAAGTCACAAGACTAGTAGGTATGAGAAAGAATTAGAAACAAAGCCCTCTGCTCCAGAGCCAATGCAATTTTAAATGTAAGCTAGTGACTTCTTCCAACCCTTTCATTTTACCCATGAGGGCACTGAAGTTCAGAAGACTGATTTATCCAAATCCACACATGGAGTAAATAGAAGAGCCACAATTTCAACTTAGGGCTTGTGATTCCAAATCCAGTCCTCTTTGTATTACACTAAGCTATTGCTTATGGGAAAATGAGAAAAATAAGGGAGATGAGAAAAATTGAGATCACTTTCTGTTAGGAGAATCAGGGGTAATTCTATGAAATCTGAGTGATGGGTTAAAAGGTTGGATGAATTTCATGCAGTTGAGTTATCCTGGTGGATGATAGGCAAGTCAGAAGGACAGAAGTAGGCAAGAATGGTTAGTATAGTAGTCCAGGTTGACTTGAACTCAAATTATGTGAAGGAGAGTGCATGACGGGAGATTAGGCATGACTTGCTAGTTTATGACATTGGAACTCTGCAGATAAGTGCAGAGAAAAAGCAACGGATTGTTTGTAAACAAAAAGATGATAGAAATGAAATTCCAGGCCAGGCTGGGGCAAGTCACAGAGTCAAGACAGAAAAGGAAAATTCAAAGTCATGGTGCAAGTCCATTTTAGTCAGAAAACATGGAATAATCACACAGAAGATCAGGCAAGGCTTGATTTAAGCTGTTCCAGGTGATAGGAGACTGAAAATTGTAGAAGAAAGGACAAAATAAAATTAAAGCTCTATCCAAACAGGTCATGGTTAGGTATTTAACAGGGTCAAAAGCCAAAAGGAGTCATTTATTTTGATAGTGTTTCCTTGGAAAGTGCAAGAATTCAATGGAAATTCTAAGTATAGTACTCCTAGGCATATCTCCCACACCCAACTCATCCCCTATATAGCCACCTGCTCTGGTTCTAAAGGACCCTTGATTCACTAGGGTCTAGAGGTCTTCAAATGAAGTATCTTTTGCTTTTCAGTTGTTGTTCAGTCACATCCAGCTCTTTGTCACCACCTTCAGTGTTTTCTTGGTAAAGAATACTAGAGTGCTTGCCATTTTCTTCTCCAGCTCATTTATGAGGGAACTGAGACAAACAGGGTTAAGTGACTTGCTCAGAGTCACACAGAGCCTGTAAGTATCTGAGGCCAGATTTGAGCTCAAGATGGTGTCTTCCTGACTCCAGACCCAGCAATCTATCCACTGTGCCACCTAATGTACAGGATCCCAAAGTCCTCTGATCCACAGGCTAGAAGACTATCTTTCAACAGAGAAGAATCCTTGGATACAAGAGGTATCAGACTGTGGGAGATTTAGAATCACAGAAATTTGATTTTAAACCCTGGCTGTGCTTACTAGTCAAATCACTTCATCTCGACCTCCTCATTTTCAATTTCCTCATCTAAAAGACGAGGGAGATAGGGAGCAACCCTGAAGAAGGGTCATTAAAGGCTGGATATCTTACTTCTCACCAACTCTGTCCCACTCCTCATGCCAAATAGGACTTTCATCTCCATCAGTAAGGAGAGCATCCCATACAATGGGCTTTGGGACAGGGGTGTAAGGGCAAACAAAGTAGAATCTTCTGCTGTTTTTGTTTTACTAAAAGTACCTCTGAATAATATAATGAGGGAGGATCTTTCCCACCTATTGTAGGGCCTGGGAAGATTTGCAGGAAGGTCCACACCTTTTGTCAAAGAGGAGCTGATTCTCAAGGGATGTGATGCCCTCTGGCTCTGAAAAGTATATAAAGACTCTGAGGTGTGGGTTTTATTTTGGAGCTTACTGACTGGAAGCATTTATTTGGCCAGATGAGGACTCTGGGAAGCTGCCAAGGAGGCCCCCCCCACCCCAGTTTGAAAAACCCAGATGTCAGTGCTTCCCTCTCTGGTAACTATGGCCAGACATTTGGATCTTTCTGTTGATGGCCAAGGAGAAGAAGCCATGTCTGTTGACTTTTGATTTCTCTCTATTTTCTTTGAAGTTCAGGGTGCTGACTCCCCTGACCTAGGCGAATGATATATGTGCCTGGTTAAAGGAATGACACATGTGCTTGATTAAACTGATTGTTAACCCCTCAAAAGTTGTCTTTCTTTTTATGAATGCAGATCTACAAACCTTCATAGCAGCCCCCGCCTCTTGTATGTTGGGGTCCTTCCTGTTACAAGGGGTTACATAAGTAAGACTAAAATCAAAATAAATTTATAATTGCCTAATAACTCACATGCTAGGCAGATGCAGATGCCTTATATTTGCCTAAAGAGCCCTCCACATTATGTTGTCAAAGAGTCTAAACACGACCTTTATTTTTCACCAATACAACCAAATAAACATCTATTAAACACCTGTTAGATGAAGGGATTGCTCTATGAGGCTGAAAATACAAAAATAAAAGTGAAACATGAAAAAGAACTTCAAGAGGAAGAGATCACATGAAACAAAAGAGAATCAGAAAAGGTCTTTTGTGAAGGAGGGAGCCCCTGTGCTAGTCTTGGCAAAGAGCTAGGGGTTCATTTTTGTCTTCATACATCCCATTCCTAGTGTATTGCCTGAAACCTGGTGGGGCTTTAATAGATGCTTGTCTGATTAATTAGTTAATTAATTAATTAATAAGGTTGATTCATGCAACTCTTAAAGAAGGCAAAGATGGAAAAACATTGGAAGTATTGTAAGTTTATTAGGTCCTTATTCCAACTTTACCTTTACCAAAGTAGATCACAAGAAACATAGATCCACTTCTCAAGGGAGATTTTTCTTAAGCTTTCCACACTTGATTAACATTAGAATGGATCTCTCAAATATTTGCAGTTATGATTAAAATCTTCATTAACATGCGTACATGAATCTAGTCCCTTGGGGACAGTACTAAACCATATATACAGAACTTTAGGAAAACATGGTCTATGAAAGTTGGGAGTTCCCTCCCTTTCATTGGAGTTCTTCAAGTAAATGTTCCACATTGCAGCTTGGAATATTTTCCAAGTATAGGTCAAATTCAATAATTTTTAAGTGCTTTCCAACTATAAAATTCTGTGATTCCTTGATCTATTTTGCAGTCCAATTAGTTAAGATCCAAAAGCACATATTACTCTCATCCCAGCACCAACTATGAATAATTGTGGGACCTAAATGGTTGGAGCATATCAACAGTGTCCTAGAATGGAATAAACAATGGAAAAAAGATAAAGTTTGGAACAGTCACTTTGGGGAATGGGATAGAGTAACTTAGGAAAAGAGTAAAGTATAGGAGGAGACATCATAGTATAGGAGAAAGAGTACTGATTTGAAGCCAGAGGACCTACTTTCATATCCTTGCTATATTATCAATTACTTGTGTGATCTTGAGAAACTTACTCGATCTCTCAGGGCCTCAGTTTCCTCATCTGTAAAAAGTCAGTCAATGAATATTCTTTAAGTATCTAGTATGACTCAGGCACTATGTTAAGCTCATACACAAAGCAAAAGACAGCCCAATCATAGGGGACAGCCAGTGGAAAGCCCTGGAGTCAGGTATTGGAGCATCTTGCTGAAAGGACACCAAGGTGACCATTGTCACTGGATTTCCGAATATAAGGTGAGGAGTAAGATATAAGAAGACTGGAAAGGTGGAGGGAAGGGGGCCAGGTAATGAAGGACTGTAAACACCAAGTGGAGGATTTTATATTTGATTTTTTAAGATAATGGGGAGTCACTAGAGTTTATTGAGTACGGCAGTGACCTATTCAGATCTATTATGTAGGAAGATCACTTTGAAAGCTGAGTAGATGAATTGAAGTGGGGAGAGACTTGAGGCAGAGAGAGCAATTAAAAGACTATTGCAATAGTTCAGGTGATGTAATAGTGATGTGATGTGTGCCTGAACCAGGAAGATGGTGTTACTAGAGAAGAGAAGGGGGTAAATATGAGAAACACCTTGGAAGTAAAATTAACAGGACTTGGCAACAGATTGGATATGATGAGTGAGAAAATAGAGGATGATATATGGGTAAGTGGGACAACTGTGGAACTGTAGACAGTAATAGGGAAGTTTGGAAGGCATAGAAGGTCGGGGTAGAGTGAATAATGAGCTCAGTTTTTGAAATGCTTTGGTTAATATGTTGATGGGACATCCAATTCAAGATGTTCAATAGGCAACTGAAGAGGCAAAAATCAGAGGCCAGCAGAGCAATTACAGTTGGATAGATCTGGGAGGCATCAGCATAGGGATGAAAAACAAATCTATGAAAGCTGATAAGATCACCAAGAAAGATAATATAGAAGGAGAAGAGAAGGGAATCCAGGACAGAGTCCTGGAAGTTACCTACAATTAGCAAACATGACTTAGATAAAGATCCAGCAACAGATTTCCTATTACTAAAAAGCAGTAGTCAGATACATGGGAGAAGAATAAAGTAGTGCCATAATAAGAAGAATCAAGGAGAAGAGAGTGACTGAGAGCCCCAAACATTGCAGAGAGGTCAAAAAAGATAAAGACTTGCGAAAAAGTCACTAGATTTGGAAATTAAAAATCACTGGGAACTTTGCAAAGAGTGGCTTCAGATTAGTAATGAGATTGGAAACCAGACTGTAGAAGAAAGTGAGATGAAAAGAACTGGAGATACCTATTTTGTATGGATTGTCTTCTCCGGGAGTTTAGCTTTCAAAGGGAGGCAAGAGATGGTACGATAGCTAACAGTGATGGATGGACAAAGGGAGAGTATTTCTGAGGACGGGGCTGACATGGGCATGTTTATAAACAAGAGGAACATAGCCAGTAGACAGGACAAGATTGAAGATAAATGACAGAGTGGGAATTATACAAAGGGCAATCTGCTGGAAAAGTTCAAATGGAATGGGATCTCTTGTGCATGTAGAGGGATTTGCGTAGACAAGGTGAAAAGACATCTCTTCATGTCAGGCAGGGATGGAATCAGAGGCAGTTTTAGAGGCATCTGGGAGACAGAAAATGAGATGAAGTGAAAGCTCTCAGCAAATGCCTTCAGTTTTTGTAAGGAAATATATGGCAAATATTTTGAGGAAATGTGGCAAGTAGATGACAAATGAAAGATTTTGTTCTAGCTGACCAACGAGATTCAGTCCTAGACCTATAATCAAGAGTTCGGAATAATTTCAAAAATCCCATCCCATTTATCATATTGTCCCCATGATGTATTTCCCTCAAAATTCAGATGATTAGGGTGGGCAGGAGGCCATAGGACTCTGAGTCTATTTTGTTTTTTGACTAGACTGTGATTACACCGCTATGGAGAAATCCTACTCTGAGCAGAAAAACTCATTGCACCCATATAGATTAACAAAGGCAGCTACAATTCATGATCTTAGAGGATTTCCTGAGGGCTTGTTACTTGTCCACAGTCATGTACGATCATAACAACAATATTACCAATAACGAAAATGTTTTATATAGTCTTTAAGTTACAGAAAGGACTTTACATATTGCGCCTCATTTGCTCCTTGCAATAACTCTGTGTGAAAGGTACAACGATTATTCAATTTTCCACAATTCCTGAGGTTAAATGACTTGCCCAAAGTCTTGTAGGTGATGAGTGACTGAGGAAGAATTTGAATTCAGGTCCTCCTGACTCTAAGGCCATCACTCTATCCCCTATGCCCCCAGTGTGTGTGTTTGTCCTTGAAGAAGACCAGGCCATCAGAGAAATGATGACACGACTTGCACTTGACTTTGTTCTGAGTGAGGGAGGGCTGTGCAGGTCACCAGCCTCACTTCTCCTCCAGAGCCATTTGAACCCAGTGACCAGATATTCATCAGGATGACTGGAGACAACTCAGGATGAGGCAATTGGGGTTAAGTGACTTGCCCAAGGTCACACAGCTAGTGAGTGTCAAGTGTCTGAGGTGAGATTTGAACTCAGGTCCTCCTGACTCCTGCACTGGTGCTCTATCCACTGCACCATCTAGCTGCCCTCTATGCCACCTAGTAAGTTTCAGAGGAAGGATATGAACTAGGCTTTCTGAGTCCAAGGTAACCCATTACCATTACACTAGTTGTAGCAAACTCAGATAGAAACAGGACCACTAATCTGCACATCAGGGTTCCTATATCTGTACATTGACTTACTTTTAAAAGTAATATTATTTATGTTTTATTGTACATCTACTTTAAAATTGCATTTAATCATTTTGCCTAATTACATATAAAACCATTTTTAACATTTTTTTTAAAGTTTTGAGATCCAAATTCTCTCCCCCACACACACATTTTAACATGGTTTGGACTGCTCTCAGGAGTGTTATTGGAAGTGTGCTGGGCCCAGGTCTTACATCATGCTGACTCTTAAGCTATTACAAAAATAATTTTGCAAGATTCTGAACAGTGCCTACCACCCACAATAGCACATCCTCATTCCTGGACTTGCCCAGCCATGATTGTTAATATGTGACAAGAAGGGAAAAGATGATACATTTGGATAGGCAGATCTAGAAGAGAGTCTAGATAGGAAGAAGAGAGGCAGAATGAGGGAAAAGGTTTGGCCATAAAGAAAAAATGCCCAGCTTTTGCAAAGGCAACTCCTTGACTGTCAGTGAACCTTTTATTGCCTCTTCCAATCTCAGCACCAAGACACATAAATTATGATCTTGAGAATATCTATGTTTATTGTTGTTTAATAGCCCTATAGATAATGTAACTATATCCAAAATCTCATTTTGCCCATTCCACCTTCCATACACTAAAATTTACTTAACTGCTATTTGCTTATTAAAAACATAATAAAAATCCTTTATAAGAGCATAACTCTAAGAGGAGAAATATATCAAGATATGTCATTCAGGGTTTAACCCAGACCTTTAAATTTATCAGTGTATTAAATTCTCAATCAAGGAAGATCAACCAGTGTCCTGAAACTTATGCTCTTAGAGTTTGCCTAGGGAAAGGAGAGGTTGAGAAATTGCTCAGGTTCACAGCATGCATATGGTAGAAGCCAGATTGGAACCCAGGTCTGCCTAATTCTGAGACCAGTTCTCTATGAGCAAGAACACTGCCTCTCAATATATGTCAGAATTATCATAATAGGAATTAAAGATATTAAATGTCACAAGTAGTGTATGACTCATAGAAATAAAAATAGAATATGTATTCAGTTTCTTGAAAATGATGCTTTCATTTTCATTAATTCATTTTCATAAATCACTTTCTACCTTGAAATTTTTGGATATGCCAAAAGACTACTCTTGGCAGCCCATGGCCATCTCCTGTCTTCTAATGATTGCAGCTTTAAATTCATTCGTTCAATCAAACAAAGAAATATTGATTATGCATCTATGATGCCCAAAGCCTAGAGTTAGGAAATGAGAGAGTGAGATTTGATTTTGCGGATTTCTAATATTGGGGTACTCAAGTTGGGGTGCTCAAACTGCCGCTAAGTAAGCCCCTAAATCAACATTCACAAATCTCATACTTTAGCAAATGCTCCATAGACTTGAGCCCCCAATAATATAGGAGTACACTCTATCGCTCTTAATAGAATTTTAGCATGGAAGCTGTGCACATCATGGCACTGATTTTGTTAATTGCACTCAAGAGTAAAGTGCAATTAAGAAAATCAGTGATGTGATTGATCCTTCTTGATATGGAAGACTTTTTGCACACTAAATAAAATAAGATACTAAGGCGAATTAAACACATCCCATGACTTTTCCCCCTCCTTCAAGTCCAGGATTTTTCTTTTTCTAAATTAAGTGTATGAAATTATCTTGGTGATACATTTATTATTCCTGTATAGATAACAGGGCTTGGGGTTCTGAGGGAGAAAGGTCAGGGCAGTCATCATTTTAAAGCACATATGGATATTAAGCTCATGCCCTTTAGAATCTAGTAGAAGGATATAGCTAGCTTAAAAGACTGCAGAAGGTCTGGCTTACCAGACATGTACTATACTCCCCTCATAGCTACCAGGCTCCTGGCATCTTCAGGCATCCCATACCTAGTGATACTAGTGGAGACCAGCAGAGGCATCTAGTCTTTTTTAAATTTGGTGCTGCAAGACAGTGATCATTAGACAAAAAATTAAATTCAAGGTGACTTCAGTCTGGCAGTCAAACAATAAACATTTATTAATCACTTCCAATATGCCAGCAATTGTGCTGAGTATTGGCAAAACAAAGAAAGGCAGAGAAGACAGTCACTGTTCTAAAGGGATTTCCAGTATAATGGTACAGGCAGCATGTAAGCAACTATATATACCAAGATATATAGGGGATAAATTGGAAATAATCATCAGATGAAAGGCACTAGAATTAAGGGGGAATAGAAGAGACTTTCTATAGAAAGTGGAATGTAAGCTGGGACTTGAAGGAAACCAGGGCAGTGATGAGGAGGGAGAGCATTCCAGGAATGGGGATGGCTGAATTCAGGAGATGGAATACTCTGAGGAACAGCAAGGTGGCCAGTGTCAATGAATTGCAGAGCACATGGTGGGGTATGAAAAGACTGGGTCCTGGTTATGAAGGGCTCTGAATACCGAACAGGTTTTATATTTGATCCTGGAAGTAATAAGGAATCACTTTAGTTTACGGAGTAGGGAATGGGGAGGAATGGTCAGACCTGCACTTTCAAAAGACACATTGAAAACTGAGTGGAGGATAGACTGGAACGGAAACTTAAGAGGCTATTATAACAATCAATGTATGATGTGATGGGCAGCTAGTACAGTAGATACAGTGCCAGGTTTGGAATCAGGAAGACTCATCTTCCTGAGTTCAAATCTGGTCTCAGACACTTACTAACTGTGTGACCCTGGGCAAGTCACTTAACCCTGTTTGCCTCAGTTTCTTCATTTGTAAAATGAGCTGGAGACAGAAATGGCATATAACTCCCATATCTTTGCCAAAAAAAACCTTAAATGGGGTCACAAAGAGTTGGACATAACTGAAAATGACTCAACAGAGAGAGGTGATGAAGGCTTATACTAGGATGAGGACAGTATCAGAGGAGAGAAGAAGGAGTTAAGACAACCCACTTCATTCTGAGTCTCAGTTTTTCCATCTATAAAATGAAAAGAATAAGCCAAATGACCCTCAACGTCGAAACTTGCTCTAGGATTATTCATTTGTATATAACAGAGTTCCCTCTGAGGAGGCAGTGTGGTATAGTGGGAAAGAAAAAAACTAGACTGGAAAATAGGAAGTCTAAGTTTTAGTCATAATTATGTTCATCCTTCATTGCCGAAGAAGACCATGACATCAGAAATGATGACATGACTTGCACTTGACTTTGTTTTGAGTGAGGGAGGGCTGTGCAGGTCACCAGCCTCAATTCTCCTCCAGAGCCATCTGGAGTGACCAGATTCATCAAGATGACTGGAGATGACCCAGAATGAGGCCATTGGGGTTAAGTGACTTGCTTAAGGTCACACAGCTAGTGAGTGTCAAGTGTCTGAGGGGAGATTTGAACTCAGGTCCTCCTGACTCCTGCTCTATCCACTGCACCACCTAGCTGCTCGTGGTCACAATTATACCACTACCAGGTCTCTAATCTCATCCAATCTCTTTCAACTTCACTTTCCTTGACTGTCAGAAGTCTATGATTTCATCCAACCTCTGTCAACTTTACTTTCCTTAACTGTTAGATGAGAGACCAAATGATCTCTAAGGTTCCTTCCACAAAAGTATTCTATAATATTTTTTTTTCTTCTGTACTAGTACCAAAAAAAAAAATCACTAATTTAGAGTAACTCTTGTATGGAATACGTGGAAATATCTTTATTCCCACTGACAATTCTGACAGAAATATGAGCAAAAAGATTACATTAGATTTAGCACCTAAACATTTCAGCACACATAATAAAACTCTAACCACTGTTCAGTCTTGTTGAAGTATTCTAATAAAGCTTGCCACTGAAAGAAGTCTAGACATTTCCAAGAGACCCAGAGGAGATGTGAAAAAGTAGGTTCAGCACATCTAAAGAAGGAAGCTATCCCAAGCAAGAAACAATTCCTCTTCCTTATTTCTTTTGTAGAGTGTCATATCTTTGACTGTAAGTATCACAGTTCCATAGAGATAAGCTCTATATAAATATAGATACTAAGGCAATAAAAGAAACAGGGTGGAGTAGGATCAAGAATCTTGAAAAAGGTACTGACCTAAGAAGGCTTCTAACTGCTTCTGTGAGGAAATTAGGACAAAAAAATAGACAGGGGCCAAGTAATACAGCATTAGAGAAGGTGAAGAAAGGATGTTTGAATTTCTTGAGGAGAGTAAGAGGGAACTAGTTAAGAGCTCAGAGTGAGGAAATGGCATGGATTGAATGATAACAGTCTGCTACTGTAATTGGAAAGGCAAGCAGAGCTCAGGAAAGCTTGTCTTAGGATCAAGGACAGCAATGCTGTTTGAAGATAGATGGAAAGGATCCAGATGAAAGACAGAAGTCAGTAATGAGAGAGATTGGAGGGAGGGAAAGGAGTAAGGAGAGGGCAAACAGAGAGGAAGATGGAGAGAGGGGAAAAAGAGATCAAAAATCATACAACAATGCAATTGAGTTCAATGGTCTAAAATATTGGAAAAGTAGAATAACTCATTGATTAAAGTGGACCCCTACATGACTTTATAATATTGGTGGATTCGAAGGGCTGGAAAAGCTATATAATGGAAAATGCACTGTGCTACATTTTTGCTAATTGGAATCCAATAAAATACCTTTTGGGTGTGTCAAGACCTCTCCTGAGATGATAAAAGAAAAATGTTCACTTGGAACCAAAAGAATTCTTAGATTTTAGGACAACATGGCTCTCTTCGTGAGCAGTCAGGGTGTTTCTGTCATTTCTTTAAACAGATAAGAAAAGTTGTTGTAATTAAAATCATACCAGAGCCCTGACATTTGAGAAGATATTAAAACTACCAACAGGCACTTATAAATGACAAGAAGAACACAGGAGACAAACACATCTGCTTCTGAATCTGATTAAAGTTTGATCGAAACATTAAGGCTCAGCAGTTAGAGCTAATGCCCTAAGAATGTGAGATTAGTAGAAGACAGACAGAGGGGAAAACACTTTTTCCAACTTCCGAAAGGTTTCAAGGTCTGAACACCTGGCTGTCAAAATAAACTCCCCCCTGATTTCTTTTTATAGCTCCACGTGGGTGACATTTGACTCCTACACGGACCAGGTAGAGCAACCATTTTTGCTGATAAAGCCATTATTTCCCCAGGAAGTTGAGCTTTCATGACAGTAGAGCTAAATCCAGCTCCAATGAGCCCTGCGATACAACCATGGTTACCTGCTCTGTTGTCATTGATAGCAATGAAAAAAAGAAAAACTTTTTTAATCCAGTGCTTACTTTCATCATGGTTACTCAGAAAGCATAGGAAAGTTGCCTGCCCAGCCTCCACATTTTACCAGGTAGTTCACTTTAGTAATTAATTTCTTGTGATCTTGACTTGAACAATCTTTTACCCCCATAGGCCAACAGTATTTGAACTACACCCCTAGACAAAGGTCACCTCCTTTGCTGTACAAGTCAATTACTAGCACTGTATTGTCTGATCAGTACAGATTAACCAGATAAGGCCAAGATTTGGAGGCTCATATTTTTCCTGAAAGGCAACTTCTAAATTAGTCCTAGGAAAAATTTCACTGTCAACCTTAAATTTTGAGAAAAATGAAAATCTGTGGAACAGATTGATGATCTAGCTGTGGCAAGGAAATGAGTGTTTGAAGACCTTTTTCAACCCAAGTAAGGTCCTGGTAATAGTCTGCTGGTCGATAATAAACAGAAGAAAGCTTCTTTGACAACTCAGTTAAAAAGAGCACTGCCTGGAAAGAAACCTGTCATCTAATTGTTGGCTTGTTGGGAATGGTCACAGAATCACACAGTTGAAGTGGCTCTTCCAAGCCTGGCCCCCACCTAGCTAACTACAACTTGTCTCTTTCATCACATGGACAAGTTGTCCCTGAAATGGGGAATAAATGCTAAGAATCCATGATACTATCCAACAACCACTTAAGTTGCAGGTACCTCTAGACCACAAACTGTTAACCTGGAGTCCTTAGACTGTCAAAGTTGCCCATGGATGGATTTCAGAGAATCAGTGAACTTGGATGGGGAAGAAAAAAATTAAATCTTTATTTTCACTAACATCTATTTTAAATTTGGCATTCCCTTCAATTATTTAAAAAACATTATTCTGAGATAAAAAATCCAAAACCATTTACCAGACTATAAAAAGAGATCTATTGCACGCATACACACACACACACACACACACACACACACACACACACACACACACATGCACACATATATAAGGGAAGTGGAAAATCCCTGTTTTAGACAAATGCCACAATCATGTTCTACTCAGGTAATTGCATCATAAAGGTGGTAGGGACCTCAAAGATCATCTTGTCCATTTCCTTCATTTTGCAGATGAAGAATCCAGATCTCTAACATGGAGCCAGCATTACCTACCTTTCAAATAAAGTGACTATAAAATTCATTCATATTTATTTTATAAAAAAAGAAGTATTTTTTTTTATTTCTGGGAGTTGTAAAACATGTTCATATCAAATAGCACAGAAATGCACAGAGAAATGTGCAAATCGAAATCTGACAAATTTACAAAGGATGCCCCAAATCCTCATATAGTTCAACATTTTTATCAATGACTTTGATGAAAACATCAATAAACATGCTCTAGAACTACTTTCTCACTTCCTGCTGGCAGTGTCAGTCTGGGTCGCCAAAAGATGAGCATTATATTTCCTCTGGGAATTAGAATTGAGCCTGAGGGCCAAAGCAGTGTCTTTATAACACTTTAGTTTACAAGCCTCCACTGGTGTACTTCACCTCATGACCGTAATTTGATATCGATTAGCCAGATTCAATTAGTTTTGGGAAGGAGTGGTAAATTAAGGTGGTAAATTAAGAACAATTTGCTATAAAACAGCCCCCATCAAAAAAAATCTATAACACATTCTATCACCATTATACTTTATACATGTTATGTCACCAAATGCTGCTGTCCTGGGGATGATGGAAGGACACCAGTGGAAAGATGGGAAATCCAAAATCCTCCAAAACGAGACTCCCTCATCTCCTTTCCCCTAAACAAACCCTTTGCAAAACTTTGATTAAAAATTCACCTCTCTTGGCTCACTACTTGCTCAAATTTCTAAACTTCTGAATTAATTCCTAGTTTTATACAAGTCTCCCAAGACAGGACCAGATTTTCTTAGCCAATATAAAAGTGCCTCCCATGAAACCATCATTCCATTTCATCCTATGGATTTCATAAAAAACAAATTAACTCAGCCTTTGAGTAAATGAAATATGTTCTCACGTAGTAAAAATGAGTTAGGGTGATTTGGTTGATTTAACCATTGACACCCCCCATGCACACCCTTATTCACAGATGACATATTTATTATTATTTTCCAAAATTTGGAAAATATAAAGTTGTCATAATTAGTACATTGAATGACAAAATCAGATTGTCTAAAGATCTTGAAAAGTGAAAAAAAGGCTAAAATTAATACAACAAATATTGATTAAATGACCACATTGGGTTGTGTGTACTGTACTATCTTCAGAGATCTAAACATTAGATAACATATTGTGTTCATCCTTCATTGCCGAAGAAGACCATCCCATCAGAGAAATGATGACATGATTTGCACTTGACTGTTTTGAGTGAAGGAGGGCTATGCAGGTCACTAGCCTCACTTCTCCTCCTGAGCCATCTGAATCCACTGACTGTCTGGGATGCACTGGGAGACATTGGCCCCTTGGGTCATCTTCAGTCATCCTGATGAATATCTGGGGGGTTATAGTCCAGTAGAGAAATAAGACATATAAACAGTGAATTAAATTCAATATTTAAATGTGATGTAATCAACATCAGTATTCCCTCCAATAGGAAAACATGTGGGTTGTCCATAGGTTCTCCCTCACTCTTACTATAGGATGAGCCCACTTCCTCTTCTAATCATTCATCTCCCTGACAACAATCAGAATTCTTTTTTCTGTATATCGGATTACTGATAACACGTTGCACGATACTGATGCCCACTGTGTACCTCTCCAAGCCACTTTGGGTGATGCACCACTTTTAAATCTTTATAGGTTTTCATATTCCATGACAAACAGCTAAATATCATCACTAGAAATTATTAAAGTTAAAAAAGGTAGGATCGTATTTCAAGGAGATGTTTGGAGTTGTTGATTACATTTATCATTTCCCAAGGTAATTAATTCCACTGTCTTATTCATATGTCTTCTGGACCCAGCTTATTATCTACTTGCAGTGTCTGACTAACATATTTACTCATGGATAGTGCTAGAAGTTGTCCACATAACTACATATCATAGACTAGACAATAGACATGTTGTCTTATGCAACAAGAGTATCTAGAAGACCTTGTCATAAGTAGGGAAGACCTTTTCCATTTGTAGTCTGTAATAGACAGTATCAATGAGAATAAGAAGCACCTTCGGTGAGTGAATATCTCCTTTTTTATGCCAGGCTTGATATTGATAAGAAGAGGATCATGGAACAAAGTTATCTCAGTTGTTAACATGTTTCAAAGACTATCTTGCAGGTAATTCTAATATAGATTAATATTTGCTAGCTAATCTGATATGCTATTCTGGTTTAATATAAGAACAGATTAGTAGTACCCAACTACTGAGTAACATAATTGCACTTCATGCAGAACTTTGTGGAGGTAATACCGCTTAATCCTAAAGTGTAAGTCTAAGCCTGGGACATAGGAATAAATTAGACCAAATGGCTACCTATTTGACCTATAAAATATAAATGCCCAGAACCATGAGGCAAAAGTGAATGAAATATTCATTTATTCAGAGACAAAATGACCTGGAAACTGATAATATTATCTCTCACTGACAACTAAACCTAGGAACTGTCATCTTCTACTTGCAGATAAGATAGAGCTAAGAGTACCATGTTTAATGACAGCTTATGGAAATATTGATTCTTGGGCATGACATTGTTTTCATTTCAGTGATCCTGTGTCCCAACTTGCAAACAGAATTAGAGTAGCATTTTGACATGTCAGATAACTGTGATAAACCATTGTTCCCTTCCTTTGGATCTTAGACACACAAGTTCTCATATATAAGGGAACTCTGCTCTAAAATAAAAGTGTGGGTGAGGCATCAACTCTTGGGATCTTCATTTATAATGTAGTCCTGCACATAATAGTTCTTCCTGCTTATAAAACTTTATAGCCTGGAGAATGAATAAAAGGTATACTATTCCCTGGAGCTAGACATCTGGGGAAAGAATCTTCTTCACATTATATTACTAGTAACCCTCAGGGAGTCACTCAGATCATCAAAATGTGAAATATTTGCAAAGATGTTTTATTAATATAAATGAGTTTGTTTTCCTGTTTACATTGTTTTCAGTGTTATGAGCAATGATCGTAAGGCTGGTACCTGGCATTTTAAAGCTGTGAAATGAATTCTTTCTCCACTCCATTAAAAAGGGGAGAAAAAAAATCTGCATCTCATAAACGTCATCTTGATGAACCAGATGTTTGAATAATGTTGGGCTCTATTTTGGTGTCTCAGGTTCTATTTTTTGCCTTGGAGCATTTAACAGCTAAGAAGCCAAAGGCCACGTTGAGTTTCTTTAATGGCAGGTGGATTCTGTCTTTTGAATAAGTAATAGACACACCAATTTTTGCCAGAGATAATTTTCCAATTCTTGTGTTTAAGTCCACAGAATTTGGAAGTTTATTCATTTAGTACACACCTATACATGGAGGGAGACCAGCAATTTTGCATTTGGCAGGATTGTAGAGGAAATAAGGATAAAGGTCATCAACCTCTACTTGTCCTTTTAAACCTTGTTCTTGAGTTAATTTGCAAGAAAAATGAGGGCATGGTGGAGCTTAAAGAAATTCCTTCACCATAGCTCCACCTTTGCAGTTTTGCTGAGTGGATTCAAGATAATATTTTTGAAAGAACCTGGAAGAACAACCAAGTTATGATGGGTTTTTGTAAGAAGTTTAGGATCATTAGCTTTAGAGATAGAAGAAACCTTAGGGAACATTGATTTCAATCTCCTTATTTTATACATGAAAAAAAGAGATCCATAGAAATTCAGTGAGCTATCCAAAATCAGACAATTAGTAAGTTGATAGAACCAAAATTTAAACCCAGGTTCTCTTACACCAAATGAACTAGTCTATCCATTGTACCATTTCAAACTCAGTAAAGAAACTAGAATCCGGGAACCCTTGCTCAGTAAGAAATAAAAACTTGACTAGCTAGTTGGCTGAATATAGCTATCAAGGGGTATAATCCCACAAAAGAGCTAAAGCTGGCCCCTTGAACTATCAAGATAAAGTGGTAACAGATCCTTTTCTTTAGGAAAGAGGCCACACAATATACAAAGATGTAGCAGAAATGAGCATAACAAAAGGAAATAGTAAAAGTAGCAACAATAACAGTGAAATTTTCAAGCATACAGAATAGATTAGCACAGAATCCTAGCTCAGAAAAGAAAGGATTTTGTCTAATAATGCCAGGAGAAAACATCAGAAGCTTCAACCAAGAGTTATGCCCAGAATGTTGGTGCCCTAATATATGCATTGTGTATGTGAAATTCTTATTGGAAAGTACAGCCCTGCACACTTGAGAGAGAAGTAATGTCTTTTTTGTCAATTATTTTGCTATATTGTTTGATTATATTTTATTTTGACTAATGAGTCTTGTAGAAGAAAACAAAAAAAAAACATCAGGAGGAGCCCAGGAGCTATGGTTTGAATGAATCTTCACACAGGCAGACAACACATTTTGAGTCTAGGGTAGCAGTCAGTGTAACACATGGTAACAAATATTTATTGAGTGCCTCATGTGTTCCAAACACTACGCTAGATGTTGGAGGAGATACTCACTAAGATAAAACATGGTAACTGCCCTCCTAGAACTTATAAATTTAGTATGGAAATTAAATAGAATACAGATAAATACATTAAAAAAATTTTTAAGTGCAAAGTGAAATGTGAGATGGAAAGTTATTATCAAATGAGGAGATCAGTTAGTTTTTAGAGTAGGTGGTTTTTGAGTTGGTCTTTATAAAATGGGTAGGCAAAGAGGAGGGAGGGTATTCTAGACACAGAACATAGTGTGAGTAAAGGCATGAAAGTACACAATAATAATTTGTTTAGAATCAATATAGTGCTTTGTGTACATTATCTTATTCAGTCTTCATACTTGCATTATTAGATAAGCAGTGACATATCCATTTCAGAGAGGTGGGAAAAAATTAAAGTGAAGTGACTTATTAGACAGTTATACAACTAGCAAATAGCAGAATCCAAACTTAAAATCAGCTTCTCTAATTCCAGTTCCAGTGTTTTTCCAACCACATCATACAATATACAAGGTAGGATACTTGGTGGATGGTCTAACAAACTCTAAAATAAACAGGAAGCCATAGAAAGATCTGAAGGAATATTATGTGAAAAGAGGAGTGGGGAGGGAAGAGTCAAGATGGAGAAGTAACAGCACAGACTTGCTACTGCTCTCTCCACAAAACCCAGACAAATACTGGTAAAAGAAATTTCTAAACAAATGATGGAGCTGCAGAACCCACAGAATGACTTAGTGAAGCAAATCTCCAGCCCAAGACAGCCTGTAAATTTGATGGGAAGTGTTTATCACACTGGACTGGGAGCAGAGCACACTCCAGCTTGGACCATTCAAGCATAAACGGGATCTGAGCAGCCTTCACGGGACCAAATCTGTGGCACCTTGTGGCAGTTTCCAGACTTCACTACCACAAAAGACCCAGGATAAATTGGAAGGTCAGTGGAAAAAACCTGTAGGCACTGTGTGAGAGAGAAGAGTGGTGTGGCCCCAGCCCAGGGCAGTGGAGGGTTGGAGGAGCATTGCAGCAGCAGCAGGGGCAGAGGGAGCTACTGTTTCTGAAGCTCTGGAACCATAGAATGTGGGGGAATCAAGCTGCTGGCAAAATACCCCCCAACCCCACTGGACGCAGAGAACTACCTTGACAAAGAGTCAAATGTTAAGTAAATAACTGGGGAAATGAGAAAAAAACTGCAAAAGAGTCAAGCTATAGAATCAGACTACAGAATCAGACTACAAAATCTTAATTTGGTGACAAGAAAGATCAAAATATATAATCAAGAGACAACAAAGTCAAAGCTTCTACATCCAAAGACTCCAAGAAAAATATGAATTGGTCTCAGGCCATTGGAGAGCTCAAAAGAGATTTTGAAAATCAAGTAAGAGAAGTAGAGCAAAAACTGGGAAGAGAAATGAGAGTGGTATAAGAAAATAAAGAAAAACGAGTCAACTGCTTGCTAAAGGAGACCCCAAAAAATAGACGAACCCAAATGGCAAAAGAGATTCAAAAAACAAATGAGGAGAAGAAGGCCCTATAAAGCAGAATGGGCCAGATGGAAAAGAAAGTCCAAAAGTTCACTGAAGAAAATAACTCCTTAAAGATTAGAATGGAGCAGAAGGATGCTAATGACTTTATGAAAAATCAAGAATTTTTTTTTATTTTGAGAACTGTATTACGGACTGTTTTTATTAAATTATTTCATTTGTTTGCAGTGCTCTACAATCACTTCCATATACCTCATATTTTTTCCCCTCCTTCTCCCCTACCTCTTCACTCCCTCCTTGAGATGGCATATGATTTTATATAGGTTCTACATGTACATTCCTATTAAATACATTTTCACCTTAGTCATGTTGCATAGAAGAATTAAAATGAATGGGAGAAATCGTAAAACAAAATAAAACATAATACAAAAGAAAATGGTCTGCTTCATTCTGGGATCTAATTCCATAGTTCTTTCTCTGGATGTGGATGGCATTTGCCTCAAGAGACTATTGAGAATTTTTTAAGTCCTTGCATTGCAATGAAGAACTCTTACCAGAAAAATTCCTTGCACAAGATGGTTTTTGCTGTGTACAAAGTTCTCTCGGTTTTACTCCTCTCACTCAGCATCAGTTCATGTAAGCCTTTCCAGGCCTCTCTGAAGTCTTCCTGTTCATCATTTCTTATAGCAAAATAGTATTCCATTACATTCATATACCACAATTTCTTCAGTCATTCTCCAATTGATGAGCATCCCCTTGATTTCCAGATTTTGGCCCCCACAAAGAGAGTTGCTATTAATATTTTTGTACATGTGGGACCCTTTCCCATTTTTATGATCTCTTAGGGATACAATCCTAGAAGTACTGATGAGTCAAAGAGTATGAAGATTTTTGTAGCCCATTGGGCATAGTTCCAAATTGCTCTCCAGAATAATTGAATCAGCTCACAACTCCACTAACAATGAATTAGTTTTCCAACTTTCCCACATCTCCAATATTTATCATCTTCCTGTTTTGTCATGTTAGTCAATCTGATAGGTATGATGTGATATCTCAGAGTTGTTTTGATTTCCATCCCTGTAATCAATAGTTATTTAGAGCATTTTTATATGACTATAGATAGCTTTAATTTCTTCCTCTGAAAACTGCCTGTTCATATCCTTTGACCATTTATCAATTGGAGAATGACTTGTGTTCTTGTACATTTGACTCAGTTCTCTATATATTTTACAAATTTATCACAGACACAAGTTGCAAAAATTCTTTCCCAGTTTTCTGCTTCTCTCCCAATCTTGGTTGCATTGGGTTTGGTTGTGCAAAACCTTTTCAATTTAATGTAATCAAAATTACCCATTTTCCACATCATAATGTTTTCTATCTCTTGTTTAGTCAAAAATTACTCTACTCTCAATAAGAAATCAATAAATCTGACAAATACACCATTCCTTGCTCCACTAATTTGTTTATAGTATCAATCTTTATACCTAGATCTTTTATCCATTTGACTTTGTTTTTGTGTACGGTGTCAGGCATTGGTCTGTGCCCAGTTTCCATGACACTCTTATCCAGTTTTCCCAGCAAATTTTGTTAAACAGTGAGTACTTACCTCAGAAACTGGGGTCCTTAGGTTTATCAAAAAGTAGATTGCTATATTCATTGACTACTGTGTCTTGAGTACATTACATATTCCACTGGTCTACCCTTCTGTTTCTTAGCCAGCACCGAGTTGTTTTGATAATTGCTGTTTTATAATACAATTTGGGATGTGGTAAAGCTAGGACACCTTCCCTAACATTTCTTTTCATTAGTTCCCTTGATATTCTGTACCTTATATTCTTTCAGAAGAATTTTGATATTATTTTTTCTAGCTCTAGAAAAAAATTACCTGATAGTTTGATTTGGTATGGCACTGAATAAGTAAATTCCTTTAGGTAGAATTGTCATTTTTATTAAATTGACTCAGCCTATCGAAAAGCAAATGATGTTTTTCCACTTACTTAGATCTGATTTTATTTGTGTGAAAAGTGTTTTGTAATTGTGTTCATATAGTCCCTGGGTTTGTTTTGGCAGGTAGATGCCCAAACATTTTATAGTGTCTACACTAGCTTTAAATGAGATTTTTCTTTCTATCTCTTGCTGTTGAGCTTTGTTAGTAATATATAGAAATGGAGAAGATTTGTGTGGGTTTATTTTGTAATCTGCAACTTTGCTGAAGTTGTTTATTATTTCAAGTAGTTTTTTTACTTGTTTCTCTGGGATTCTTTAAGTATATCATCATATCATTTGCAAAGAGGGATACCTTATTTTTTTCTTTGCATATTCTAATTCCTTCAATTTCTTTTTCTTCCCTTATTGCTACAGCTAACATTTCTAGTACTATATTGAAAAATAGTAGTGATAACAGACATCCTTGTTTCACCCTTGATCTAATTTGAAATGTTTTTAGCTTATCCCCATTGCATATAATGCTTGCTGAAGGTTTTAAGTTAGATACTGCTTATTATTTTGTGGAAAGTTCCATTAATTCCTATGCTCTCCAGTGTTTTCAATAGGAATGGGTGCTGTCTTTTGTCAAAAGCTTTTTCTGCATCTATTGAGATAATCATGTGGTTTCTGTTAGTTTTGTTGTTGATATGATCAGTAATGCTAGTAGTTTTCCTAATACTGAACCAGTCATACATTCCTGGTATAAATCCTACCTGATAATAATGTATTTTTCTCATGATAAGTTGCTGTATTCTTTTTTCTAGTGCCTTATTTAAAATTTTTGTATCTATTCATTAGAGAAATTGATCTAAAATTTACTTTCCCTGCTTTGACTCTTCCTGGTTTAAGCATCAAAACCATATTTATATCATAAAAAGAATTTGGGAGAACTCCCTCTTCTCAATTTTCTCAAAGAGTCTATATAGTATTGGAATTAACTGTTCTTTAAATGTGATAGAATTCATTTGTAAATCCATCTGGCCCTGGAGTTTTTTCCTAGGGAGTTCATTGATGGCTTGTTCAATTTCTCTTTCTGATATGGGGTTATTTAAGTATTCAACTTCCTCTTCCATTAATCTGGGCAATTTATATTTTTAAAATAATCATCCATCTCATTTAGATTGTCAAATTTATGGGCAGACAGTTGGACAAAGTAATTTCTAATTATTGTTTTAATTTCCTCCTCATTGCATGTGAGTTCACCCTTTTCATTTTTGATATTGGTAATTTGGTTTTCTTTTTTTAAATCAAATTGACTAAAAGTTTATCAATTTTATTGGTTTTTTACTCCTAGTTTTATTTATTAGCTCAATAATTTCCTTAATTTCAATTTTATTAATCTCTCCATTGGTTTTCAGTATTTCTAATTTGATATTTACTTGGGGATTTTCAATTTGTTCTATTTTTCTACCTTTTTTCAGATGCATACTCAATTCATTGACACCATCTTTCTTTATTTTATTCATGTAGGTATTGAAAGATACAAAACTTCTCCTAAGAACTGCTTTTGCAGTACCTCATAAGATGTAGTAGGTTGTCTCATTTTTACCATTCTCTTGAATGAAGTTCTTGATGGTTTCTATAATTTATTGTTTAATGCACTTATTCATTAGAATTATTAGATTATTTAGTTTCCTATTAATTTTTGGTCTATCTTTCTATGCCCTTTTATTACATATAATTTTTATTGCATTATGATCTGAGGATGCATTCACTATCTCTGCCTTTTTTCACTGCATTGTGAGATTTTATGCCCTAGTATGTGGTCAATTTTGCATACGTGTCATGTACCACTGAGCAAAAGGCATATTCCTTTCTCTCCCTGTTCAATTTTATCCACAGATCTACCATATCTACCTTATTCAGAGGTTTTTTTTCACTTCTTTAACTTCATTCTTGCTTATTTTGAGGTTAGATTTATCAAGTTCAGAGTGGGAGAGGTTGAGGTCCTCCACTAGTATAGTTTTGCTGTCTATTTCTTCCTGTAACTCCCTTAACTTCTCCTCTAAGAATTTGGATACTATAACACTTGGAGCATATATGTTTGCTTTATTGTTTGTGGTGTCTTTTGGCAGGATATAATTTCCATCCTTATCTCTTTTGATTAGATCTGTCTCTGCTTTTGCTTTGTCTGAGACATGGATGGCTACACCTGCTTTTTTTATATCAGATGAAGCACAATATATTCTGCTCCAACCTTTTACCTTTACCCTATGTGTATCCCCTCATTTCAAATGTGTTTCTTATAAACAACATATTATTGGATTATGGTTTTTAATCCATTCTACTATTCATCTCCTTTTTATGGGAGAGTTCATCCCATTCACATTCATAGTTATGGTTACTATCTGTGTCTTTCCCTCCATTCTCTTTCCCCTATTTGTGCTTTCAGTTCTGTCTTCTTCATTCCCCTCCACAATACAGTTTTAATTTTTGACCAACACCTCCCACAGTCTTGCCTTCGTTCTTTCAGCCCACCTGCCTTTTCCTCCCTTTTACTCTTACTATTTCTTCCGTCCTTTTTAGCTTCCCCTCCCTTTTCTTTCCCCCTTCCCCTCCTACTGCCTATAGAGCTAGTTAGATTTATATACTTAAATTTATTGTTCCCTCCTTGAGCCAAATAAGATGAGAGTAAATATTAAACAATGCTCATCTTCTTCCCCTCTTTCCCTCTACTGTAATATAATTTTGTGCCTCTTCCTATTATGTAATTTACCATTTTCTGCCTCCGCCTTTTCACATCTCCTGTTACAATCCCTTTGCACTCTTAAATCACATTTATATCATCACCTCATTTACTTTATACCCACTCCCTCTATCTATGTATAGCCTTTTAATATATCATAATAAATACAAATCTCTCAAAATTAACAAGTATCATCTTAACTTATAGGAATGTAGAAAGTATGCCCATATTGAGTAACAAGGTTTTCCCCCCATTTACCTTTTCTTTTTGTCTTTCTTGAGACTTGTGTTTGAAGATTGAATTTTCTTTTGAGTTCTGGTCTTTTCATCAAGAAAGTCTGTAAATCATTTATTCCATTGAATGCTCATCTCCTTGCCTGAAATATTATGCTCAACTTTTATGGGTAATTGATTGTTGGTTGTAGTCTCAGCTCCTTTGCCTTACAAAATATCATATTCCAATTCCTTTGATCTTTTAATGTAGAAGCTGCAAGGTCCTGGGTAATGCTGACTGTAGCCCTCAGTATTTGAATGGCTTCTTCCTGGTTGCTTGTAGTATTTTCTCTTTCACTTGATAGTTCTGGAATTTGACAATGATAATCCTTAAAATCAAGAAATTATAAAATAAAATCAAAGGAATGAAAAAATATCAATGTCAAATATCTCATTGGAAAAACAACCAACCTGGAAAATAGACCCAGGAGGGACAATTTTAAAATTATTGGACTACCTGAAATCCATGATCTAAAAAAGAGCCTAGACATCATCTTTCAAGAAATCTTCAAGGATAACACCCCTGATATTCTAGAATCATAGGGTAAAATAGATTTTGAAAGAATCCACTGATCATCTCCTGAAAGAAATCCCAAAAGGAAAACTTTTAGAAATATTGTAGCCAAATTCCAGAGCTCCCAGGTTAAGGAGAAAATATTTCAAGCAATCCAAAAAAACAGTTCAAGTATTGTGGAAATACAATAAGGTTATCAGTAGATCTAGCAGCTTCTACATTAAGAGATCAAAGAGGTTGGAATATGATATGATATTTCAGAAGTTCAAGGAGCTAGGATTAAAACCAAGAATCACCTACCCAGCAAAACTGAGTATAATATTTCAAGGGAAAAAAAATGATCATTCAATGAAATAGAGGACTTTCAAGCATTCTTGATGAAAAGACCAGAGCTAAATAGAAAATTTATCTTTCAAACAAAAGAATCAAGAGAAGAATGAAAAGGCAAACAGGAAAAAGAAAGGGACTTACTAAACTTAAACTGTTTACATTCCTACATAGGAAAATAATATTTATAACTCTTTAGACTTTTCTCAGTATTAGAGTAGTTGGAAGAATTATATGCATATAGATAGAGGGCACAAGGTGAGTTGAATAGGAAGGGATGACATTTTAAAAAATAAAATTAAGTGGTAAGAGAGGAATATGGGAGGAGAAAGGGAGAAATAGAGTGGGGCAAATTATCTCACATAAAAGAGGTAAGAAAAAGCTTTTTCAATGGAGGGAAAGAGTGGAAAGGTGAGAGGAAAAATTTGAAGCCTACTCTCATCACATTTGGCTTAAATAGGGAATAACAAGCATACTCAGTTTAGTATGAAAACCTATCTTACACTATAGGAAAGTAAGAGAGAAGGGCATAAGTGGAGTGAGGGGGGATGATAGAAAGGAGGGCAAATGAGAGGAGTAATTAGAAATAAACACTTTTGAGGAGGGATAGGGTCAAAAGAGAGAATAGAATAAATGGGGGACAGGATAGGATGGGATATAGTTAGTCTTTCACCATATGACTATTATGGAAGTGTTTTGCATAATTACACATGTATAACTTATATTGAATTGTTTGCTTTCTCAGTGGGGATGGGAGAAGAGGGAGGAAGGGAAAAACACTGGAACTCAAAGTTTAAAAACAAATGTTAAAAATTGTTTTACCGTGCAACATAAGATACACAGGCAATGGTGCATAGAAATCTATCTTGCCCTACAAGAAAAAAGAGGGAGGGCATGGGGATAAGAGAAAGGAGGGGTATGATAGAAAGAAGGGCAGGTTGGAGGAAGTGGTAATCCAAATGCATGTTGTTTTGGGGTGGGTGGAGGGGAGAGATAGTGAGAAAATTTGGAACGCAAACTCTTCTGGAAGAGAATGTTGAAAACCAAAAAAAAATAAATTTTAGAAAAGCAAAAAAAAAAAAGATAAAATGGGTATAAAAATTGAAAAAAAAAAAAAGGAAAAGGAACTCTTTTCCTTTAGTGCAGTATCCACCAGGAAGGGACAAAAACCATGGAATTTATCATATTGGGTTGAATGGACTGGGCTAGATTGATGCTGAAGTGCCTTGCATTTCTCTGATTTAGTGGTTGCTCTGTGTACAATGAATGGGGAAATCCTTCTACAGGAAGTTATTACATATACACCAAGCAATGCTTTAAATAATGACTGATATTTACATAGTGCTTTAAAGTACTTTGTAAATATTATCTCATTTGATATTCTTAAGGATGCTCAGTAAATTAAGTAGTACAGAAATTATCATGCCTATTTCATGAATAAATAAGGAGCCTGAGGCTTAGAGAAAGTAAGTGAACTGTCCATGGTTACAACCAGTGTGAGAAATAGTATTTAAATCCTGGTATCTTGATACTCTAAGTGTATCACTCTTCCTACCACCACCACTATCACCCTACCTAAAGCTGCTACCCCAAGCACTGAGGTGATTTCTCACTTGATTCATTAACATATTTTAAAATAAAACCAAGTTACAAGAGGCTACAAAGCCCTGCTCAATTCCTTCTGTCAACTACCAATTAAAGGGGAAAAGTTTTTCTGTCACATCTCACTGCTGAAGTTAGTTATTACCAGAAGAAAGTTTTATTCTCCCTCATGTGATCACCTAAAGAGTATCAGTGACAAAGGAAGAATAAATTTAGTCAAAAGACCAAAAAAGAAAATAGAGTAGTAGAGAATATAAAATGAGTATGAAAAAGAGATAGATGGGTTGAAGGGGAAAGGAAAAAAAATTATATCTTCATGAAGGAGAAATGGAAAAATGAGCTATACACAAAGCCATAGATGTTGGCATGGGAAAGAAGCATTGAAATCATCTAATCTGATCTCATTTTACAAAGAAGAAAACCAAGACCCAAGGAGGTGCAGTGACTTGCTTAGCGTGACACAGCAAGTTAGTCACACATCTGAGACTCTGAGACAAGACACCCCTGACAGATCCTCTGACATCTAACCCAACACTCTTTCCATTACCATAGTGGTAATGAAAAGAAGAAACATTTGAGAAGTAAAAGAAAATCTCCTCCTTATATAGCCAATTAATAATGACCTTTACCCCTTCAAGCTTCCCAAAGTAATTTGTTAGTGCCTCTCTTGTGCCTTTGTCATATCATGTATCTTTCTATTGTTGCTGTTACATTTATGTGCAAATATTATATCCCATACTAGATTGTAAACATCACTATGGCAGGGACAATGCCTCCGCTAAGTTCCACCACTTAATACAATCAATCAATCAGCAATCAACAAGCACTTAATATGCACTTACTATATCTCAGACAGTATACTAATCCCTGAGAATATAAAGAAAAATCAAAACAAGTTCCTTCCTTCATGGAACATATATTCTAATGAGAGAGAGTGAATGCAGATAGAGACAGCATTAATGAAAACTAGCTTTCTTGGGGATGGCAATAAAAATTTCAGGAGGCTTATACCAAAAAAGGTCCTTCCTTCTAGAGGAGATGGTCCTTTACTGGATTTGGAGTTTAGGAAGAAGAATATTCCAAACATTGGGAACATATGGGCTATAGACATGAAACCATAACGTTTGAGGAACAGGAAGGAGGGTAGTATGACTGGATAACATAGTGAATGTAGTAGAGTGGAACATAAGAAAACTGGAAAGGCAGGGATGGGCTGAGGTTGTGAAAAGCTTTAAATGCCAAATAAATGTTATTCTATGATACCTTGGGGTAAGTGGGGAGGATCAAATTGCTGGAGTGCCATTGACCACAAAAGCAATGGAGAATGAGTTGTTGAAGATGAAAAGAAATATCACCCCACAAGTGACTTTTTAGTGATGAATTTCTCTGAGTTTAGCATATCTGAAGTCTTTCCAGCTTAGCCAGGTGTTTCAGAGTTTACGCTGCACTGGTATCATCTTCTGATACAATACCAACACTATGACATGGTATGACATTGGAGTGGGGCATTAGGTATCAATGGTGGTAAAGATGACTTTTTCACTCAACACAGTGACATAAATCATATGTGTATGTCATGTATAATGTTAAATGAATTTTGAAAGAAAAATGAGTATAAATAGAAGGATAAAAAATGAAGGCTTTAAAATATGTTGAAGTAAGATAGGAGCAGGAAGAGTAACTGAGAAAAAGAAGGAAATGAAGTCAGAAAGAAAGAAAACTAAGAAAAAAGATTGCAAATTGGATGTCAGGAGATTTTGCTCTATTTTCTTGTCTGGTAAGTAGAATCTAAAAGAAGAATTTTCTTTTATACTTTTGAAAATCCACAGTTTGCCCATGAGACCAGGTACTTATTCAGCTCCCACCTCAAGAATTCATTTCTAGCATTCTTCTATTTTTAAAAATGGGTTTCTGTGAAATATTTCATAATGTGGACGGGTTTCTTAGGGGTCTATCTATGCACTGAAGCTGGTTTAAAAAAAAAAAACATTAATAGCTTATCCGTTAATGGGTTTTTCAGAGTCTCTGAAGACTCACCTTGTACATTATAACCTCCCACTTAGCCCCCTGGCTAAATCCTGATTGCCCTTGTAAGACATCTTCAGGACATATTACTAAAATTAAAAATTGTTCTTATAAGAAATAACTTCTCATACTATGCACCATACAGTCTCGTAAAATGGCAGGGCTTAAGTGCAGCCAATTGATGTTTCATTATAAACATTTTCTGTGAAATATTTAGCTTCCATAAAAGTAACATTGCTGGATGGATGAAGCATCACAATGACATTCAGAATATGAGGTGCTTTGCCAGACTTATGGGGTGCCTTTGGACAAACCATTAAATATTGCTTGGCATTGCCAAAACCTTCTGGCTATTTCATTTACCTTTCATATCAAAGGTTGTAGAAAATATTCACAAGAATTATTCTGTGTAGGTCTTTAAGATCTGGAAAGGGGAAATTTCCAGTAGAAATTCACAAAGAAAAGGGTATTTAGGGAAACTAAAAATTATTTGAGGGGATGTGTTTCATATTATAGGATGTATATGTTATATTGCTAAATAATTTAGTTTTCCTAGAGAGAACCATGTCATGTTTGCGGTTCTACACAAGACCTCTGTAGGTACGTACTTAAGTGGAGTGTGAGCTCTGAAACACCCTACAAAGCTCAAGAGATGAAATACCTAAGTCTCTCAACATTAGGCCCCAAGCCTGAAACAGGTGCAGATATAATCGGTGAGACAAGGCTCTTTGAAATTGCTGTTCTAGAACTGCAGATGAATCTTAGGCTAAGGGAACAACTATATATAACTCAAGGGTAAGAAGCTAAAATGTCTCAATATCACTTACTACAGAGAGTTCTTAAGTTCATATAATAAGAGACTGGTCAATAATGGCACAGTTCTTAGAGCATATACAATGTGCTTTGTTTAGATGAAAATGTTTTGTGAACCTACTCTAGTCATACACAAAGGGGAGCTTTCACCTGCTCCAGAACACTTTCAGATATCCTCTGAATGGTTCCTCTTGGCTTACAAAAGGGCCAAGTAGACAGTCTCTAGTACTCTTCCATGACAGCTAGCGAGGTAAGCACTTCTGTGAGTGGGAGAGGGCTCCTCAAAGCAGGCACCATATGTCCATAAATATACGATACTTCCATAGGAGGTACGGTGGATAGAGTGCCAAGTCTGGAGTCAGGAAGAGTCATCTTCCTGAGTTCAAATCTGGCCTCAGACACTTACTAACTATGGGACCCTGGGCAAGACATTTAACCCTGTTTGCCTCAGTTTACTCATCTGTAAGATGAGTTGGAAAAGGAAATGACAAACCACTCTAGTATCTTTGCCAAGAAAAACCCAAATGAGGTCACAAAGACTTCTACATTACTGAAATGACCTAACAACAAAAATGATGTTGGGGAGACACACTGGATGGAGACTCATAAGAAATAATGCTAGAGATCAATCCCAATTCCTAAGGATTACTCCTACAATTCTAAGGGGAAAAGAAGTCAATAATCCTCTGGGGACCCAACCCAAAGTGGGAGTTGAGAAGTAGGCCCAGAAGGGGTTTCTATACAGGCCAACCAATGGAATGGCACAATGCTTTCCTTAGGATTCTTCTTAGGAAGTTTTCCTGGTAGACTTAGCCCTTCACAGCAATGCAGTGACCTAAAACATCCCAAAAGACTCTTGAGGCAAAATGTCATTCACATCCAGAGAGAGAACTATGAAACTGGAACACAGAATGAAGCAGAATATTTTCTCTTGTGTTATGTTTTTTTTTTTGTTTTGGTTTTTCTCATGGTTTCTCCCATTCATTTTAATTCTTATACACACACGATTAATGTGAAAATATGATTAATAAGAATGTATGTATAGAACCCATAAAAGATTGTATGTCCTCTCAGGGAGGGAGAGAGGAAGGAGGAGGAGAAAGTATAAGATTTATGGAAGTGATTGTAGAAAATTGAAAAAAATAAATTAAGAAGCAAACAAACGAAAAGGATTTTTCTTATTGTTTTGTACTATGAATGTATAGCTACATGTATTTGAGCACTCATCACTATACAGTTCTGATTTCTAGAGTAGTGTTTGTACTACTAAAGCAATTCTGAAAGCCTGTTCTCCCCTTATCTGGTAGTGAAGATAGTATCTTTTTAAAGCTGGACAACCACTGGCAGTGTAATTCTACTTTCAAATACTACTGGTAAGTGAATATTACTCTGCAAGCTGGATAGATCCTATATTAAAAATCACTTCTGTAGAGCAGACTGAGTAATATGGGAGCAATCATCTAGCCTCTAGGATTTCTTATATATGAGAATTTCCTTCCATCTCCAAAAAAGAGAAACTTGGTCAATAATATTCCATGCTGCAGGCAGCCTACAGAGCCAAGGCATAAGTCATGAAAAGATTGCTTACTTCCTTATTCCATTTACAACAAAGACATTGGTGGCAGAATGAATGGTTAGAGCCTGAGGCCAGAACTGGGAATACTTGCTAGCCTCAGACAACTTAATAGTTGTGTAACCTTGAGCAAGTCACTTAATCTCTGTTTGTCTCATTTTCCTCAAAGGTACAATGGGGTACAATGGAGTAAATGGTACAATAACAAAATCTACCCCACAGAGCTGTGATGACCAAATGAAATAATTTTTGTAAAAAACTTAGCAAAGTACCTGACATATAGTAAATGCTAATAAATGCTTATGCCCTTCCCTTGCCATCATTCCAACATTAGTTATTGCTCAGAAATCTACATTTCACAAAGACAGTCAACAGCTTAGTGATAGCAGTACTGCTTCTATTGTCACATTATGCCATATATCTCAACACAACAATGTTTGGATTTGAAATGTAGCAAACTCTGAGATATTTACCTTATCTACTTTCCTTCAGCCTTTTGCATAACTAGGAAAAATGAAGTGTCAAAACCAATAGATATATATGATGATAAGTGGAAGTGATAACGTCAGGCCAGAGAGAATGGGAGATAGGGGAGAAAACACCACTACTAAGAGATTTGTCACAACCAAAACAAGGGAGAACCAAACTAAAGATATGGTTTGCCTTCATCTTGGGTGTTGAAAAATGACATGAGCATCTGTGCTCACTTACAAACACAAGCATAAGTGTACGCGCGCACACACACACACACACACAATTCTGAACCCAGGTCTTCCTGACTTCCAACCCAGTGCATACTGTCACCTAGCTGCCTCTGAGAAGATAAAAGGGTAAAAAAAAGTACAACCCTTTTCTTCAAGCAATTTAGAATGTGGATTGGACTCGTGGACAAGGGTCTCCACCAGTGAAATCCCCCTCAAGATTATAAGAGATTTATGATTTGCAAGCCTTGGACACTAATGCTTACTTTCTTTACTTCACTAATCCCTAGTTTTATAGAGAAACTATTCCATTTATCTCCTTTTATATCTTTACCCTGTATTTTTTAACTGTATACTTAAAATCAACCAATCAGCAAGACTTCATTGAGAATCTACTTACTATGGCCAGGCATGGAATCTTGGAGGAGAAATGAAAAAATGAGCAACGTGCAAAGTAATAAAACACTGGCATGGGAATAGACCATTGAGACCCATCTAATTTGAACTCCTCATTTTACAAAAAGGGACACTAAGTCCAAGATAGGTTCAATGACTTATTTAGGGTGATACAGCAATTTAGTCACACACCTGAAACTAGATATCCCTGCCAGGTTCCTTGACACCTAGCCAAGCATTCTTTCCACTGTCACAGAAGTTATGAGAAGGAAAAAAGAGAGATGTAAAAGAAATCTCCTCTTTACATATCCAATTAATAACGACACTGACCCCTTCCAATTTCCCATGGTACTTTATTAGTACCTCTCTTGTGCATTTGTCATACATCTTTTTTGTTGCTGTTATGTTTATTTATGGATGTTATATCCTAAATTAGATTGTAAACATCACTATGATAGGGACAATGGCTGTGCTAAGCTCCAGCACTTAATACAATCAATCAATCAGTAATCAACAATCATTTATTACGCACTTACCTTATGTCAGGCAATATAATCTCTCAGATTATAAAGAGCAATCAAAAACATTCCCTGCTATCATGAAATTTCCTTTCTAATGAGAGAGAGAGAGGCAGAGAGACAGAGGGAGAGAGAGAGAGAGAGAGAGAGAGACAGAGACAGAGAGACAGAGGGAGAGAGAGACAGAGACAGACAGAAACAGAGAGAGACAGAGGGAGAGAGAGAGACAGAGGGAGAGAGAGAGACAGAGACAGAGGAAGAGAGACAGAGAGAGACAGAGAGAGAGAACCTGAGCCAGATTAAAATGTAACTGGGAAATACTTAACAAAATAAATAAAAATACAGTAGCACATAGATAATATTAAAATATGGTTTGGGTTTTCTAAGTCAATAAAAGATCTTCGCATATAGTTTTTTGACCCTCATTTCTATTCAACCTTGATATCATCCTAGTAGGGGATACCATGCAAACAATGTATTCCAGAGTGGGCTGGACTAAAAGTGAAGAAAATCAGAAAATCATCTATCATGTGCCTGGGCTTTTTGTGTCATGATAGTGTCTGACACAAGGGTTATGTCTGAGTGACAGGTTATAGCATTACTCTATGTGTGAAATTTATGTTAAATCTTTTTTGAATTAAATAAATCTAATATGAAGTTCAAGATAAGCCCCAAAGCAGAGAGAGAGGGCACCACTACATGTCATTGAAATTAAAGTATAGGGGGACAGAGGGAGAGAGGAGAAAAGGAAATTTTCTTGATAACATTGCTGTGTAGTTAAATGGAATAGCAGTTATACAAACTGGATTTGCAGTTTCATGTACAATCATATTTTTATGTACTATATTATAGATAACAAATTAAAAATAAATTCATTTTAAAAAGCAAATAAAGGAGTCCTTCTGAGTATCAATGTTGTCATTTATGTTGATTCATACTGTAGATAACATTATATAATATATTTTACATATGAACATAGAACTCCTGTCATCAGGATAAAAAAACCCAGAAAACTCAATGTTCCACAACGTCTGAAAATTAACTCAGACCCATTAACCCCTGTTCAGGCTTACACTGCTCATATATTAAAGGACAAGGAGAACTTGAAAAGGAAAAAAGAAAAAAACCACCTCCTTGAAGGAAGTATACCATTAAAAATCCATCATGAGTAGGCACAAGAATTGTGCTAGTATTTTGTATCACATGACATAAGGTGATCTTCATTTTTCACATGACTGTAAAACTCCCAAACTGTAACATATTCAGAGAGCCAATGGCAAGATGCGTTATGGTGCTACCAACCTCACAACAGCATTCAGAAATGACTTATAAGATAGAAATTCATACCAGCTAAGAATCATAAGAGAGTATATCAACTCCATTACATAAATAATGGTTCAATTCCCACTATAAAAATGTTCTAGGATATAGTGACAAATACAAAAGTCCTTGATCTCAAGGAATTTCCACTGTTTCTGTTCTCCTGGATTAATAATCAGCATATTCCTTCCACAGTACAAGACTGCTCAAATGCAACTTCCTGCAGGAGGCTTTTCCTAATTCCCTCAGCATCCAGTGTTTTCTTTAATGTTACTTTCCATTTGTTCTGTATGTAGTGGATAGACCATTCATATTCAACCTCAGATATTCAATACCTGTGTGACTCTGGGCAAGTCACTTAATATTTTTCTACCTCAGTTTCTGCATCTGTAAAAACTGGGAAAATAATAGCACCTCCTTCCTGGGGTAGTTTTGAGGAACAAATGAGATAATATTTGTAAAGTCCTTAGCACAGTGCTTAGCACACAGTAGGTAATATTTAAATGTTAGCTATTATTAATATATGTGTATATTGATTTTTGTTATCACCTCCATGAGAATTTAAGCTGCATATGGAGCTTTGTCCTTTTTTTGTTTTGTATCTTCCATACTTAGCATAGGGCATGGAACATAGTAAGCACTTAATCAGTGCTTGCTGCTTTATTGATTAAGTTAGCTGAAAAATTCACTGAGTTCTTCATACCACCCGCATGATTGATATTCCTAAAAGCTGAGTTCAATCTGGCTCTCTCACAAAGAACTTTCCATCCATCCTGGCAAAGCAGGGGCATAAGAGCTTCTCACAAAGCAACTCGTTTCCACCGCTTAAGTATCAGTATTTAAGACATTCATACCATTAGAAGAACACTATCAAATGAAGTTCTCATTAATGTCTCAAATTGTTTACCTTGGAACTTAGAGTTTACAAGGTGGAGGACTATAGACTTAGATGGCCTCCATTCACTTGAAAATGAGAAAGGTTCCCTTTTTGCCTCTTAGATAAAAAGCTGAGTCACACAGTTGTCTAATGAAATAAAGGACCCTGAGATACAGTTGTTTTGCCTAAAGCAAGAGTCAGGAAGTTATTCAACAGATCTTGGATAAGACCATGCTAACACATCAAATTGAGGAAGGGCAGGGGCTTCACACAGATGCCATCCGAGTACTTAGAAGACAACTTGAGTTGACATTTTATGTATCATGCATCATGCTGGATGATCTAGCAGTTATCCCCAGGTTGAATCGCCACTTATGATATTGTATTCCACTCTGCATCAATCCCTTGGATTTTGACATCTTGGAGAAATCCAGATTCACCATGCAGGACCACCACCCATTTTGATTAATACTCCTTTGGATTCTGATTCAGTTCTCTTTCTCCAATACGGATCCTTTCCCAAATTCCAATGATTGCACTAGACATGAACAATGTCAGATCTTGTAGGGCATATGACAGTCTACCAGTCATGTCAATATTAAAGTGGTAAGGGGAGACTTTGTGCAAATTACAAAAATAATATTCATAGAGGACTTAATTAATCAGCTCCTTTTGTAGAGAGCAAAAGTCAGTCCCCATATCCCATGGCTTTCAGGAAAACCTCATACCACCTAGTGAATATGAAAGGAAATTTAAATTATTTTGACATATTAATGAGATATACCTTACTGTAAAAGAACCTACAAAGCTCAGGGTTTTTTTTCTTCCTACTAAATCAAATGCCTTTAAATATTCACTAAACAAAAAGTTAAATAGGATATTATATTCTCTACATCTTTCAGTCAGTTGTGAGATGTTAAAGATGTGGTCCATTGCTGACTATCTGTTGTCTCATTTTTCTACTAATACTTTCATTGAGGATGCCCTAAGTCCATGTATAGTTAATTCTCATAAAGGTCTTGTATAGGTGGAAGAGCATGCATATAGGTCTGTTTTTTAGTATTAATAAGGTCTGAATTGTCGGTTTGCATTTTTTCCCCTTACCTGTGGTATCTTCCCCTCCTTTAGATGCCTTAATGTCTAAACAATTATTTTGCCTCCAGCATGAATCTTCTCTATTTATATTTGATCCAATCTGGTTGTTTTTCTTGTCTTTGGTTTCTCTAGTGCTCTCTCTGCTTTTATGGGCACTTCAGGGACTGTGATGTTAGGTTCAAGTGTGATGGTTCAACTATCCTTGATGAATAAAATATTTTAATATTTTTTCAAAATCTTTTCCATGTTTTTCTTCTGTTTGCAGGCCTCTTTTCATCCTTGAATATCTGTGGGATGACTTAGTTTAGTTGAATGTCATTTTTACTCATTTTAGCCTGTACTGTTCTATGATATGACATGCCTCTCCATAATTAGCTAATAATCCTGTCCTTAGGAAACAACCCTTCTGTTCCAAGAGCCTTACTTGAATTTTTTCCAGTGTGAAGAAACTTCCAGAACTAGTGTTCTCCTGGCATAACCTCCAGGAAACTTAGATTCATTCCACACCATGATGAGGCATCAGAGTAAGACTTTTGTATTATTAGCAGGATAATATGGTTGTTTAGCAGCTATTTCCCATGCCTTCTTGACAATCTCATACTTTCTAGGGTACACATACAGCTGGTTAGGAACCTCTGGCACAGATATTTGCATCTGGCAGAGTGGCCTACTGATGGGTACATGGCCTCTATAAAGATTGCATAAAGGACATCCCCCCAGAGTGTATGCTCATAATAGATTATCAACCAGTAACGTACTCCAGGGTCCCTTTTTGGTTTGACCTTCCCCTAGTTTTTAACATCTTTGATTTATCCTAACACTTCACCTTTGGCTCAGCATCTACTCCAATCTATCAAAATCCAGGCTGATCTACAAACTTCAACTCCTGTTATCTCCACTGACATGATGACTCTTACCTCTAAGCCCTTGGATTTTGCCCCTTACCTTCCTACACTGAACATCACCTGCTTCTCTCTTCTCTGACACATAGACAAATTCCACCACCAACCCCTCCTAACATTTCCCGTACCTATCAATTTCAGATGTATTATTTTCCTAAACAATGCTGACAGACTAGTTAAAATTAGAAGAAAAGGGGAAGGTTTAGATGATTTAGCAAAAAAAAGAAACTCCATTTATCTAAAAGGTTACCATGAGGAAGAGAAATTAGATTTCTTCCAGTTGATCACCAAGGAGCAGAAATAAGACAAAGGGTAGAAATTATAGAGAAGTGAATTTCAGTACAATATAAGGAGGAACTCTCTAACAATCACTATTCTTGAAAATTAGAATGGGCTGTCTTGGTAACCAGTGAGTTTCTGATCCATGAAAGAATAGTAGATAAATGACCCCTTGTTGAGGATATTGTACAGTAGATTTATATTTGGGGCACAGAGTAGAAGAGAGAACCTTTGGAGTCCTTTCCAACTCTGCAATTTTATGGTTTTAAGAAGTTCAGAGAGAGATTAAATGACTTCCCCAAGATCACACAACTAGTCAGTGTTAGAACTGGGAATCTGATCTCAGCCATCTAAATTCAAGTTCAGGGCCCTTTTTTTTAAATATACTTTATAATAATCAATAATGAGTTTATTCCCATAAAATGTGGGCTTTTGTACACCATAGCACTTCTCTCTTGCCCAAAAGAGAAGAAAAAGACAATCCATTATAGTCATAGGTTCTCATATTAGCCTTTCCCACAGCCTAAAGAAGCTCTCCTTAGAAGTGACAAAGTAGGGCAGTCTTTAAAAAGACATGATATCTCCTTAACTCACAAGTGAGCTCTCAATTTGGTAGATTGCAATAAGTCAAATAGCTATCAAGAAGAAGTTAGATTCTCTATTTTGAAGTTATGAGATGTAATCCAGAAAAAAAATGTCTGAAGTTTAAATGGAGATACATATTGTTGCATTTGAAGATCCAGAATTGTAGATTCAATGATAATACAATTAGATAGATTCAGAACTAATTGGATGACCACATTCAAAGAGTAGTTCTTAATGGTTCAATTCAATGTGGCAGGAGTTCTCCAGTGGAGTCTCTAGGGATCTGTGTTTGACTCAAAGCCATTTAACATTTTTATCAATAGATATAGATATCAATAGAATAAATAATGGCAAACAAGGTGTGCCTATCAAATATGCAAGTGATACAAAGCTTGTAAGAAAAAAAGCTAACACAGTTAGTGGCAGAGTCAGATCTAAAAGGATCATGAAAAGTCAGAGTTTAGGACTGAATCTAATAAAATGAAAGTCAATGCTAGAACATAAAAATCTACTTCATGGATACAAGATAGAAGAGGCATTGATAGAAAGGATTTCAGAAAAATATCTGGAGATTTTAGTAGACTACAAGATCAATATGAGTCAGCAGAGTGACATAATATCTAAAAGGCTAATGAGATCTCAGACTGCATGAAGAGGGCCATACCTTCTATGAATCAGAAAGTGATAGCCTGACTTTAGTCTTCCTTATTTAGACCCTATTTGGAGCACTGTGTTCAATTTTTTCCATCACAGCCTAAGAAACACAGTTCTTCTCTAAATTAAAAGTATCTAGTCATTCAATAGGTCATCCTATAGTGTGTTCTCTAATCCCTTTACAATCCCAGCCATATTTTCTTCTCATGAATGAATTAATCAATGGATGAATGAAAAAACATATGTTATGTGTGTATTATGTGCAAAAAAGGCAAAACGCTTGCTGTGTTCTGGGAATGCAAATAGAAAAGTAAAACAGGCTCTGCTCTCAAGGAACTCATATTTCTTATAGGAGTAGATAACGCACATAGGAGGTTTCAACTCTAAATCAGAAGGAAAATCCCAGGAGTCTTCATGGTTTAGCAGCAATGCCAATAGTGATGCATCATCTTTAGCTTCATTTCCATTTACAAAACCACATCCATTTTTTATTTTGAGCCATTTGATGGTTCCAAAGCCTTCTGGATATAGATTGTATAGTTTGTCAACGTCTTTCTTAAAATATTGCACTTGGAGTAATTTCTCCTAGGCAGAGAACAGTGAGGATGTCATCTCTTCCTTTGCATTTTAGACTTCTCTTCCTCAATTCAGTTCCACCAAGCTTTATTTCATAAAATATAATATAAACTCTTTGAGGGCAGGGACAGCTTTGTTTCTTGTCTCAGTACCCTTAGTGTCTAGTCCATAGGAGGTGCTTAACAAACATTTGTTGAAATGCCTGCTCTTCCAGAGGTCTCAAGGCTTATTTCATAAAGGCACAGAATCACAGGGTTGGCGAAGACTGTAGATATCATTTAGCAAAAGTGACAACTCGGATTTGAATAACACTTTAAGGCCCGCTAATCACTTTTCTCATAACAGCCCTGTGAGGGAGGCACTGGAACTATGATCACTCTCATTTTACAGATGAAGAAATTGAGACTGTAAAGTATAGTAATTTGCCTATCATCACACAGTTATTAAGTGCCTAAAAGGATGTTCAAAACCAGGTCTTCTGACTTCATTCCTATGCTAAACAATAATTGCATACTGAGACTCTGTCTTGTACCTGAAAATATTTATCTCTTACAGGTATGTATGATTACAAATACATCCATTAGTATTGTTTTCATGAGTTTATGCTACTGACTCATCAAAATCAGCTATACCAATGTGTGTATGTGTGTGTATGTGCACACATGCATGTAAAATGTGTGTATGTGTATATGGAAGTATATATGTGTACAAAATTTACAAAAGAGGGAGGATTGAGGCCATCAGAAAATAATTCTTGACTCTGATATGCTAAATAACTGAACTGTAATGAAATGGAAAGAAAGGGTGGAGCATTTATTCTAAGACACCATCTCACATCCATTCAGTTAGTCATTTCTCATCCCTTTCCCACAGGTGCAGTTTTCTTCAAATTATAAAGCTTGACTGCTTACATGAGATTGATATTACATTTCCCCATTAGTCATAGACTATATACTTATACATTCCAAGTGAACTTGGGGAGGTTGATACTTTAATAAATCAGTTAATTATTTAGAATTAGGCAAATACTGTGTATAATAATTTTTTATAATAATAAGATGTTTTACTGTCTAAGAGAGTAAATATCAATAGACATGATTCACATAAGCAAGATTTGTGGGGGGTTGCCCTTCATAATTTTTAAGAGAATAAAGGCATTCTGAGATCAAAAAGTTTGAGAAGCATTGGTCTATAACAGCCAAGGAGCAGGAAAATAAGGAACATAGAGGACTGAAATTCATCCGAGGGTTCATTACTATAAAACTCTAATCAACTGAGCTTTATTCGTGCACAGTTGTCTATGTAATTAAGGATGTGACGACTTTTTTGAAGGGAATAGCATGGAAAGCATTTCCACCTATCTTTAATAGAAATATGTTGCTGATAAAAAAAAAATCTTTCCTACAGTGGTGTCTCCATCCTCGTTTACACTCTGTTTTTAGATTCAGATTGTAAATGGTATTGCATATTTGTATTTCAGTGATCCCTACTCTGTCCGTTATCAGGACCAGGTTCTGATAAAAATAAGCAGAAAGGTTAAAAACGATTACTTGGGAATTCTCAAGTAAACAGTACTGATTGTTATAGTCCAGTCATGTCTGACTCTTTGAAATCCCATTTAGTGTTTACTTGGCAAAGATGCTGGAGTGGTTTGTCATTTTTTTTCTCCAGATCATTTTACAAATGAAGAAACTGAGGCAAACAAGGGTAAGTGATTTATCCAGGCTCACACAACTAGTAGTCGTCTGAGGCCAGATTTGAATTCAGGTAGTCCCAACTCCAGGCTTGGCTCCATTGCACCACCTAGATGCCCAAACACTCTTTACCTACTTTCATCCAAGATGCTAACTCTCTTACTGTATTGTCTGCAAGTCTCACAGGTTCTAGATCTTTTAACTTTTATTTATTTTTATTCCCACTTTAAGATATTGTTTTTGTTTTATTTTTAATATAATGAAAATGAAAAAACAGAAATAAAAACAAGTGAATTATTTCCACTAAAGTACAACTGTTTTATGCTGTTACAGTGAGGCCTCCATCCTTGGGAATACATAGCTAACATTTCTAGCTGTTGGACATGGACACTTCTCGCTATTTGAATGAAGAATCTCCAGCCAGGAGAAATGATCCACTCAAGTAGATCACATATTGTGGGTATCCAAGGATCTGACTACTCAATGGATTCAGGGTATAGTAGGCTCATTAACACTGCAAGAAAAGCTGTATATTTCCAACACATTGAATTTTAAATAACATTGCTTATCATGTATACCAACAAGATCATCTCTTTCTAATACTTTAATAGCTCTGAGATACGTTTCTTCAGGTATTGAAAATGTTTTAACTGATTAGGGTCTCTTCTTGCTGGACATAATTTTCATATTTCCAGTTTTTAATATTATTTTTCTTTCAGGATGCCTCAGTAACATGTGAAGTTTTTTCTTATACATAAAGATCAGTCTTGCTGATAGCTGCTCATCAAGGATAAATAATAACATAGTTACACATGATGATTTTTCTTTTCCAATGCTCAAATGCAGGCAACTCTTCATTATCTCTGTTAATTGAAAGCAAGATTTCTTCATTCAAAAATACAATTATATTTATTAAGTGGCATGGCAGAATGCATAAAGAACAGGCCTCAGAGGCAGGAAGATTTGAGTTCAAGTCTTTTCTCTGACAGGCAATCTGAGTGTCTGACCTTTGTGCAGGTGCTCTGCACCTTCACAAGAATTGCTTTCCAAAATAACAGTAGTGAACAGTAGGGCAGAAGTGTGTGTTTGTTCATCCTTCATTGTTGAAGACCATACCATCTGAGAAATGATGACATGACTTGCACTTGACTTTGTTTTGAGTGAGGGAGGGCTGTGCAGGTCACCAGCCTCACTTCTCCTCCAGAGCCATCTGAATCCAGTAACCAGATATTCATCAGAATGACTGGAGATGACCCAGGATGAGGTAATTGGGGTTAAGTGACTTGTCCAAGGTCACACAGCTAATGAGAGTCATGTGTCTGAGGTGAAATTTGAATTCAGGTCCTCCTGACTCCTGTACTGGTACTCTATCCACTGCACTACCTAGCTACCCACACATTTCAAGTGGCAATGTGCCCAACAATCTTCTTTTTCTTGTTTGTTTCTTCTGGAACACACAAAACTGGCCTCTTCCTACCATGTCGCCAGTGTCAAACCCAGAGCAGAAGTATTGATACCGCAAAGGCTCTTGGTTGAGGATTCTAAACTGTCTCCATAAGACATCCCCTCCCTTTTAGGTCACCAATATTTTTGAGACATATGAGGAAAAAAAATCATGACATGTTGCATTTGATTTTGATCTTAACGCATATGTAGGGTTTTGAAAAACAGAGATCTGAGGAAGGAATTTCAGGCAAGGCAAAAGTCAGAGAAACAAAAGTAGGGAAAGCATGGATCACTTTATGAACCTAGGATACACCTGAAGGGCACCTTAGAGCACCTTAGAGCAGTTATAAACCTTAGAGCAGTTATAAACAAATTATTGAATTTTCTATGTGTCTAGGATGAGACGGTAAGAAAAGCCAGAAGTAGGGTAATACACTACGAAAATAGAATAAAGTTTGGAAATGGAGAGACTATATAACTGAACTTCACAAAAAGATAAGCAGCTCAAAAATTTGGCCCATAATTGAATTTCTCACTTGCCAATTTTGTCTTAAAAAAAAAAATAAAGTGTTACTACAGCGTAACTAAAATTGTCGATTGCTCATGCTATATACGAAGTGTCAGCAAGCAATGAAATCATTCAAATTAAAGCAACAGGAGAACTCAAACCCTGAAGAGTCTCCCTAAAATTATTCGGGCCTTAAATGAACAAAAACTAATTTAACCTTCTGGTAGGAAGACAGATTTCTTTTTAATGTTTTGAGGCTTTTGAAAGCATTTACATCCATATATCCATGGATCCATGATCACTTGTGTGGGCATTTTCTCCTTTGGTACAGATCATATCCCACCCATTCCCACTTTCTCATCCTTCATGACTTTTGTTCCTCAAAATCCAACATGAAAGACCCATTCAACATGTCTGATGCTTTGTCTTTTATTTTCTGAGTCTTTTAACATTATGTGGTACCAAGAAAGATCTTGGGCTATACTGTTGTCTTTCATACTCCTTATTTGGCCATTCTACCTTCATATGAAATCATCATTATGACAGTGAACATTTTAAGAAAAGCCCTATAAATATTTTATATTCTAGTGTATTATTTTCTCATCAATTACAGTACAGCCTTATCTTCTTATCTCATGTAACATTTATGTATGTCTTCCTATAAATATTCCACAGGGAAAACATCCAGCATCTAAGAGTTTTACTCCTAAACAAAGAATACAAGTCATCCACCTATCAGCCTTTGTTCTTGCTGTATTGACTGACCTACCTTAATTTCCAGTTGTTTCTCTGTCTGATGATATCTTTAACAATTCGGGTACTAAATTTTTCATTGGCTTCTCTATTCCCATCAGACATTTTTCCATATGGACAAGATTCCTCAAAAAAGGATGTCCACATTTACCCTGTACCACATTTACCCTGTACTACATACCCTGTACTACTACAGAGTACATATGATTGAAACTTTTAATTTTTCATAGATTGCTGTATTATAAGAAAATGTTTCAAGTACAGTAGAACCTCAGTATATGAATTTCATTCATTTGGAGGTTCTGTTCATCATGCAACTTGTTTGTACTGCAAATGAATTTTCCCATAGGAAATGGTGTATAGTTGGATGATTGGTACCACATCCCCAAAAATATGGATATAAAAATTATTTAAAATTTTAAGTAAGTATTTTATCTTGAATGTGCCTGAATACAATAGCAATGATTAGAACACAATATGAACCAAAACTAAAATAAGTTAACCTGCACTTTACTTTTGAGAAGAGCCATGGCTGATGTAAAGGAGACAAGAGGAAGGAGGAGGAGGAAGGGTTATTGCTTGAAAGGAGAATCTACTAGGAGAAAATCAGGGATTTCAACATCTGGAGTGTTCTCTATTATGCTACTTTCACTAAAAGTAAGGCGAACACTACTGCCTTCAGTTATTTTTTGTTGTTGTTTTTTAGAATTACTTTCATGTTTTGACTCACTGAATTTTTTTCTTTTCTTTACATTTGTTTCTGATGAGGAATTTATCTAATGACACTTGTTTTTGATGCTTTTTCAGAATGTCACAGAAATGACATTTCATTATCCTTAAAAATATATGTGGCTCTCATTGCTCCAACCTTATTTAAGTGATATTTTTCAACAAAACATTGCACTTTTTCAAAAACAAATTGCCCTAGTTCAGCATCATCCTTTAACAAGCCCTTCAGGTCCAAACATGATGTTTGTACTGCAAATTTTTGTTTGTCTTGCAAGACAAATTTTGTGAAAAATTTTTCATCCTACAGCAAAGCATATGTAAACCAGTTTACTCATCAACTGAGGTTCTACTGTATGTAATTTACATATGCCCTGTTCATTTAATCACACTTTACGTACAAGATGTGTCATAGAGATCACTACTGTTTCTATTTTATTAGCCTAACTTCACTAAAAACACATTGGGTGGCACAGCCAAGATGGTGGAGTAATAGCACACACTTTCTAGAGCACTGCCCCCAAGCCCAGTCAAATACCTGTAAAAAATGACTCTAAACAAACTCTGGAGCTGCAAAACCCACAGAATGACAGAGAGAAGCAAATCTCCATCCCAAGACAGCCTGGAAGGTCTCCAGGAAGTGCCACACAGGGGGCAGGGAACAGTCCAGCATGGGCCCAGACAATACAGGCAGGACCTGAGCGGGGCTTGGGTGACTGAATATCTCACACCCATGGAAGATTCCAGACTTCAGGACCCCAAAACACTGAGGACAAATTAGAAGGTCAGTGGAAAAAGTCTGTGGTAGTAGTGTGGGAGCATGGAGTGGCCCTGCCCTTACCCCAGGGTGGCAGAGGGAGAAGGGGATGGAGGGACCTGCAGCAACCACAGCAGCATCAGGGACAGAGACAGCTACTGTTTCTGGAGCTCTAGGCCCACAGATTGTGGGGGGATAAAGCAGCTGACAGTATACCCCTCATGCCCATTGAAAGCGGATATCTGCCTTGACAAAGATCTCAAAAGTCAAGTAAATGTCTGGGGAAATAAGCAAAAACTTCAAAAAGAATCAGACTACAAAATCTTCCTTTGGTGATAAAGAAGACCAAAACATAAAAAAGAAAGACAACTAAGTCAAAGCTCCTACATCCAAAACTTCCAAGAAAAATACGATTTGGTCTCAGGCCATGGAAGAGCTCAAAAAGGATTTTGAAACATGTAAGAGAAGTAGAGCAAAAATTAGAAAGATAAATGAGAGTGATGCAAGAAAATTATGTAAAATGAGTCAACTGCTTGCTATTAAAGGAGACCCAAAAAATGTTGGAGAAAATAACACTGTAAAAAATAAACATTCAAATGATAAAAGAGATCCAAAAAGCCAAGGAGGAGAAGAATGCCCCAAAAAGCAAAAGTGGCCAGATGGTAAAGGAGATCCAAAAACTCACAAAAAAAAATAATTCCTTAAAGATTAGACTGGAGCAGATGGAAGGTAATGACTTTATGAAAAATCAAGAAATGATAAAACAAAACCAAAGGAATAAAAAAAAGCAGACAATGTGAAATATCTCATTGGAAAAACAACTAACCTGGAAAATAGATCCAGGAGAGAGAGTTTTAAAATTATGGGACTACCTGAAAGCCATGATCAAAAAAAAGCCTAGACATCATCTTTCAAGAAATTATCGAGGAAAACTGCCCTGATATTCTAGAACCAGAGGGCAAAATAAATATTGAAAGAATCCATTGATTGCCTCCCAAAAGAGATCCCAAAAGGAAAACTCCTAGGAATATTGTAGCCAATTTAAAGAGCTCCCAGATCAAAGAGAAAATTTTGCAAGCAGTCAAAAAGAAACAATTGCAGTATTGTGGAAATACACAAGATCTAGTAATCTCTACATTGAGGGATTGAAGGGCTTGGAATATGATATTCCAGAAGTCAAAGAAACTCGGATTAAAACCAAGAATCACCTACCCAGCAAAATTGAGTATAACACTTCAAGGGGGGAAATGGTCATTCCATGAAATAGAGGACTTTCAAGCATTCTTGATGAAAAGACCAGAGCTGAATAGAAAATCTGGTTTTCAAACACAAGAATCAAGAGAAGCATGAAAAGGTAAACAGGAAAGAGAGATCATAAGGGACTTACTAATGTTGAACTGTTTACATTCTTACATGGAAAGATAATATTTATAACTCGAGACTTTTCTCAGTACTAGGGTAGTTGGAAGAATTATATACATTTAGACAGAAGGCACAGGGTGAGTTGGATAGGAAGGGATGATATCTAAAAAGAAAATAAAATTAAGGGGTGTGAGAAGAATACATTGAGACGAGAAAGGAAAACATAGAATGGCCCAAATTATCTCTCACATAAAAGGGGCAAGAAAAAGATTTTTCAATGGAAGGGAATAGAGTTGAGGTAAGAGGGAAAAAGTGAACCTTACTGTCATCACATTTGACATAAGGAGGGAATAACATGCACACTCAGTTTGGTATGAAACTCTATCTTACACTACAGGAAAGTAGGGGAGAAGGGATAAGGGGGGGTGGGGGAATGATAGAAGGGTGGGAAAATGAGAGGAGGGCATAATTAGAAGTAAATACTTTTTGAGGAAGGATAGGGTCAAAGAGTGAATAGAATAAATGGGGGGCAGGATAGGATGGAGGAAAATATATTTAGTCTTCCATGACATGACTTTTATGGAAGTCTTTTGCATAACTACACATATATAGCCTATATTGAATTGCTTGCCTTCTCAGTGGAGATGGATGTGGAGGGAGGAAGGGAGAGAAGTTGGAACTCAAAGTTATAAAACAAATGTTAAAAATTGTTTTTACATGCAACTGGGAAATAAGATATATAGGCAATGCGGTATAGAAATATGTTGTCCTCCAAGAAAATTGAGAGAATAGGGATAAGAGAAGGGAGGGATATGATAGAAGGGAGGGCAGTTTGGGGAAAAGAGTAATCAGAGCATTCTGTCTTGGGGTAAGTGGAGGGGAGAGATGGGAAAAAAAATTTGAAACTCAAAATCTTGTGGAAGTGAATGTTGAAAACTAAAAATAAATAAATAAATTAGGATTTAAAAAAACAAAACAAAAAATATATTGAATACAGTGAGAATGTGGTGGGGTGGTGGTGGTTGTTTTAAAGAATATGAAAGGCAATATGATGTGGCAGAAAAAGCTGTACACTTGGATTCATAAGACCCAGTATTTAATACCTGCTGCAATACTTGCTAGCTTGGGCAAGTCATTCCAGTAAAATGCAATTACCTCATCTGTTAAAATAGAGTTAAAACAATATTTTCTTCATTGGGTTCTTGTGAACAATGTGCTTGGCATTGATTAATAAAAGGAAGGGAATAAGCATTTATATGGCACCAACTATATACTGGCTGCTAAGTTCTTTTTTACAATTTTTATTTTATTTGACCCTCAAACCAACCCTGGAAGGTAGGTGCCATTATCGTTCCCATTTTGCTGATGAAGAACCTGAAGCAAACAGATTTAGTGACTCATCCATGGTCTAGTAGGTAGAGTATAGTATAATAAGGCATGGCACAGTGTAGTATGGCATTATATCATATCATATAGTATTGAATAGCTAATAAGTATCTGAGGCAGGATTTGAACTTAGCCTTTCCTTACTCCAAGACCAGTACTCTATCCACTGCTCACCAGCTGCCTCTAAATAATGCAAATATGAGCTATTATTAAGAGACAAAAGAGGAATAGGAATTAGAATTTGTGCTCCTGACAATTCTAGAAAAAATATATTATACTTACCAGTGTGAGAAAGGTATGCACTTTTCCTAGGGGAGGAAAATCATAGTGATGTGAAACCCTATTAAACTCTGTAGTTTACATATGTACCCTTTAACCTGACGATAAGTCTGTATCCCAAAGAGATCAAAGGAAAAAGAAAAAGACCTCTATGTACAAAAATATTTATAGCAGCTTTTTCTGTGGTTGAAAATGCTGGAAATTGATGGGATGTTTATTAATTGGGGGAATGCCTGAACAAACTCTGGTATATGATTGCAATGGAATATAAGTTTTTTATGAAATGATAAGCAGGGCGGTTTTAGAAAGACCTGGGGAGACTTATATGAACTGATGCTAAGTGAAGTGAGCAGAACCAGAAGAACATTGTACACAATAACAGTAACATTGTAAGAATGACCATCTATGAAAGATTTAGCTATTCTGATCAAGACAATGATTCAAGAAAATTTCAAAGATCCTATGTAGAAAAATGCTATCTCCCTCCAGAGAGGTAACTGATGAACTCTGAGTAGAGATGGGAGTATCTTTTTTTCCATTTATTTATTTTTCTTCCTTTTTTGTAACATGGTTAATATGGAAATATGTTTTACATCATTTCAAATATATAATTGATATGTTATTTCTTGCCTTCTCTATAGTTGGGAGAGGAGCAGGAGAAAAGAAATTTGAATCTCGAAATTGGAGGAAAAATTGTTTAATAAACAATGAATTTATGTTTTAAACTGTCCAGGTTAGTTTAAACATCAGTTACAAGTGTCTCCCATTCATTCCTCCTCCCACCAAGAAAAAAATTACCTTGTATGAATTTTACTAACTCCTTGGCTGTACCTGTTCTCTATCCTAGGTAGAGTGATTTCCTTGAAGACAAGAATTTATTTTTATCGTGATCTCTTCAGTGCCAAGTATTACAGTGCATGGTACATAGTAGGCCCTTAATACATTTTATTGCTACATTGAAACAAACTCAGTCTAGAAGCCTGGTATCACAGTGATTTATCTCCATGAATAAAAACCTAGTCCTTTCCATTAAAGAACCTAGTTTACTTCACCTTGGAAAGAAAAAAAAACTCTCAGTATAGATTGATTAATTTTAATCTAGTTGTTAGGAAGAGGAATGAGAACACTATTTTATGGGATATTCACCTCATAACATCCAATGGCCTATCAGACGTGAAATCCAAACCTTTCTCTCAAGGAGCTAGAAAATCTATTTGTAAATTGCCTCTCTCAATGTGTTGAATTGCATCCATGAATATTAAGGGAGCTAATTTTTCCTACCATGTTTCAGTACATTTCTCTCCAAAAGAGTTTTGTCTCACAAACTAACCCAAAGATCCATTTTTAATAGGAGTTTTTATTTCTCCTTACAGAGCTGACTAGATTGATATGCAAAACCTAAACTCTAAATATTTCTTTAAATGAATGAATGCCCTCCCAAGCAAATACTCAATAGTTCATGGCCTTTTCTGTAGAGAAAAATTCCATACTTTCCACACCAGTGCTCCAGAAAACTTTGGCATCTAGAAACCAGGAGAGAAAAATCTCTACAAAGTGGAGACATAGAGATGTTCAACTTCAAGCATAGCCACAGGAGATAATGAATCTCCCCAAGAGGCTTCTTGTTTCATCCTAAAGTTATTAAGTTGTTTCTCATTCATTAGATATGTGTTGGTTTGGATTTTAATGTGGCCAACATGCAATCAAATGTTACCATAACTAGTATTTATTAGCAAGTTTTCATGTTTAAAAATTGTCGTTGGTAGAATTTGCATCTAGGGAAGAAGTCCTTTCTTTTTTTTTCCATAGTCTGCCTTTGCCAATATAGTTTTATTTTATTTTCTCTAAAATTGCCAAATAAAATAAAAGATTAAGTTGAACAAAGGGAAGTCTACAATTCAAAAAGTATACATTAATTGCCTACTATGTACTAGGAATTGTATTAAGCCCTAGACAGTAAGGTATATGTTTGGTGGAAAACTTAGAATTATTAGAGCTTAAAAGAATCTCAAGGATCACTAGTCCAAGCTTCCTTCTTTTTTTACATACATAGAAATAGAGACCCAGAAGGTGAAAAGACTTGTTTGAAGTCATAGCTCTATACCCAAGGAAGGACTAGAAGTACAGAGGAAATTTAAGAATCTAGTCATGCAAGGAGCAGGTGAATGAGTGGAAGATCTCCATAGAAGATGAGAAATAGTTTCATTAAATATGGCAATGATGAAGATGACAATGATGATGACTGTAACCACTGTCTCAAAGACCATCCTACAATTAATTTTTAGGGGGAGTAACTACAAAGTAAGGTAATGCCAATCAGGATGATGTACATCAGGGACATTATGTACCCTGGGACTACTGTGAAAGCCTAGCAGCAATAGTTAAATACCATTCAAGTAACATCTGGTAATACCCACTAACTGGGTTAACACCCCCAGCTAATGTATATAAAACTGATCCTAGGAATCTCAAAGAAACAAAATATAGACTGGGAAGTATATTTTGTAGAGTATATTGCTCTACAAAAAGGGAAGGAAGGGAGGAAGAAGGAAGGGAAGGAGGGAGGGAGGAAGGAAGACAAGACAGGGGAGGGAAGTGGAGGGGAGGGGAGGGGAAGGAAGGAGAGTAAAGGGAGGGAAGAGGAGGGGAGGAAGAAAAGAGGGAAGGATGGAGGGAGGAAACAATCATTTGTTATACTTTTAATTTGTGCTAAACACTCTATTAAATAATAGAGATACAAATACAGGTAAAAAGAAAGACAGTCCCTGCACTCATGGAGTTTACCTTCTAATGGAAGAAGACAGCACAAAAAAAAGAAAGATGAAAAGCCAGGGGAGGAGAAAATAAGGTAGGGAAGAACATACCTCTCATGAAGTTATGGTTTTGAAGTTGAGAATGTCAAGAACAGAGGCAGGATGGACTAAAGACTGGCTGGCTTTGGTTTCCTCACAAAGTGGAAGCCCCAAGAAAAACCAATGTGGGACAGGAGTGGACCTAGAGAAGGTATATTCCAGGATGGAAATCGTTCAAGACAATTGAATGTTCCAGTCTCATGTGTGGAGGAAAAATCCATGATGAGACAACAGCAGAGGTATGCTTTTTTAAGTCTGAAAAATCAGGATCAGAGTCAGAGGGGGAATAAAAGTGAACTGGCCTCGACCTATCATGATGAACAATTTAACAAAGGGAATCCTGGGGAGAGTGGTTCAGTTTTATGTTCTGGTATCATACAAAGGCAAGATGCATCAGAAGAAATCAGAAATATCAATGCCCCATTTGCTGAGATCTTCCAGGCAAATAGCACTGATCACTAAAGCAGACAAACAAGTAAAATAGACTAAAGATATAAATGATTTTATTATGTAGAAATATGTCATTATAACAAAATTAGAAACAGATATTTCTGTTACATTTCAAGTTACACTAGCACATATTGAAGATCAATAAAGGAGAATTATAACAAATAACTTCCTTTTCAAAATATATTAGACAAAATATGAAAAGAAATTAAATGTTTTTTTTAAATTTGAAGAGAAAAAAAGCTAAAGATCCTGAAGGATCCTAAAGATCCTACACTTAAACTACTAACATACTATATAATAAACTACTAATATACTGTATAATGACAAGATGATGCAAAAATAATACCACTCTCAGTTGATTTGGGAAATGAAATAGCTATGGCCTGTCATTTTGAAAAATCTTTTTTTTTTAATTCAGTGCTATGAATCCCACAAGTAGGCCAACTAGTTTAAAATCTGGCATTTACTATAAACATGATGAACAAATGTATTCTCCTACTATATTTGATAAAAAGTATAAAAATGCCTTGGGGCTTAGACACAGTGTATGAAAGATTCATTGTCACAGTAAAAAAAGCTACTGAGAAAAGTAGGCTATCAAAGGACACACCAAAAGACAAGTGTCAAATGCCGTTATGACAGAATCAACAAAAAATGAACTCTTCAAGATCTGGTGAAAAACATTGGAAGATAATGTCTCGCTGTTATTTGGACTAGAAAGCTGGATTGCCCCATTGCTCAATTAAAGGTGACAAAAAAGATATATGCAGAGAGATCTGAAGATCAAAAGTATATTAGAAATTCTAGATTTCTTGTAACAGCAATTGAAAAAAAATCAAAAAGATATGGTAATACCAGGAAGTGAAAGCAGTTCAAAGAACAAAATAAACAATTCAACTTCAATCAAAAACTTTACAAAGACTGGAGAATCAAAGACATGATAAGAAAAAGGAAAAAGAAGTCCGAAAGAAAGAGGACATGGAAAATTTTCAGGAACTTCGGGTCTCAAGAAATTTAACACAATTAAAATGAAAGATTAAATGAGAAACAGAAAGTTTATGCACCATTAATATAACGAATGACAAAATTACTGTTTCAAGGGTAGATACTGACATTTTATCGTCTCTGAAAAAGTGGGAGATGTTGTGCCTGAATAAGATACCTAATTATTGTCTCAAAAACTTAAAAACAGTGGTGCTTATTTAAACAACACACATATTTAAACTGGATCAAAAGAGGGAATGGCATGGTTTCTGTGCAATAATGAAGTGTTCCATATTTTTTAAAATAAAGTTTTTTATAAACTTCCTAGTAGTATATAAATTGCTACCAAAGCACTTTACCAGATTCCTAATGTCATTTTTGCTAACAAAAAGCATTATTTGTCTCCTACCAAAAGATGGAGGTAGCAGTGATGGCTCCAAATATTGGGCATTCAAGGGTTCTATCTCATATGTGTGCATGAGCACACACACACACACACACACACAAATCCATAAACACAAGAAAATAATATATCGATAGAAAAACAAGAAGAAAAAGCCAAAAAGTCTCAGAGATTTTGTTTCTCAGTCTCAGGGTTTGTTGTTTCCTTCTAAGTATTCACACCATCAATAATTTTTTTTTTTAAATCAACAAGCAAGTATTTTTAAATACCTTCTAGGTACCAAAGTCCTCTAGCAGAATAAATACCGGAAAATCATTCCCCCTATACTGTACCTGGTTGAAAAGTTCTCCAGCCTTCACTTGAGTATCTCCCATGAAGGATCTTCCCTCTACAACATGCCTAACCTTAACCCTAGTTGAGAGGTCTTCTAACCTTGACCTGAGTATCTCCTATGAAGGATCTTATTTGTTTTTTAAATATAAATTTATTTATTTAACTTTTTACATTCATTTTCACAAAATTTTGGGTTCCAAATTTTCTCCCCATTTG
>CM053771.1:417119022-417143721 GCA_028658325.1 Potorous gilbertii
GTGAGTTTTTGCACCTCTTTTTCCACTTGGCTAAATCTGCTTTTGAAAACATTCTTCTCCTCATTGGCTTTTTGAACCTCTTTTGCCAATTGAGTTAGCCTATTTTTCAAGGTGTTATTTTCTTCAGCATTTTTTTGGGTCTCCTTTAGCAAGGTATTGACCAGTTTTTCATGCTTTTCTTGCATCTCTCTCATTTCTTTTCCCAGTTTTTCCTCTACCTGTCTAACTTGATTTTCAAAATCCTTTTTGAGCTCTTTCATGGCCTGAGCCCATTGGATATCTATTTCAGATGTTTGGGATACAGAGGCCTTGACTCCTATGTCTTTATCTGATGGTAAGCATTGTTCTTCCTCATCAGAAAGGAAAGGGGGTAACATCTGTCCTCCAAGAAAGTAACCTTCTATGGTCTTATTTTTTTCCCTTTTCTGGGCATTTTCTGAGCCAGTTACTTGATTTCAGAGATTCCTCTCCACCCCCGCCTAGATCCATCCAGCTAGTGCTTGGGGTCTGAGATTCAAATGCTACTCCCCAGCCTCAGGGCTTTCAGCAGCAGACCTGGCTGCTATTCAAAGTTAACTTAAGTTCTGGTGCTCAGGTGGGGGCAGGGCCACCTCCCAAGCTCAGTTCCCTCAGGGAGTTTATGCAGAGACCTTCAGTAATGGAGCTCCTGCCAAGATCCTGCCTGCTCCAGGAGCCTCTGTCCACCCGCTGCCTCCTGAGGGGCCCCTCTCAGCCAGCCCAGAAATCTCTCTCGCTGACCTGTGCGTCTATGGGTGGAGTGACCTTCGTGGCCGCTGGAGATTCCATCCCTGAAGCCTGCTCCAATCTGCAGGGCAGGGCTGGGCTCGTCCAGTGCATGACAAACCTTGGTGAGGGTTTTTCAGGGCTCTCTGGAACGAACATCTCCTTTGCTCCATTGCTGTGAGACTTCCACTGCTCCAGAAATTGTTGGGAGTTCTTTTTACAGGAAATCCATGGGCTGTGGGTTCAGAGCTAGCATATGTGAGTCTTTCTACTCTGCCATGTTGGCTCCTCCCCACCTCCAATAATTATTGAAAATACAACATCTGCATTGTCTTTATCAATTGTTGCAAAGCCTTTGACTCAGTTTTATACTCATGGCTTGTTTAAGTACTCCAAATATGCAAAATAAACACAAGAGTATTGAGTATTTGTTATCACCATGGAAAACTATTCTCTAATCAAAGCACTCCAACAATACCATGATGTAAAAAGAAGTGATACAAAACACAGAAACATTCAAGAAGACAGCTTCAGTTCCCTCTAGTTCAGTGTAACCTCAAGTCCACTATCATAGCTCTTGAATAAAACTTACTATGCAATTGAATATTGCTTTCAGTTCAAAGGAGTCAGACCAAACTTTCATACTAATCAATCAATCTACATGAATCACATTAAATAATATGGCTCCACTGAAAACCAAGTTAAAACAACTGCTTCATCTGCAATGTTATCAAAATGTCAGTTGGACTAAATAAGTACAAAAATTTTAACGTGCATCAATAGAAATTGAAGGTTTCAAGTTTTATTCCCCCGGTCAAATTGGATCACTGAATGAAGAGAATGACTAAAATCCTTTGGACTTCTTCAAGAAACAAACATTCAACATAGGGCTAATTGAGGCAGGGAGGGTGGGGGGAGCCAAAGAAGATTTTGTTAAATGATTGTCATCCTGAAGTCAATGTTTTGCAGAAAGAACACATTTAGACAATGCCTCCACCATATCAATATTAATTGTTCTTTCAGATGCCAACATATCTTGAAAATATCCAAGCAAACCCTCAGATAATTTTAATAAAACCCATATAATTTTATAAAATCAACATGTTTGTGGCAGCTGATTAACAATCATTGCTGATAGTGATAAGGAAAGTAGACCCATCCCCCTTCTCCACTCAGAAGAAGCATCCAAAAAGTGCATTATCTTCCACATTGGTTTATTGGATCACAGAACCATAGAATTTTTTAAACTAAAGCACCATAGAGGGAAACTCAGTGAATTTATAACCCAGTTCTCTCATTTTAAAGATAAGGAAACTGAGGGCCAGAGATGTGAAATGACTTTTTACACAGTTAGTTCATATCAGTACTGCCATGAATGAATGAATGAATGAAAAAAGCATATAACAAGTTCTGGTTATGTGCAAAGTACTGGGGAATGATCTAGAAAAACAAAGAAGCCCTTGCTCTCAAGGAGATCATTTGAATTAAGAGAAATACAATTATAACTGTTTCCATTAAGTCTGAAGCCATAATTCCTTCTTCTCTACGATGAGGTACTTCAAGATAATTTAACAAATGTTACTCATTCCAAATACAGCCTTGCCTGCATTTAGGGAATCATCAGGTCCAGTAATATGATTGTCTACAAGTAAATTCAGCAAGGGAAGTGGCTCATAAAATTCTAAGATTTAATGTTTGAAGGGATCATAGAGAATCAAACCAACTTTTTCATTTTAAAGATGAGAAAACTGAGGGACCAGAGAAAAGGAAGTGAGTTATCTTAAGTCAAATAGTAAGTTGTAGAATTCTAATTTGAGCTAAAGTTTTCTGATTTCAAATCCAATTCTCAATGCCATTACACTATACCATTAAAAACAAAACCCAAGAAGGGAAATTCAAATACAACCAATCAATCCAAAGAGAGACTGACAGAGACAAGCAGAAACTGAGAAAGAGACAAAGAATTTTACTTAAGAGGAGAAATAGATATTAAATAAGAAACCGGACTAGTAACCTTAGAAGACTGTATCAACTATATAGGACAAAAACCCCTACAAAATAAATATATTTGATAAATAATCTATCCAAAAGAACCAAAGACTGTGATAAGCCACTAATTGAACTTCAGTTGACTTTGGGGAAATCTACAACTATTCCCTGTTCCTCTCTTTCTCCTTGTAAATATAGCTTGCCAGGAAAACCAGATATACAAACCTTTATCCCCAAGGGATTCTAAGAAAATACAACTAACAGAAAACTCTAGGAGGCTGATAATCCAAGAAGACAATAAAATACTTTGGTAACTTTTCCAATGGGTGCTGGAGATCTTAAATATCTACTAAGCCAGAAATATAGGCAGATTTCTGCTCCCAAGAGGACTATCATTCTACACATTTTCTGTGAGCTAGAAGACCTCTTAAGATGATGTGAACCACCTTGCCTATGGCTATTTATAACTACCATCATGTTCAATCTAGACTGTGACACACCTAATGAGAATGAAATGTGAAAGGTCCAGAGAGTTGCCTTGTTTCTAGAATCCCTTGAAGCACCAATTCTCATATAGTGCTAATCATTGGGAAGACATTTATGCCCAAGAATTTGATCTTTCATTGGATTCTTGGTGCCCTGAAACAACTAGGAACCATAGGATCAAAACTTTAGAACAATGAGGAACCACAAACATCATATAATCCAATCTCCTCACTTTACAGATGAGGAACTTGAAACTTGAGAAGTTAAGTGACTTCCCAAGCTCATACTAATAAGTAGCAGAATTGGAATTTGAACTCAAGTTCCCTGGTGCCATACTCAGTGCTATTCCCAATATACCATCTTGCCTTCCTAGGTTATACAATGACCAAGCCATACAGAGATTTGCCTCTGTATTTATTTCAAAACTCCTTTTTTGGTAATATTCCTGAATTGTCATTACTTACATCATTGTATGAAGCATTCATGATTTCTTCAGTGAAGAGACTCATGTTACTGATGCAGATTGTGAACTCTTTATGACTTATCAGAATGTCTTTGTGGGTGACTGTGATCTCTTGGCCATAGACGTCATTATGATGCCCCCTGACTTTTGTATAACTACTCTCACCTGGGAACAAAACATAACCAGATGAATTCATACATCAGTTCCAAACTAAATAAAGAAAAGATGGACAGAGACAGTCCTTATGTTCAGAATTTCTGTGTTTCCATTTGCCAGATGGATCACACAAACCCCAGTCACCTCTTCAGGTTCTCTAGGGACTACACAATGTAAAAGCATCATCAGCTTAGAGCTGAAAAAGACTTCAGAGGCCATCTAGTTCCCTCACTTTATAGATGAGGTAACAAAGACCCAGAGAGATTGTTATAAAATATTCTCAACTATGTAAATTGCTTTACTTAACTCTATAGATTTGCTACAAAAATTTTGCCTTTCTTTTTTTCCAACATAATGAGGGATGAAAGAGAAATAAAATATATTTCAGTAATTTTGACAAATAAAATTTAGTTAGAAAAAAAGATTAAGCAACTTGTTCAAGGTCACACACACAGTAAGCATCATAGACAGAATTTGATCACATTTTGTCTGATTCCAGAGCCCAGTGCTTTTTATCTTGTCAAACACTACAATGACTCTGCTCAGAAAATAAAAAAGTTATATTACTCATGCTTGGGAACCATATTTCTTAGACTGTCCTTTACTTTAGCCCTATCTCTCTTTTCATCGCAGTAAAGCTTGATATTCTCCTTCTTTTCTCACTGTAAATAATTTGCTTCAGAAATGCAGAATCACGAAATTGAGCTTCCATGTATAAAAGTTATAAATGTTAATAGAAGATGAATGCTGCATCATTTTAACCTTCTTGAACTTGGTGTCTTGGATTCCTCAAGTTCTTCTTTCTGGATTTCTGCCCCATCAGATGCCCAGCCTCTGAATATCGAAAGGGCAAGGAGAAAAGCCATCATCTGTAAGGACAAATTGGCTACTGTCACTTTGAAGTCAATATTTTATGTGCAAAACAACAGAAGGTCAATTTGGGAGAGAGATAAAAGATCTTTCCAGCATGATCACCTGGAGGACAGAGACTATTTAAGCTTAAGCTTGTTTTTATAATCCCCAGAATAGTCCCAGATCCACATGACATTTAATAAAAGCTATTTGATGAAAATGAAAACTGCCAATTCATTCCTCTTTGTCTCTAGACTCCTTTAAATCCTTTGAGCTACTGAACCAGATACATAAAGGAAAATACTAATGTTGGGCTAATAAGCTCAGGATTATCTTTCACTCTGAGTAAAAATACAATAGCAAATGAAAGGCTTTCCATTTATTTTCATAGCATCTGGCAAAATTAAAGGTTGATTCTTTCATATATACACACACATACACATTATATATATATATGTGTGTGTGTATGTATACACATACATACACATACGTATATATATATACATATACATGTATGTGTATGTATGTATTACAATCATTCATAATTATATCAAATCCAATTCAACAACCTTAAGTGCTAGGTGTATTCTGAGCAGTGGAAATGCAAAGACAAAAATGAAAATAGTCCCTGCTGTCAAGAAGCTTACATTCCACTAGAGAGAAACATACCCAGATACCCAGATACATCAGTCAAAATGCAGATGAAGTGCTTTCAAGGAGAGGATGACCAACTAGGGGTATCATATATATATTGATTTGAGGCATACAAAGCACTTTCTTCAAAACATTCCCAAGAATTAGTAACTTTATTATTTCTCCATTTTACAAATTAGTGAAATGAGACCATAAGTATTTAAGTGATTTGTTCATGGTCACATGACTAGTAAGTATTAGAAGTGAGGCTCAGACTTAGGTTTTCTGTCTCCAAGCACAGTGTTCTTTCTACTATACTATGTAATTAAAATGATCCAATTATATCATTTCAAATATTTAAAAGAATTTTCGGGCATAACTCAGATTTCTTCCTAATTTGTAGTAATGTGTCTTTCTGTGAATTAGTTACTAAAGATTCAATTTTCCTTGAAGTTCTAATAGAGAAGAAATAAAACAAACATCCCCTCAGATAATCTTTAGCATTTATGATATAGAGTTAATCTATATTATGATAAATGAAATATTTTAGGAAATAGAATAAACAGAATTTTTTTAATTGAAAGAAAGCTAGATAGAAGAAGAAAATTCTTACCTTTCCTTACCCACTCACACAAAGAAAATTATTTCTGAAGAGAGGAAGCATCCAGACCAGAATTTATACTTCCTGCATTTTCTGTTTTCATGAATGTCATTTCCCTGATTTCTCCTGCCCGTACCAAGTCCTCCTCTCCATCATATACTATCCTAAAATCCTAAAAGAATTGGATTCACATCTTCCTTCCATATTTACTCATTTGTTCTCAGAAACTACTTAATTTCTCTGAGCCTCAGTTCTTGTCTACAAAATAGGGATTATGATTACAACCCTCAAAATGTTTTTGTGACTCCTATTAGCTAATGTCTAAAAAGCACTTTACCAATCTTAAAGTACTATCTATAAGTGTGATCTGTCATTGTTATTGGTCATTTTACAGGATTATAGATTCATAGCTGAATGGGACCTCAGAAGTCATCTAGTCCAACTCTCTCATTTTCCAGATTAGTAAACTGAGGCACACAAAAGTTATGTTACTGAACTCAAGTCACACAGGTGGTATCAGAATCAACCCAAATCTTCTGACTATGTTCTTTCCACTGAACTACACTACCTCCTTTCAACACCCAGCTCAAATCCTATTCCCTTTGAGAAACTTTCCTAGACTACATCATTTTTAAGGGAAATCTTCTTCTTCTGAACTCCAATAACCCTAACTAATATTCATTGGAATATATCATAAACCATCTTGTATATATTTTCATCTTTATGTATCTCATCATTCCCAATAAAATGTTACTTGAAGATAGGAAAGGCACCACAGGACTTACTTAGCATGATATCATGCTCTTAATGTTCAAAAGTATTATGTATACCCTATACTCTTTGCATGAGTGAACTCCATGTTTCTTTCCTGGACCTTCTTTCTAGGTATTGTCACTTAATGATCTTATCAAAGTCCAATAGGTTCAAATACCATCGATATAGATGACTTTCAGATTTATATAACTGGCCCTACTATTTCCTGATATTCATCCCTGACTCAGAAACTACATATTGGATTTTTTCAACTAGATATCCCAAAGATATTTCAAAGCCAAAAGTCCCCTTTCCTTGATTGATAATGTTTCTATATTCTGTTTCTCACATTCAAGGGTTTGGAAGAAGAGAAGGAAGATCCTGGAAAGAGAAAGAGGAGTGGTCAGAGAGATGGGAGGAACATCATAAAAATATAATCATTGAATGCAAAGAAATAAAGGCTATCAATGAGAAGGGAATGATCATTAGTGTCAAATGGTACAGAGGTGTCAAACAGACAGCATTGTGAAATTTTAAAGACTGATTAAATTTGAAGTCAAAGAACCTGGATTTAATTTCTGACTCTGTCCCTTAGGACTGTGTAACCTTGGAAATATATTGGCCTTACTTTTCTCATCTATATAATGAAGGCCCTTTACCATATGGCTACTAAGTTTCCTTCCAGATCTGTATCCGACACTCTATAACTAGAAAAAAAGAAGATAATTGAACTCGGTAATAAGGAGGTCATTAGTGACTTTGAAAAAAAAAGTGGTTTTTATGGAATGATAGGAATGGAAAGTAAATTTCAACAAGTTAGTATATGGTAGAGGATTGGGGACAGCAAGTACAAATATAAACTAACTATTCTAGTATTCTACCTCTAGCTTCTCCCAATCCTGGGCTTCTGTCTGGTGATCTATACCTAGCACAATGGTCTCCAGTCATCCCCATGACATATGAATGATCTGTGCCCCACCCCTTAGGCTTGCCTTCAATTTTGTTATGCTGAAGAATTAAACTGTACCCAGTTCTAATTAAAATGGCTACTGAAATTCTCTAGCAAACTCACCACTGTGGAACAATTACAATTCTACCTTTTTATTCTGAATTGGTCTTCCTGGTTAATTTTTAGCCATCTCCCTTTTGCTATTGGTCCATGTTCTCTGAGCCCAATGCCACACAATGTGGGAACAAGACAGCTGCCCCTGAAGGTTCTTTGTCTGAAAACTCTATGTAAAACCCAGGTCTTTAGTGGTTGTGTGTTTTCAAACGAAGTCTATATCCCACTGCTCATTTATCTGGGCCACCATTCAGCATATTGCCATGTGGGATAGTGGAGGCAAAGGTCATGTATGACTTTATCCCTGATTGAACTTCTGTTTATCTGTCCATGTACTATATAATACTGGGCTGGAGTATCCATAAAATACTCTAGCAAAAAAAAAACTGGGACAATTAACTTTTTTGCCCCATTTAGTTTCATTTATGATTCCTTGAAATACTGCATTAGAAACCCAGGCTTTGATTGCCCCAGGGCTATAGGGATTCAAATCAAGCTACTTGACCAGGTCTTAAATCCAAATCACTCCAGCTCTCACAGATTGACCAATAATAGGTCCCAGTCCACTCTTCACTAGGTCATTGTTTGGGTTTTGATGGCTCAGAACAAGTGTAAATAGCAATTGCTTCTGTTTTGGTCAAAAAATTTGAGGGTCTTCCTCTCCCAGACTGATTTTTGTTTTTGACTAGGTAAAAGCTATTTTTGTCTCATTTCTACTTATACTTAATCACTGAATGGACATTGCCTCAGACAAAGTGACCCGGAAAAGACCTTAGTTTAAAAAGACCAAGGTCTCCCACTGCATCCCACTGCATCTGGGGCTTTCTCAAGTCACTCTAATCTACATCTTGCCACTGGACTCAGATGGTTCCAAAGGAGAGTGAGGCTGATGACTTTACATAGCCCTACCTCATTTAAATCCAACTCACTTGCAAGTCAAGACATGACCTTCTTGATGTCATTATGCTCTTCTAGAATGAAGAACAAACCACACCCACCAACCCGTCCTGGTATTGAAGCTTTCCATCATCCCACACCAAATGTACTTCCCTGTTCTTTCTACCTGGGACTAATAATCAAATCAGGAAAGTGAGCTATCCTGTAGGACTGACCCCTCTTGCCATCTCTGTGACTAAAATGTCCCTCCCTGATCACCACATCCCATACGTTGTCTTTCCCAGAAGGTCAGTACCTGGATTTTTATATTTTTATCCTCAGCACTTAGTACAATGCTGAGTGCTTTTTTTTAGTCAAGTTTGACAGTGAAGGACAGGAAAGATAAGGAACAAGAGCCTGAGGGTTGAAGAAGGATCAAAGAAAGTTTTCATAGAAAAAGGGAGAACAGGACATATTTCTACTGTGAATAGAAATGTTGAGTTTAGGGGTGCTGGGGACCCCGAAATACCAACACGCTGGGTCCTGCTCAAATGAATATGACACAAGCCTTCTTAAAGCCAAAGAAAAACAATCTTTATTAAAGATGCACCATATTGGGTTGACTTTTAAGGAGTCTAAGCATTGGTAACACTTGTTTTCACAAGTGGCCCAGGTGGAATCTCAGCTAGACAGCATCTGAGCTACTTGAATCTGAGCGTCTTCATGGAGTGGAAATAGAACTTAAATATAGAAAAAAGCGAGGGAAGAATCCAGGTGCTTCCTAGTAGTCTGAGGTGCCAGAGATGGTCTTGACTGGGGAAGTGATGCTATGGAGTGGCCAGTAATAGGATCAAAAGGATGCCGAGTAGTAGCCAGTAATCCGGACAATAGGATTTTGATAAGATAGGGAATAATCAGTCTGGGCAATATGGACCTCAAGAGAAGGTTAAATCAAATATGGGGAATCCAAGGAGCCCCCCAAGGCCAGGTTTTCCCTTCAGACAAATGGGACCCAAACCCTCCCAGTCCAAGGGACTAAGGTCTTGGCTTGGGCTGGTACCCCATCAGAAAGAGCCTATAAAAAGAAAGATAGTAAAGATGAATTGGGCCAGCTGGGTGGAACAGTAGATAGAGGGCAGGGTCTGGATTCCAGAAAAGTTGGATTCAAATCAAGACTCAGACACTTCCTAGATGTGTGATCCTGGGCAAGTCATTTAACCTCTGCTTGCCTCGATTTCCTCATCTATATATTAAAGATAATAGTAGCACCTACTTCCCAGGGTTCTTGTGCTAACTGAAGGAGATGATAATTTTATAACGCATTTAGCCCAGTGCCTGGTACACAATAAGTGCTATATAATAGTATAATAATATTAAAAAACATCACTATTCTTGTTAACAATATTGGAGATGGAGGTAATACAATGAAACAGATGAAACAGGAGGGGAATATCATCAAGTATATAAGGGAAAGGGTTGGTTTTGATCATGAATACATCATTTTTTTTCTTAGAGGTGAGGAAAGAAGGAGAATATGGATAAAGGTAGTGAGGAATTCAAGAGGAAAAACTAAGGCACATCCTTGAAAAAGAAGTAAGGTCATCTGCTGCCAGTGAAAGTAAGAATCCATGTGCTTATAGACAAAGAGGTTTAGAACAACCAGGAGATTTCAAGGGAAGAAGATAAAATGCTAATCATGGAGAACAAATGCATGTCTGGATTTTTCTACAGAGACTGGATATATTTTTATAGTAAGAAGAGTAGTCTTTTTCTCCCCACGATGCTTCAAAAATGAGTCACTGGTGCCCTGTATGGGCTCAGGCAAGATTCAAAGGAAAAAACGCCTGGGGAAGAGAAAGCAGAAATGTGACCTCCTACATAATGTGAGCATATGTTGGCGCATAACATTTTCCCTTAGCGTTGCCTGCCCACTTCAGTCTGCTCCATTGTCTAGTGTGTCTGGGTCAGAGCATAAGAGCCTTGTAAATTCCTGGTCACTGATTTAAAATAGAGAAGAGTGCAACTGAATGAGGAGAGGAATTTGAGCAATGACTGTTATATCAGGGTTAGCGATTTCAGAGTTAAAATAAGTCTACCTGAGCCTACTGAAAGGTACTCATAACAAGAAACAGATGTATTAACCATTTGTGTATTGGGGTTTTATTTTCTAACTTGTAAAATATCAACCATAACTATCCTGAAAGGTCATCAAATCTTAGCTGATTCCAAATGTGATGTTTGATATGCCTTAGAAAATTCCCAGACTGATCAGTAAAGTTACCTATTTACTTAATGGTATTCATTAAGTTAAATTCTAAAGCATCTAGAATCTAAAGTCAGCTCTGCTTGTCTCAGATTTCATGGCATTTGAATTTCCTAGGAAATATTTTGCACTTTAGGTCCAAGGGGGTCCCTGAAGAATAAGTGTTTTTGGTTATTTTTAATTGTGTCTGTCTGACTATTCATGAATTTTTGCGGGTTTTCTTGGAGAAAATACTGAACTGGTTTGGCATTTCCTTATCCAGTTCATTTTATGGATGAGGAAACTGAGGTAAGGTGACTTGTTCAGGGTCACACAGCTAGTAACTTTCTGAAAATCAAAGTTCTTCAGAAGATGCTTTCATCTGGAATACAACCTCCCTTAGATGGGTCATCAAAGTGCAAGTTTTCTATTCTTTTTTTATAATTCTGCTGATTGAAAAAGTTGGAGTAGAAAAAGTATGAGATTGTATTTTATGCCATTTACTAACTTACATATGTATTTGTTCAATATTTGTTTAGTAACTGCTATTTTCATTGTCCCCATGAAATCATTTTCTAATGCCTTGTCATGTCATGAATATGACAGTGGGATCTCAATGGTTTGGCAGGTTCTACCAAAGCTGGAATGGCCTGAAGCTGTGAAATGTGTTTTATGTGCTTGGCTATGCATTGGTAAACATACAAGGATAAATAAGAAATAGTCTACGCACTAAGATTAACAATCTGAAAGTGGTGATAAAACAGAGACTAATGAATACAATTTATATTAGTGTGTGTTAAGTATAAGCTTTAATATAGCACTGTGCTATAAGATTAAATGAAAGAGAAATCAGTACTTTTGGAGGGACTGGGGAAAAGGGAAAACTTTACTGGACAGATTACATTTTAGTTGGACCTTGAAGAATGAGTAAAACCTCTGGGAGGGAGGAGTGGAATTAGTTACCAGAAATGGCATGAGCAAAGATAAGGAAATTGGAGAGTATAAAACATCAGATTAACATAGACTACAGCACAGATCAGATGGGACTTCAGAAGTCATCTAGCCTAACCTATCATTGAAAAAGAATCTTCTCTCCAACATCCCTGACAAGCAGTCATCCAATCCACACTTGAAGGCCTCCCTCCACCAAAAGGAAACCTACTGGCTCTGTCTAGTAGTAGTATAAAGTACACTGGGGGAATTGTGTGGGTTAAACCTGGAAAGGTAGGCTGGAGTCAGATTGTAAATGGCTTCAAATGCCAGTCTAAGGATTTTCCATGATCCTTTCTCCTCCCATCTGTCAAGGAACAAGATAGGGCCTTGGCAGAAGGCCTTCCCATTGTTTCCAGGTATAACCTGGACTCAAAGGACACAGTGGCAGTATGGCAAATCAAGGAAACCTATGTGATTTGTAAGCCAGAGACAGACTAATCAGAGTCAATGTCACCAAGCTGGGTAAAGTAACCAGAGAAATCTATTTTCTGGTGAAATGGATTAGACAGGATGCTTTGAGTTGGCATTAAGCAACCAAGATCAGAATAAAAGGTTGGCACATAGGAATTGGATCATTTTAACTGCTCATCTGTCCAGCAGTAAATTGGTTTTTGTCCACTAGTGTGTATATATATATAAATAACATATATATATTTCTGTACTGCTCTTGAACATTCAAAATTTGGACAAATCTGTGATGCTAGTGGTTGTTGACTCGTTTCAGACATGTGGAGGAGATTTCACCATGGCCAGTACTATTCCCACACTTTTCTATTTACTTGTGTTCTATGTTACACAAATTTAAGATTCAGTTCAGGTAAATGGGAGGATTATCACCAATATAGGAATTCAAAGATAGAGTCGCACATAGTCTTGTTCAACCCCATCATTCTACATGGTAGCATGTAGGGTGGTAGTCCAGATAAGTAATAGAATATGCCCTCTTGTCAAAGATACAGAGCTGCTGAAGGTAGGGTTTACATAAGATTTTCAGACATGTGATCTTTTGTGACAGCTGTTACATAGTTAAAATAACAAAGGTAGAGAACTTGGGCAAGTAGCAAAAAGGGGTCTCTAAAAGTTAATCGGTAATGAGAAATGTCTCCTTTGTGGTGACTCCATCTGTGAATAGGACATCTGCTGGGAGTTTAGGAAAGTGTGGGTCCTAGGTCACAAGAGGAGGTTTCACCCAGAATAAGAATTCTCTTTGAGTGTTAATCAGCAATGGTCTTATTTAGGTTGCTGGCTCCCCTTGGGTTTCACTTGACCAGGTTCTGCATATACCATTTCTGTTAGATGATGGATGATTTGTGAGCTCAGCCTACCTTGTGGGACTCAGCATGAGCCAACATTCATTGAACGATTAGAATTTCTGCCTAAGATTGACTGGAATATCCTAAGTCAGTCTTTCAGTTCCAATTATGTTCCAGTAGTAAGCAAGAAGCTATTTTTTTTCAAGGTAATATTGTGTATTCAGTCAGAAACTGGGACCAAAATCCCTAGAATTGGTGCACTTCAATTAAGTCTCATTGTCACAGACTCCAACTTGCATCAGTATTGGTAATTAATACTTATAATTTAGTGGTATCATCTTGTATCAGGGTTCCAGAGGTGAGGCTTGTTGAATTGCCCTTCACATGATTTTGAGGGTTGCCTGTTTCCTTGTATGCATACTGTTGTAGAATAGAGGGGTCAAAAAAAAATACCCTTGTGAGGCATGTGTTTTTACCACAAATCTAAAGTGCTCAACATTTCTCCTTCTTGTTGGGAACAAAAGGACATTTTCAGTACAAAGAACTTATCTCTGCTCCTGGCAATGATGTACCAATGGGAACCCCACTTAATGGACCCAAAAGTTTTACTTGTACTAGAGGTCTCTAGGTGGATTAGTTGTCCAACTGTTTAAGCGTAATTTATCAATTAACATGATGATGGTATGATTAGGGTCCACCAACCTGACCCAGACTGGGAAAGGGAAGAAAAAAAAGGAAAAAAAAATAAATTTATATGACAACTCTACTATGTATTTGAAAGGAATAACAAATTATACATAATAGATTTGCAGTTTCATGTACAATCATCTTTTTATTATATTAAGGTATGAAAATGTTTGTTTTATTCTATAAATTAAAAATAAATAAATTTAAAAGAATGTAAAAAAAGAAAAAAAAAGATTTTATGCAATGAATTATCTTTACATCAAGAGAAAACTTTACCTGAGTCTGTCTACCCATTGGTAGAAAATTAAAAGCTCTTAAACTATCTTTGTGCAAAGACCACAAAAGTGCATTGTATGTCCACCAAACAAAGGCAAATTTCTCCCGGTCCTCTCCAGAGAGAGGAATTGGAAAGAATGCATTAGTCAAATAGACCACTATGTACCAATTTCCAGGGAAGGTCACTAGTATTTCATAATAGGTAGGCAGAACTGTGAAATCAATTTCTGTCTTCAATCTCTAGTAATCTATGATCAATCTCCAAGTACCATTGGCTTTACAAACATCAGACAGCCAGTGTTATTGAAATGAGATATTTTTCCTCTGTATCCAGAAGCTGTATGTATCAACATAGTTATGTTTTCTTCACCCTCTGGACCTAGATATTACATCAACTAAACCACCTGAAAAAACAAGAGGAACATTAGGGCAGTGGAGGGAGGATGAAGAGTAGTAGACCGAGGGATGGGAAAAATAGAGTTGGACAGGAAGCCACGCTACCACTTGGTAAAGCTAAGATATTGTAGCTCTGAGTAGTGATCCAAGACTGAATAGGGGCTCAAAAAGTCAGTTCCCATAAAGCACCTGTTCCTGGGTGCTGCCTTAATTGTCCATCTCACTGACTGGAAAGGGTCAACTGTAACATATGCAGTGACCTGGGCACCCCTCAAGGTGGCACCAAATCCAAATCTAGATGGTAGGATATGGTAGCCTCACAGGTTGGAGTCATTAGGAACTTGATTTCTAATGTGTAAAAGTCTCAAAGTTGCAGGCCAACATGACAGAGTAAAGGAAGAAACTCACTTGAATTCTCCCAAATTCCTCTCCAAACAACTTAAAAATTATACCTCAAATTGAATTCTGAAATGGTAGAACCAACAAAAACTCCTGAAAAAAAAATTCTCCAGCCCAAGACAACAAAGGAGAAAGATAGAAAAGGTCTTTCTCATTGAGGTAGTCGTTGGGCCTGGAGTGCAGGCCATGACCTGGAAAGTTAGCTGTCACCCTTGAAGACAGCAACAACAGGAACTTTGGGAACTCTTAGGCCACAGACTGTAAGAGAGTCAAACATCTGGTCAGGGGATTACTGGGAACTCTTTTCTGGCACTGACTGAAAGGGAGCAAGGATCTAGCTGCAGTTCCAGGGCAGATAAGAGGGTATATCATTGTTCACAGGGGTGCAAGGTCCCTATCTTGGGTCTGTGGTAGAAGGGAGAATTGACTCTTAAAAGCATAGGAGAGTAAGAATCCAAGTCACAAAAGAGCAAAAGCACTTGAGGTGGCAGGGGTGCAGGAGTTCTGATCACAGTTCTATGGTAGGGAAGAGTACATGTGATCACTGACAGACCATAGCGCAGGCCAGGAGAGGAGCAGCTACACTTTCCCTTAGATCATACAACCTTTGAGAAAACAAATAAGTTTTTCTTTTGCATTTAATAGCATTTTTTCTAATTATATGCAAAAATAGTTTTCCACATTGATTTTGTAAGATTTTGAGTTCCAAATTTCTCTCCTTCACTCTCTTCTTTCCCCCTCCCCAAGAGACCAAGCAATCTGATGTAAAGTATACATGTGCAATCATGTTAAACATATTTATTTCTACATTGTGTTTGTCCTTTGTTTTTGAAGAGGATCATGACATCAAGGAAATGATGATATGACTTGCAGATGACTTTGATTAGAGTGAGGGAGGGCTGTGCAAAGTCACCAGCCTTACTTTCTCCTCCTGAGCCATCTGGATCCAGTGATTGTACATTCATCAGGATGACCAGAGATGGCCCAGGATACAATGGGAGACCCTGGCCCTTTAAGTCTAAGGCCTTTTCAAGTACTCACTTAAAGTGAATTAATCCTATTCAGGGAATAGGCCTCAACTCTTTAAGAAGTGAGTTAAGGGTTGGTCCCTTTAATTAAAAAAACAAAAAGTCTAGTTGGGAGGGGAAGACCCTCAGGGTTGCTATTCCAAACAGTTACCATAGACATTCGTTCTAAATTCACTCAAAACCAGGAGAGCCCAAAATACAGTCATTAAGTGGAGTTTTACCAGAGGGTAAAAAAAGAAACTGAATATCTTCTGAAAGGGAGCCCAAAATGAAAACTCACAGGAATATTATAGCCAAATTCCAGAGCTCCCAGGCCAAGGAGAAAATATTATAAGCAGCCAGAAAGAAACAATACAAATTGAGGGGTGGAGTCAAGTTGGCAGAGTAGAAAGACACATATACTCTAGTGCTTCCCCTATAGCCCACAAAATACCTGTAAAAAATTGACTCAACAAATTCTAGAGTTGCAGAAGTCACAGAATGAGAGTAAAAGAGATTTCCAGCCAAAGGTAATCTGGAAGGCAGGCAGGAAAGGTGTATCCCAAGGATACTGAGGGGAGCAGAGCCCAGCCCTGGTCACTTGACACTGGGAGGAACAGGCCCCCAAGGCAGAATCTCCAGCAGGGAGGGTCCCAGATCTCTCAAACCACAAACAACAAAGAAAGCTTCAAAGGTCAGTGTGGGAGGGCTTTCCCAGCCAGATGAGAGGGGAGCACTAGCTCCAGGCTGTGGCAGAGGTGGTGGCAGCAGCAGCAGAAGCAGGTAGCTGGGGGGGGGGGGGAGCCAAGATGGCGGAGTGAGAGCAACAACTCACCTAAGCTCTTGGACAAACTCCTTCAGATACCTCTGAAAGGAGAATCTGACCAAATTTTGGACGTGCAGAATCCAGTGGGAGACAGACTGTGATGTATTCGGAGCCCAGGTTAGACTGGAAGGTCCATGGGAAGGATCTGTTCTACAGGGGTGAGCCCCCAGCACACAGCACAGTGTGGCCAGCACAGCAGAGCAGAAGGGACCCAAGAAACATGAGGGAGGAGTGGCACCAAGGGTGAAAGACAAGCAGAACCAAGCCAGTGAGAGCCTCTGAGATATCAGCGCAGCAGCTCCTGAGACTTTCAGCCCGAAGATTAAACATTGGAAAGTCACCTACTTGAACTTCCAGAAGCCAGGATGGCACAGTGATCAGTAAATGCTCTCTCCACCCCCCTTGGTGACCATGAAAGAACCATAAAATATTTACCCAGAAAAATCATGGATCAGTAGACACAGCAAAGGAGCCAAAAGTCTCATAACAGCTGAGGCTAGGAAAATAGCTTAGGGGGATTCTTCCTACTGTGATGGAGGCAAACGGGAAGGACAGAGGACCCAGGGCAGAGAAAACTTGCACTAGGATCCAGGCAAGCCTCAGTGCCAGGAGAGGAGCTCCAGGAGCGGTGGGAACATGCATTAGCATCTAGGCTTGCCTCAGCACTCCAGGGGAATCAGAAAGACAATAGGGAAGCTGGGATCACCTTCCCCTGAGCTTGCCTTTGCCTCAGTTCAGCTGAGGAGATCTCCTGTGACCAGACCACTCCTCCCCCACATTTAACAAGCTAACCCCAGGGCTGATCAGGGAAACACAAAACAAAAACCTGCTTTTAGCTTTTTCACACATCAGCTCAGTAAAAAAAATTCTGTAGCTTCTGACTGAAAGAACCAGAAACCACAACACTCAATCAACATCATGAACAAGAAAAAGTAGAAGGGAGAAAAAAACCATAGAATCTTTCTATGGGGATAAGGACTAAAACACAAACACCAAAGAGGTCAGAGCTGAGACTGTACTTCCATCTGAAACTTCAGAAGGGACTAGGAACTGCTCACAAGCACAAGCAGCTCTCCTGGAACAGCTAAAGAAGGAAATAGAAGATAAACTGGCCAATGATTTTAAAATTATGAAAAAAGAATTCATTGATGACAAGCAGGTAGCAGGTGGCTACCGTGGCCATAGAAGCAGCCTGGGTCCATTGTCCAAGCAGCTCAGTTTAAAGCCTCTAGGGTAACTGATCAGGGAAACTGAAACTCAGCCCTCAATGGCAGTCCCACCTCCACCCAAAACCCTTGGAGGAATTGAGCAGCTGATCTGAATCTCAACCCTGAGCACGATCTTGGGGGAAGGAGAAGCACTAGGACCCTCCTCTTGACAAAGGATTCAGAAGTCAAGTAACTGGCAGGGATGATGCCAAAAAAAGGGGAAAAAAATAAGACCATAGAAGGTTACTTTCTTGATGAACAGGTATCTCCTTACACCCTTTCAGACAAGGAAGAATAACACATACTGTCAGAGGAAGTCAGGGCTTCTGCCTCCAGTACCTCCAAAATGAATATGAAATAGGCTCAGGCCATAGAAGAGCTTGAAAAGCGAGTCAGCAGCTTGTTAAAGGAAAACCAAAAAAATGTTGAGGAAAATAACACCTTTAAAAATAGCCTAACTCAACTGGAAAAAGAGGTCGAAAAAGCCAATGAGGAGAAGAAGGTTTTAAAAAGCAGAATTAGCCAAATGGAAAAGGAGGTTCAAAAACTCACTGAATAAAATAGTTCTTTAAAACTATTCAAGGAGTTCAGGAAAGCTAATGACTATAAGATGAACCAAAAAGTTAGAAAACAAAACCAAAAGACTGAAAAAATAGAAGATAATGTGAAATATCTCATTGGAAAAACAAGTGACCTGGAAAATAGAAGCAGGAGAGACAATTTAAAAATTATGATATTACCTGAAAGTCACGATCAAAAAAAAAAAGCCTACACATTATCTTTCATGAAATTATCAAGGAAAACTGCCCTGATATTCTAGAACCAGAGGGCAAAATAAATATTGAAAGAAGTGACCAATCACCTCCTGAAAGAGACCTGAAAAGAGAAACTCCTGGGAATATTGTGGCCAAATTTCAGAGTTCCCAGGTCAAAGAAAATATGTTGCAAGGAGTTAGAAAGAAATAATTCGAGGATTGTGGAAATGAAATCAGAATAACACAGGATCTGGCAGCTTCTATGTTAAGGGATCAAAGGGCTTTGAATAGGACATTCCAGAAGTCAAAGGAACTGGGATTAAAACCAAAAATCACCTACCCAGCAAAACTGAGTATAATACTTCAAGGGAAAAAATGGTCATTCAATTATATAGAGGACTTTCAAGCATTCATGATGAAAGGACCAGAACTGAATAGAAAATTTGACTTTCAAACATGAGAATTAAGAGAAGCATGTAAAGGTAAACAGGAAAAAGAAATCATAAAGGACTTTCTAAAGTTGAACTGTTTACATTCCTACATGGAAAGATAATATTTGTCATTCTTGAGACTTTTCTCAGTATTTGGGTTGGTGGAGGGATTACACACACACACACACACACATAGAGAGAGTGTACAGGTTGAGTTGAATCAGAAAAGATGATATCCATAACAAAATAAAATAAAATTAAGGGGTAAGAGAGGAAAATATTGGAAGGAGAAAGAGAGAAATGGAATGGGACAGACTATCATTCATAAAAGAGATAAGAAAAATCTTTTTTAAGGGAGGATGTAAGAGGGGGAAAAATGAAGCTTACTCTCTTTACATGTGGCTTAAGGAGGGAATAAGATGCTCACTAAATTTGGTAAGTAAATCTATCTCACACTACAGGAAAGTAGGGAGAAGGGGACAAGTGGAGTGAGGACGATGATGGAAGGGAGGGCAAATGGTAGAAGGGAGTAACTAGAAATAAACACTTTCGAGAAGGGACAAGGCTAAATGAGAGAATAGAAAAAAAGGGGGAGGACAGGGGAGGATGGAGGGCAATATAGTTAGTCTTACACAACATGACTATTATGGAAGTCATTCGCTAAACGACACATATATAGCATGTATTGGATTGCTTGCCTTCTCTGTGGGATAAGTGGGGAGGGATGGAGGGAGAGAAGTTGGAATTCAAAGTATTAGAAATGAATGTTGCATATAACTAGGAAATAAGAAATACAGGTAATGGGGTATAGAAATGTATCTTGCCCTACAAGAAAAGAGAAGATGGGGATAAGGAAAGGGTGGGGTGTGATAGAAGGCAGGGCACATTGAGGGAAGGGGTAATCAGAACGCAAAGTGTTATGAGGTGGGGGGAGGGGAGAAATAGGGAGAAAAGTCAGAATTCAAAATTTTGTGGAAATGAATGTCAAAATCTAAAAATAAATAAATAAAGCTATTTAAAAAAAAGAAAAGAAACAATACAAATTTCATGGAGTCACAGTCAGGATAACATAAGATTTAGCAGGTTCTACATTAAAGAATCAAAGGGCTTGGAGTGTGATATACTAGAGGGCAAAGTAGCTAGGATTATAACCAAATCTCACCTACCCAGCAAAATTGAGTATTTGGTGGAGGAAGGAGAGAGGAATGGTTGTTTAGTAAGACAGAGCATTCTTGATGAAGAGACCAGAGATATACAGAAAACCTAACTTTCAAATCCAAGACTCAAGAGAAGCACAAAAAAAGTAAATATGAAAGAGAAACAATAAGGGATTATTAAGATTAAACTATTTACATTATCACATGGGAAGATAATACTTGTAACTCCTATTAGGGAATTTAGAAGAAGAATACATAGACAGCATTCATGTATATGAGTTAATTATGATGGGATGATTTCAAAAAAATAAAATTAAGGAATGAGAAAGGGATGTGCTTGGAGAAGGGGAAAAGGAGAGGTAGAATGAATAAATTATCTCACATAAAAGTGGTACAAAAGGAAGATTTTTACAATGAAAGGGAAGGTGAAGTGGGCAATGTTTGAACCTTAGTCTCATTAAAATTTGTTCAAAGAGGTAATTACATAAACTCAGTTGGGTATAGTAATCTATCATGCCCTAGAGGCAAGTAGGAGAGAAAAGGGATGAGAGAAGTAGGGAAAGGGGACTGCTATTAAGACAGTAAGATTGATGAAGGTATTTGTCAGAAGCAAAATAGATCAACTATGAGTGACTTGGCTATTCTCAGCAATACAATGATCCAAGACAGTTCTGAAAGACTTAGGATGAAAAATGCTGTCTACCTCTCAAGAAAGAACTGATGGGGTCTGAATGCAGATCAAAATATACTTTCTTTGCTTTCTTGGTTTCTCTTGGATTTTTATTTTACTCTATGTTTGCTTTTGCAACATGGCTAATATGAAAATATATTTTGGATGACTACACATATATAATCTATAGCAAATTACTTGCCTTCCCAATTGGGGGGAAAGAAAGGATGGAGTGAAAGAATTTGGAACCCAAAATTTTAAAAGATGAATGTTAAATATATATATATGTAATTTAAAAATAAAATATTTAATTTTTTAAAAATATATATATGTATATATATATATATATATATATATATATATATATATATATATATCCCATAGTCCCTCTAGCTTCCAGGATCCAGTGTAAAATGTTTTATTTGGTAATCAAAGTCCTTTCTAACTTAGTCTCCTCCCATTTTTCCAGTATTCTTACACCTTAAGATGTTTTCTCATCTTCAGCTCTACCTATAGACTTTAAGTTCCAAAAAAAATCACATAGTTTTATATGAAGTCTTCTCTAAACCCTCTTAATCTTAGTTCCTTTGTTCTATAAATTACTTCTTATTGATCTGATATATAGCTTGCTTTTTATATATTTCCTTCATGTTGTCTCCCCAAATAGATTGTAAGCTCCTTCAGGGCAAAGATTCTCTTGTCTCTTTTTAGTTCTCCAGTGGTTAACACAATGCCTGCCACATAGTAGGCACTTAATAAATGTTTATTGATTGATTGACAGAATCAGTATATCTGGAAAACAGATATTATATTTGTATGTATGAAAATATTCTTGAATTTATTTGGTTGGATATTGTTTTGATGACAGCCCTAGTCTTGTAGTTGGTCACAATCACTTGATCACTCACATCTATAACCTAGCGTAAAATTAGAAAGTCAGTCCCCTTTACATTGCCACATTCTTTCCCAGTAGAACCTGACCAATGTCCTAACGCCCTATCACAACCAGACTTCAGACTCTTCATCATTCAAGTGTTCACAACCCTCCTTGTCAAGACTGAGATTGATACCTTGAGTAGCCAAGTTTCTTCAACAATATAGAAGATTGTAGTGCTTGCCAGTGAAATACCGTGTAAATTTAGTTCTGTTTTGGCATTAGTTTCTATTATTTACCAAATCCTAAAGGAATATTCTGCAAAAATTTAGATATGAATTGGGGTAATAGACTAGGAGAAAAACAGTGAAGATCTATAGAGTAGAATCATAACTAGGATAGAGTGGCTGGGGTACTGTCCCAGACCATCAAAACTTGAAGGATTCCAGCAGCACTTACAACCCCTTGGCACCATAGCTAACAAGTGAACTTAGCCCATACCTATCAAAAATAATTAGTTAAAATAGGAAGCTAGCATATGATGGCCACCAGCTGCCTTCCTGGTCACTTTCCTAAAATGCATTTGGTCTATTCCCCTGTTCCTATTTCCCACACAGAAACCTCATCAATAGCTTTTAAAAATGATTTTTGCTCAACTTTCCCTATGTAGGTTTTCTTCTACTTGCCTAGACTCAAATAAGTCTAGTTATAATTCTACTGTGGATTTGGCTACTCTCATTCCTATTACTGGTTGCTTTGCAGATCATGGTGTCTCCAGCTTCCTTCAAATAACTGTGTAAGTAATTTGGCTACATCCTTTTCTGTTACTCTACATAACATTGAGGAAAGAGGAAGAGAAGGAATGAGGGAGGAAGGGAGATAGAGACAGAGAAAAAGAGGGAGAGATATTATATTTTTGCTGTATACAATGTATGAGTACATGAAGAGCACGATGAGCATTAAGATTCCAAGGACATACTCTTTCATTGGCATGGCTACTATATCTGTGCAAATTATGATCCCTCCATGACTTGGTAAATGGTCTTCTTGAGTCACCATGTCCCAAAATATTTGGCACCTGGCTGTTCATTCACTGGTGATAAAACCTTTCAAACTTATGAAAACATATAGTCCATAATAGTCCATATTTGAAGTATGTATAACTTGGTTAGACTCCCAGAGTTCATGCTACACTGACATCTCCTTTGAGAACTCAGGATCATCTTCATGCCATATTTAGCACCAGTGTTAAACTTTAGTTGGAGATAGTATTCATATGTATGTGTAAAGAAAAATGTTAAATAAATCACTCCTCTCTATGAAAAACTTTACCACAGGTGAACCAGACTTTTTACGAGTTAATGCCTTTTTTTGTACCAGAACAAAAGAGAAAACCTCAGACGGCAAATGGAGAGACAAACAGGGATCACTGCTTAAGACAGGCCTGTACCACTTGTGGCTTGCCAAAGAATTTCAAGTGGCCCACAAAAAACATAGAGAAAAACACTCTCTACATTTTTCATAGGCTGCCCAAAGCATGTCACAGCCTGTGCAGGTCTGGTCTAAGACAATGAGAGATGGGAAGAATCTTGGAATGGGATGTCTGGTGATCTTGAGATAAATAATTATGCACACTTTCAGACAAGGTAGGCTGGTACGGACTAAAACTACACAGTTGGGTAAGTTCTTTTTTTACTCTCCTTCTCTGGACTTAGTTATCTTGCCTCAGTGGCCTGCTTGTCCCATTGGTGAGTTCTTCCTGGAATCTCCATTTTGAGGAAGTATCCCAGACCATCGATTCCCTGATTATCCAGACTTAGCCACCATGACCTGCTTGGGTATCTTCTTTCCTCCACCTCTTAAGTTTCATCTCTCCTTTTATGTTTTACCTTCCTCTAGTGGGGACAACTAGGTGATTCAGTGGATAGACTTCAGGGTCTGGAGTCAGAAAGACTCATTTTCCTGAGTTCAATTTTAGAAACTTAGTAGATATGCAATCTGGGCAAGTCACTTAACCCTGTTCACCTCAGTTCCTCATCTATGAAGTGAGCTGGAGAAGGAAATGGAAAACCACTTCAGTAACTTTGCTAAGAAAACCCCAAATAGGGGGTCATGAAGAGTCAGATTGACTAAAATTCTTCCATTAGACTGTAAGTTCCTTGAGGGCAGGGATTTTCTTTTTGCTTATTTTTGTCTCTCCAGTGCTTAGCACAGTGCCTGGCACCTAGGAAGGGTACAACAAATGTCTGTTGACTAATGATTAACTGTTGAACTAGTTGACTGACTGTTGCCTCCAGTTCTGGTTTGACATTCTTCTTTGCTTTATATGGAATTTATGCCTTTCTACTTTATGTTCATTGTCCCAGAAAAGACTCTGAAGTCAATAATACATATCCTGGTGGAAATGTAGACCCTGCTGCCTCTATCATGTACATTTTTTAAAACATTCTCCCTAAAATCTTTGTTCATTATTTAAATAACTTCAACAATCAAACAATAGACCATGAATTTTTTTTTTAGGTAAAGACAAGCCCTTTTCTGACAATTCTTAAATCCTATAAGCAGTTGTAAGATAAGTACTATTCCTGAGGTCAGAACCAGAGACAGCAAAATCTAAGAACTGTAGTCAGTAAGGCAGAATACAAGATCCAGAGATCTAATGCTAGAATAAACAAGAATCCAAAAGCCCAAATTAGGAACTCAAAATCTCAAATGTATTGTTGGAGGTTTATAATCATGACAAATATTTCAAAAATTCAAACAAAGCATGAAAAAGTAAACAGCAAGGAGAAGTCACAAGGGACTTACCAAACTTGAACTGTTTACAATCCTATATGGAAAGACAATATTTGCAACTCTTGAAATTTTTCAGTATCTGGGTAGTTGGTGGTATTACACACACACACACA
>CM053771.1:417144221-417208993 GCA_028658325.1 Potorous gilbertii
GAGGGGGGAGGGGACAAATGGGGAGAAAATTTTGGAACCCAAAATCTTGTGAAAATAAATGGAAAAAGTTAAATAAATTTATTTTAAAAAGAAATTCAAACAAAGGAGACAGGATGTTAAAGAAACATAAAAGGATCAAACCTTTATAGGACAAATCATCTTCTGCTTTAAGATCAAAGGTTTCAGAGTAACCATAAAATAACAATCTTTACATTTCATAGGAAGGTTTGTCTAGGAAATGATCCAAGATTGGTGAATGAAGAAAAAGAATCACTCAATTAAAATTTTCATATCAGCTTGTCTCTGAGTGTCTTTAGAAACCTGGGAGCTAATTTCTGGATAATAGAAAAACCTCCTGAGACGCAGGGTAAAATAGTGAAATAAGCAAGATTTGTCTTTCACTTTCCTTTTCTCCTTCCATTCTGTTTTTCATTTATTCAGTGCTTTGCAAGATGACTGGCATGCTTGCCAGTATGTTTTCTTTTTTCTCATAGATAATGTGATATTGCTCCCATGGTTATTCACATTTATACCCTTTTTTCAAAAAAAAGCTCAAGAAAGTGTATTCCTTGTTTTACCTTAAGTCATTCTTATGCTTGAAAAAAAAAGAGAAAACTAATCTCTAATAGTAGTAATTTCAGGTATTCGGGCAGGACAGTGAGAAAGTAATTTTAGTCAGAGAGCTCTTCATCAGAGTACCTCCAATGATGCTAATGTAGACAATTGTCTAATTAATTCCTGAGAATGAGAATTCCTGATGAGAAATGACAGAAGAAAGTAAAATTGTTTTGCTTTCATTTGACCTTAACAACCAATTCATTTTTAAGAAAGTAAATGTCTACTTTTTCAATTGAGATGGAAGGACAAGTTCTCTAAATTTTCATTTTGGAATAGAAGGTGTCTAGCCCAACTTGTACTTTAATAAAAATGTCTTCTCTTAAGCCTTCTAAAAAATGGTTGTTCAACCTCTATTTAAGGATACAGAGTCAGACATAGCTGAAATGACTGAACAAGAACAACAAATGAAACATCCATTACCTTCCAAGGCAACCCTTTCTATTTTGAGACAACTTCAAATATTAGACATTTATTTCTGTATGGCAGGCCAAATTCCTCTCCAGAGTGCACTCTCGATGCTCTGGACTTTTTCTATAATTCCACAGAAACCTCTTCATCCTAGAAGTTCACTTTTTAATTTTATGTCATCTTATTATCCATTTCATCTTCTGTGATATTCTCTATCTCATATTAAGTTATGAACTTTTCATTTTTCCTTAGAAAGGTAATTTTTCCTTGTTTCTCTAATTTGTTTATGATGTGACATTTTATAGCTAGATCATGTATTCATTTAGATTTTATCTTGGTAGAAAGCATAAGGGCTATACATGTTTAAAACTAACTTCTTTCGTACTGCTGTACATTTGCTACACAAATCAGAACCTAGGGTTTCCTTTATGTCACCTCTGGGATAAGCAAATCATTGATTTATGTTAACTCAGAAGATCACTTTGAAAGCAGGCTTTGGGTTCAACAACACCCATTTTTCTATCTCTTGATGGAGAGAGAGGAAGGAGTAGGGAAGAAATGGTGATCAAATAAAGATCACACCTTGAGATGGTTCCAGTGGGTAGACATGCATATGGTCAGAAAGGATTCAGTTCTCTGCTTTTCCTAAAAAGAAGAAGGAGTATAGGTAGAATTGCTATTTTTGTTATATTGGTTCAACCTGTCAATGAGCAATTGTTATTTCTCCAATTGTTTAGATCTAACTTTATTTATGTGAAAAAGTGTTTTGTAACTGTGATCAAATAGTTCTTGGGTTTGTCTTGGCAGGAAGACTCCCAAATATTTCATATAGTCTACAATTATTTTAAATGAAATTTCTCTTTTTATCTCTTGCTGCTGGGTATTTTTGGTAATTTATGAAAATTTTGATGATTTATGTGGGTTTATTTTATATTCTACAACTTGGCTAAAGTTGGTAATTATTTCAATTAGCATTTTAGTTGATTCTCTAGAATTCTCTAAGTATGTGATGATATCATCTTCAAAGAGTAATAGTTTTGTTTCTTCATTGCCTATTCTAAATCCCTCAAATTTCTTTTTTTTTCTCTTATTGCTATAGCTAACATTTCTAGCACAATATTGAATAATAGTGGTGATAATGGGCATCCTTGCTTTATCCCTGATCTAATTGGGTAGACTTCTAGCATATCTCCATTACAGAGAATGCTAGACACTATATATCATTTTAGGGAAAGTTCCCTTTATTCCTATACTCTCTTGTGTTTTTAATAGGAAGGGGCACTGTGTTTTGTCAAGAGCTTTTTCTGCTTCTATTAAGGTCATATGATTTCTGTTGATCTTATTGTTGATTTAGTCAATTATACTGATAGTTTTCCTAATATTGAAACAGCCCTGAATTACTGGTATAAATCTTACCTGCTCATAATGAATGATCCTTGTGATATATTATTGTAATCTCTTTGCTAGTATTTTATTTAAAATGTCTGCATCCATATTCATTAGGTAAATTGGTCCGTAGCTTTCTTTCTCTGTTTTAGCTCTTCCTGGTTTAGGCATCACCATCATATTTGTGTCATAAGGAGTTTGGTAGGAAGACAAGAAGAAGGAGTAAGATGTCAACTGGATGGAACCATGCTCTAACCTGTGAGTGGCTAGAGCTGAAGAAGAGAGCCAAAATAAAGATAGGAGAGTAAGAAATCAAACAGAATTTTGTTTCACAGTGAAAGAAACAGGCTGCAGACAAAGACATATATATGCCAGAACCCTGCCCCTACTAGGGGGACCCACTTTAGAGTAGCCAAAGCTCAATAACTATATCAACGACTGTGCAATGATTTGCAGCCCTGATAATAAGGCATAGTAGCAACAACATGACAAGTTTGTTTCATAGCAGGGCTTCATGACCAGCAGGTGCTTGTTGAGGTCATAAAACACCTGATGCTGGTCAAAGAAATATAATCATTATATGAAACAATTCTTGGATTTTGCTATGGCTGAAATCTTCCACAGGGTCAGTTCAAAATACTGTTTTTATGCGAAGCTCAGAGTACAGATTGCTTGCTGGGCCTTAGTTCTGGAAAACAGGATGGCTCTCAGTAGCTTGACAAAGACAAGCCAAAACCAGACGCCAATTTTGCCTTCTTGGTAGCACTTGGTAGCCACATCTACAAACATCATTTTATTGGACAAATTTTTTTTTAAATTAAAGGAATTTATTGTAGCCCTAGGCAAAGGCATGTTGAACCAATTTCAAACTGCCTGATGCTTTTACTATAGACTTTTTTTGTTATTGATTATTTTATTTGTTTTCAGTGTTCTATAATCACTTCTATAGATCTTAGATTTCCCCCCCCCTCCTCCCTCCCTCCCTGAGATGGCATGCAATCTCATATAGGTTCTATGCATACATTCTTATTAAATACATTTTCACCTTAGTCATGTTGAATAGGAGAATCAAAATGAATGGGAGAAAACATAAAACAAAACAAAACATAATACAAAAGAAAATGATCTGCTTCATTCTGCGATCCAATTTCATAGTTCTTTCTCTGGATGTGGAAGGCATGTTGCCTCAAAAGTCCATTGGGAATATTTTAGGTCCTTGAGTTGCTATGAAGGACTAAGTCTACTAGAAAAATTCCTCACACATTGTGGCTTTTTGCTGTGTACAAAGTTCTCCTGGTTCTGCTCTTTTCACTCAGCATCAATTCATATAAGTCCTTCCAGGCCTCTCTGAAGTCTTCCTGTTCATCATTTCTTATAGTGCAATCGTATTCCATTACATTCATATACCACAACTTGTTCAGCCATTCCCCAATTGGTGGATGTTCCTTTGATTTCCAGTTTTTGGCCACTACAAAGAGAGTTGCTATAAATATTTTCATAAGTGTGTAACCCTTTCACAGTTCTGTGACCTCTATGGGATCAATCCTAGAAGTAATATTGCTGGGTCAAAGGGTATGAACAATTTTGTAGTCCTTTAGGCATAGTTCCAAATTGGCATCCAGAATGGTGGGATCAGCTCACAACTCCACCAATAATGAATTAGTGTTCCAGCTCTCCCACATCTTCTCCAACATTTATCATCTTCCTGTTTTGTCATGTTAGCCAATCTGATAGGTGTGCTGTGATACCTCAGAGTTGTTTAATTTGCATCTCTGTAATCAATAGTGATTTAGAGCATTTTTTCATATGACTATAGATAGCTTTAATTTCTTCCTCTGAAAACTGCCTGTTCATATCCTTTGACCATTTATCAATTGGGGAATGGCTTGTATTCTTGCAAATTATTGGACAAATCTTGATATTTTAGCCTATTGAGAATTTGAATTTTTATTCTGCCATTTTCCTTTCTGGCTATCTCTTCCAACCTTTTATTATCTGAAAATTCTCATAAGTATACCATTTATACCTTCATCTAAGTCACTATGGAATTGCATAAAATCAACAAAAAGTCTCTGGCCCAGTCTGACATGCCATAACTCTGCATGGAGTAACACTATCATCATTCATCTTTACCCCAAGCAATGGTCTGATTCTTCTTTCTATCTTATTGTTGTCACCAACACAGTAGCATTAGCTTATTCTGATTTTACATAGTCAAATATCATTCCTACAGAACCATCTCTTTTATCGTTATTATTCATCCTTAGTTCCCTGTACTTGTATCTATTTTCTTAAGATGGCTCTAAAAATCTAAGTTATCATCATCAAAATAGTTGACACTGATTAAGAAAAAAAAGAGAGGCTGATCTGAGGAATAGATTAGGTACACAATGTACATAAGCAAATAAATGACTGTAATAACCTAGTATTTGGTAAACCCCCCAAATCATAGTTTTTTGAAAGAATTCACTATTTCATTTTAAAAAAAACCTGAGAAAACTAGAAACAAGTCTGGCAGAAATGAGTTAAAAATGAGCAACTTACTTTATACCAACATAAGCTCCAAATGGTGATATGACTTAGACATAAAGAATATCATAAACAAATTAGAAAAGCAGAGACCAAATTAACTTTCAGATCTATGTAGAGTGGCACCATTTATAATCGAACAAAGGACAAGACATTTTAGGAGGTGAAATGGACAATAGTGGTTAAATAAAAGTTGAATAAATAAAATATTTTGGCAACCTATTCCTCCTAACCATTGAGTCACATCTGGAATATCAGTTCCTCATGATACTTTCTTTTAAAGAAAGGAATAAAGTGTTAAGCAGTCAGGAATTTCTTAGCTGTTCCACTTTGATCAGAGAGAGTTCTAGGACACATCCAGATAGTTGATGTCCCCATCCCCCACCGCCACCCTCCATCAGTATCACATCTCTGTAAAAGGTTTATGTACCTTGTAGTCTCCAACTCTTCATCCATCTTCTCCTTCTGCAAAGGTAGTCTATCGCATACCCCCTCCATAATACCACTTTTATTTTTCCATCCATTGATCCTTACTCATGTATTTGTCTCTCAGTTCCCCTTTCTGATAAACATGACCACCTTGGTATAATTCTATGAGAAATTTACAATAAATCATATCAAGTTGCATTTTGGTAATTTCTTTCTCCTAAACAGGTCAGACCACAGCACTTCACCTCAGCAAGGCAGTGATGAGTAGAAATAGGTAGATGCTTTTTTGAAGATTTTTCACTTTTAGGGAGACCCACAGGAAAAGTTTAGGTAATATGAAATATTTACTCACGGCCAGCCTACCATATGATTACTCATTTATGTACCCATTTCTCCCAATTTGGGGTGTAATTAAAGTGATTTTCCAATATGTTATACATGCTAAAGATCTTGGTCTAAAGACAAAATCTTAAATGCAACTTCTGATGATGTATTAATAAATTTTAATTTATTCCAATACTTAAGATTTAGAGCCTGTTGAGTTCCAAATGAAAATTTATGTAAAAACAATGTGAAAATTAGGAATGTATTGTACTTGCAGCTTTTTTAATAGGAGGGTATTCCTCAATCTAGTAAAAGCAAACTGCTCATTTGCAAGTTGTACATATGCAAAATAACCTTTCACTAAATGTCTGAGAGTCCTCCTTAGCAAATCATTCATGGCAGGAAAAGTTTCATGCTGACCCTCCCTTTTAGATCTCAGGAGTGTGAATAGAGCTGCATACCCCCAGTCTGGGGTATCCAGCACCTAGTCTGATGCTCTGCAATAGAAATTCTGTAATTATCCTTGTGTGTTTGATTTTAAATGGAGTTGTTGAACCATCTCCTAGTTGAACATTTATTTTACAATCCTGTTCTTCCTGAAAGTCAGTGTGGTATAGTGGATAGAGAGCTGGTCTCAAAGTTCAAAATCTGTGTCTGACACCTACTAGATTTGTGTTCCTGGGCAAATCATTTAATCTCTCACTGGTACAGACAACTCTCTAAGATTACTAGTTGCAGAGAAGGTACTCAATTTCACTGGCAGGAATTTCCTCACCTGGGAATTCTATATACCACTGAACTCACAGTCCCTATTCCTTATTCTCCCCTGTTAACATCTTGACTGTGTTACTGAATTCTGTACATTATGTTTTGGGAAGAACATTGACAAATTGGAGCAGATCTAGCAGCAGATAAGCAGGATTATGAAAGAACTGGAGACCATGGCAGTCAAGAATAGATTGAAGAAAGTCGAAATGTTTAGTTCAGAGAAGATTTAGGTGAAACATGAAAATTGCACTGGGGCATCCCGCAATCTCTTCAACCTCAACGTATTCTAAAATAAACTAATCTATCGTCCCTAACCTCTATCTGATGGCAATATTTCTGCCAATAGCTCCACCCATTTAATAAATAACCTGTTTCAAACTTTGGTGTTATCTTTGCCTCTTCTCTTTCCATCATATTCCATAGCAAATAAATTAACAAGTCCTTTTCATTCTAGCTCAGTACATCTGTCACTTTGTCCCTGCTTCTCTAATCCCACTGCAATACCCTAGGACAACCCTTCCTTACCAGTTACCTGGACTGTTCCAACAACCTCCTAACAACTTTCCCTAAATCCCTTTCTTCCTTTCTCCAATTCAAATAAATTTCAAATGCCTCAGCATTCAAGACCACCATAATATTGTAACATCCTACCCTTCTAGCTTTAGTACATATTACTGCCCTTCATGCACTCTGGTCAAATTAAATTACAAAGTTCCCCACGAACATATATTTAACTTTCTGGTTACCATATCTTTGCTTATATCAGGGAGGGGAAACCTGTGGCCCCGAGGCCACTTGTAGTCCTCTAGGTCCTCAAGTGTAGCCTTTTTGACTGAATCTAAACTTTACGGAACAAATCTGCTTAATAAAAGGATTTGTTCTGTAAAACTTGGACTCAGGTAAAAGGTTGTACCCAAGGACCTAGAAGTCCACACGTGACCTCAAGGCAACACCCTTGTTCCTAGAATGTCTTTCCTCTTCTCCTTTCCCTATTTCATTCATGCCATCCTTTAAAGACCTCCTCTTATACCATCTCCGCAGACCCTATAATCCATTCTGACCTTTTCTGAATTAAACCTTTCACATGGCTTGGTTTCCCACCTCTCTAAATCACTTAACATGTATTGCTACAGTTTGCAATTATCTGTGTATGTATTAACTTCTAGAAGTTAATATGTTTCACCAGGGCAAAGATAGTATCTAATTTTAACTTTATCTCATCTTGCACCTCACATAGTGCTTTGCATATAGCGGGTACTTAATGAATATTTAAATTTGAATTCTCTATTCCTTTTTCGATTACCTTTTCACTTGCTGTCTTCTTACTGTGACTCCATAAAAACCAGACTATAAGACTTTAACTTAAATCTCTTAGACTCATCCTTTTAAATAATTCTATTGCCTTTATCACTAATGTGAAAGATTAGTGAGAGATACATAATCACACTTATCCAGAATCCAGAGTGGATCTCAGAAGTCTGACAACATTCACCATAGTTATTTCCATGTCTTGGTCAGGGATGTTGTAACCCTTAGGTTTGCAGAAAAATAGAACCAAACAGTTTCCAAGACTTAGATTTATAATATGAAAACAACCTCTGTTGGGTGTCTTTCAAGTGTCATCAAAAAACACATTCAGCAGAACTTTCTACCATTAAACATTAACACAACTTTTTTTTTAAATGACATAGTTCAATCTCATCCCAATAAATGATTAATTGAAATTCTCTGTCCATAACCAATAATTTTTTCTAGAATTTTATGATTCATAATTTGTGCTGCATCATAATAAGCCAAGTTTTGAAACTAGTATTCATGATGTTCAGGTATTTATTGTGTTTTTATTGCTTCTTAAGGAGGTGTTTTTTTTATAAGATACCAAGTGACACGTGTTAACAAAGGTTTAAAAGTTTGAAGTAGTTACAGTAGGCATTTCTTTTGCTTCAACATACAGCAAGGACAGCATTTTTGAGACAGCTTCTGGAGACCACCACTCACCACTGGAACAGCAATGGATGCTTCTGCTTGCTCTCCCAGTGCTACTGTTTGTTACAGTGATAGCTGTTTGTTGCCTGAAAGTAATTTCAACCAAATTCTAAGTACTGTTCTAAGTGCTGTTATCACCACCATGTTGGCTTTAGTGATGTTTTCCATGGGTTGCAATGTGGAAATCATGAAATTCTGGGCTCATATAAAGAGACCATGGGGCATATTTGTCGGCTTCCTTTGTCAGTTTGGAATCATGCCCCTCACAGCCTTTATCCTCTCCGTGGCCTTTGACATCCTCCCTATCCAGGCTGTGGCAGTGCTCATCATGGGCTGTTGTCCAGGAGGAACAGCTTCTAATATTTTGACTTACTGGACTGATGGTGACATGGATCTGAGGTAAGAGAAGTCAACTATTCATTTATTGAAATCACATTGAATTGGTTATTTTAGAAGTGTATATGTAACATGCTGGACTCTGAATGAATCTACCACTGTTCTAACTCATGATGAAAAAATTAAACAAGGCAGGATACGTGCATTTTCTTTGTGCTGTTGACAGGCTCCTTGGCTTAAGAAGTTGTTCATATTGCTCTCATCCTATTAAACCTGTTTTCACTGGTAGAAATCCAGTTAAATACTGTTTATCACTGAGAGGGAAATCCTAATTTCTGAAGGAAAAGACCTTTTCCAAGTGACTGGATTCAGTCAGGAAAGATTTCAATGCCAAAAATGGTGGGAAATCATGGTAGTAGTAATAGGGAATGAAAAATGTGGTCACACTAAGTTAAACTAGTTGTTAAGAGACAGACTGTGATAACATATTAAATAGACCCATTTCTCTAGGTTAATTAATCTTATCTTTGGGGGTAAAATCCAAGGCAAAAATATATTTTCTACTCTTGGGGGGAGGGAGCTGGGAGGAGAAGGTAAAATCTGCTTCTTTCTATTTTAATTGTGATTACCTTATTCTAAAATAAACAGAAAGTGGTTTTTCTGCTTCCCACAGAGTTACATAAATTGCAATATTTATTCAATTCATCATATTCCAGTCTGAACCAGCACTGGGAAAAACTAATAGAAATAAGATGTGGCAGTGGAGTGAATAGATCAGGAATTTTAATGTCAAAAGCTTGAATAGGCAAAAATTTATTTTTCTATGTCTTACAACACACCATTCCCTTTGAAAAATATGCATTTATATGTAACATCCAGGTGTTAAAGTAATATGAGCTTATCAATACCATATAGCAGGCAATCAGCCCTGTTAATCATCAGCTACTGTACTCAGGAGAGAGGATTGAGAAATGTATGAATTAAATCTCAAAAAGCAGAAACTGCAGCATATATAACTGTGTATGCCAAGGACAAAATACAAAGTGAGGAAGAAATTGAGAGTTAATTCCACAAGCTTTGTCTTCTTTCTTCTCAGTTCTGTCATCACTCCCTCCTGGACCTTGGGTCAGAAATCTATTTCTTCAGGTCCCACCTCTTTTCTCTAATAAGGAAATACAACGTCTACCTCTCTACAGAATTTTTAAGTAGGGTTTTGCAAAAAGAACAAGAGGCAGTAATTGTGTTCAACTTGTATTTATGTTTAGTTTGCATGTGAAGCTGCTATACCAAGAGGTCTCTGAACCAGTTTGGCCTGGAAACCAGTCAGTTATCTTAATCATTCTAGCCTGACTGGAGTATATTTGCATGAGAATGAAGATTTAGCACAATTACAACTGCTCTCCCAGAAAATTGTGATATTTCAGTGAAATAGCATCATTTTCCAATATAAGTATTTACTATTTCTTTAAAAGGGAAAAAAAAAATCTCATCTTTTTTAGTCACCTTTTATAATGAGAAATTTTAGAATATTTTATTTGTATAATTGTTGAAATAGTCATTCCTTTCTGGAAATTATTTTTATAACCTAATCAAATTTTTCTAATATAGTTATATATTTTTTAAGAAAATAATTTAGTTTCCTAGAAGATATGATATTAATGTGAAAATTTTAAGTATCAATATTTTGAAAGAAATTATAAGATGCTCATGGAACATGTTCTAGCCAATAAATATAGTAAAAATCTTAAAATGGGAAATTAAAAAGAAATCTGTGAACAATTCAGATGTCTCTGATAAGCATGATAGCCAAGATATGCCACCTAACACAAATATGTAAGAACAAAAGTTATTCCCCAAAGATGAAAGGTATGTATTAAGTGCCAAGAACTATGTTACACCCTACAGATACAAATACAAATTAAAAAACAGCTCTACTCCTTAGGTGCTTACATTTTATGGAGATGACAATGCAGAGTGGAATGGTAGCCAGGTGGGGGTACTTTGTTTCAGAAAGTTATGAGAATGATGAGTAGGAAGATGAAAAAAATTCTCAAAAGAACCATATACTGTTAGCAAGCATTTGAAAGACTCTTCCAAATCATTAATAACAATAGGGGCAATGCAAATTAAAAGAACTCTAAAAATTCATTTCATATTAAAATTTGCAAAGATGACAAAATATGGGCATAATTGCTTTTGGAGGAACTGTGAAAAGGTGCACACTAATCTACTGATGGCACAGCTATCAACTAGTCTAATCATAATGGAAATAAGTTATGCTATAAAATGGCTGAAATGAGCATCATCCTGTCACTAGATACAAAACTCAAGGATGTGAAAGACTGAAAGGAAATTTCTATACACACCAAAAATCTTCATAGCAACCCTTTTGGTGGTAACAAAGAATTGGAAATGAAGATGTCTATTAGTTGAGGACAGGTTAACAATATGTTACATATGAATATAATGTCATATCACTGTGCTGTAAGGAAGGATGAATATGAATACAGAGATACATGGAAAGACATATGAAGTAATGCAGAAACAAGCAGAATTAGGGAAGTGGTATAGATGATGTATACAGCAACGTAAATGCAAAGAGTTAAGATCAACAAAGAAAACTGGACATAAGGTAATTAAAATTACCAAGCTTGACCCTAAAGAATACATATGTGAAGGTATCTCACCCTTCTTCTTTGTAGGCACAAGGGAAGGAGAGATCTATTAGTATGAAATTTTATATATTCTTCCATACTTGGCTACTATGTTAATATTGCTAGACTGTTTTTTCCTCCTCTTTTTCTTTGGTATTATGTACAAGGAATGACTTGCTGCAGAGGTGATGGGAGAGTGATATATTCTGTAATGAGGATAACAAAAAAACAAAATTTTTGATATTTTAAAAGAAAGTATGGGATGCTTTCTGTAACATGTCCTAGCCAATACATACTTTCTACATCTAAGATAAGACTAGAAAACAAAATAAATCTGTGAAATTGTGAGGGAAAAATACAGCTTAAACTATTTCCTATTTGTATAAGCCTCTCAAATAATCAGAATGTGTATTGGAACAATAATGAGAAATGAAGCACTAGACAATTTAATTTGAATTATAGACACAGTACCAGAGGAGGAGGGGAAATGTCAAGTATCCCAAAGAGGTTAATAACATTTCAAGTTGGAAGTAACATTAAAGATCATTTCGTTCAACAGACTTATTTTACACACAAGGAAACTGAGGCCCAGTCCTACCAGAAGGAATTCAGCTAAGATCCTACAGCCTAGTAAGTGACAGGATTAGTTGGAACTCAAGTCCCCTGCTCCAAATCAAGGACTTCTTGTACTACACAATGTTGTATATGATACTATATTAGAATGTGTCACCTATGTAGAACTTAGTCAACAAACAACTTGGCCTACTCAAAATTGAATTTGCTCACCTTTAAAATGAGAAGGTTGGACTAAATAATCTCTAAGGTCACTTCCAGAGCCAAAGCCCATCTCCTTATGATCCCTAACAACCAAGAACCAGGGAGCAGACTTAAAGATCTCAGTGCAACCAAAATGAGTTTTATAAAGTCCACACAGTTTAGCTTATCCACTTGGCTCATAGGAAAGCCTTTATAGTTTCACTCAGGGTCTAATTTCTCTTATTTTATATGTAATTCTAAAACATGCTACTTGGCTCCTTAAAAAGTTAAAATCTGTCAATTATAAGGGTAAAAAAAAAGACCAGCAACACTTGGTACCTTGCTAACAACGAGAAGGAAAAGCCCCAAATTAAGAGAGCTAGCCAGAAAACCATAAAAAGTAATCAAAAAAACTGAAAAGTCAGTAATTATTTACTTCTATATAGATCTTTCATGTTTATAAAACTGTCCTTCCTCATAAATTAATAAGGTAAAAAATGCAAAGTATTAATTAATACATATTATTAACTTTCTTTTACAATCAGGCCAACTGAGGCTAAGAGAAGTAATATAATTTGCTTTTGGACATATAACTAACTGTGCTGCAATTGAAATCCAGGTCCAGTCCCCATCACTCTTTCCATTCTGGGGCACTATGTAGGAGTAACCTTAAGCTATCCAAAAAACTCATTCTATGATGGAAATGGAAAATTGAGTTTTTACTGTCGCAGATTCAGAAATAAAATTCATCCTAGAATTTCATATTTCTGTATTCAAGCCATCACTGCTGTGACTTTCTGTGTTTCCAGCTACTTCATACTCTCCTTCTCTCTTTCTGACTTGCAGTTTGTAACAGAAAATTCAAAGACTGAGTCAAAAGGTTACTGCCTCCTAGACCATGGCTCCATGGTAGAGTCATTTGATATCCCCACCTCTGCTTTTGGGTCAAATGCCTTTTCTAAAGCCTAAGCTTTAGACTAGCACCTGTGAAAATTTTAAAAGCCTGGTTTGAGAAATACATCTGAATAGTGTAGAATGTAGATAGAATATTCTAGAATGTAGTGGTTTGGATGACTTAGAGTTGACTTCAAGGAATGTTAAACTATTAGGGATTTCATCCAAATGGAAACTGTTTCAAGGAGATGTAAAGTTAGCTGGAGATAGTTGATTAGCATCGTGTGATGGTATCATTTAGGTGAAATGCAAGTCAGAATATTGGCCCAATGTATGTCACTGAAAACCTCAAAGACTTTTCAACGTCATAAACATGTGATGTCTAAGTGAGTGTCTTTGGACTTGATTACTCTTAAATGATAATTCATTAATATTTCTTCTTCTACCTCACTGTCCCAGAGGATCCACTGTATTATCAGGTAAACTCCTAAGCCTAGGAACAAAAGCAAGTCTGCAGCCAGCATGGGATGGCAAGGAAATGTTTTTGCTCCTCTTGTTATCAGGAGAAACCATCCCAGCCTTGTTCCTTCCTTGGCTCCCTGCCTTGCCTAGATGTTTAAGTGATAAGGAAGAGGATACAAAAGAGGAGAGATGGTTAGCTTCCCTTAGCTGGAGGAATGAGGAAAAGCTTACATATCAATTTGACAAGTACTATTGTCTTTTTTTCCTTCATCTCAAATCGCTTCGGGATAATATATGTTTTTATAGCCTTTTCTTTGGCCCTTACTTTTGATTAATTCTTCCCCTTCCTGCCATTGACCAATTCATTAATCTCTATTTTTCCTTATCACTCTCTCCCCTTCTTTGTGGATTCTACATTCCATTCCATTTTCTCTTCCAAGACAATACTTCTCTTATCTACCTTTTGTTTTAATCCTTTAGGACCTTCTCTTCAGTTTCAATGCTAAATCAACTTTTGCCAGTTTTATTCATATAAATGTTCATTAATGGACAAAAAAATCAATAGACAAGAATTTATCAAATACCTCTGTGTACCGGCCATCATGTTAAGCCGTAGGGAAAAAAAAGCAAAACGAGTCCCTTCTCTCAAGAACCCTCCATTCTAATGGGGGAGATGACATATATAAGTCAGTACGCACAAGATAAATATATAATAGATAGATGGCAATCTTAGAGAGAAAGAAACTAGCTACTCTAACTCTTGGCACTGGTTTCTTAACTCAATCCTAATAATTAAATTTTCATTTTACCTTACTTTATTTTCCTTTTTTTCATTGTTCTGTTTCCTTTCCTCCTGTCTTCCTAGAATGCACATGCTAAGATTCTCACTTAGCTGCTGTCCAACTTCAAACATGATGACCATGATCTTCATCTTCTGCCTACCTTCTCCTTCAACATTAACAAATCCCTCTTTCTTTCACCATTTATTTCTTTCCATTTACTTGCTGGGTAATAGTTAATAGAGCTATAGTACTGGACTTTTTTCTATCTTTTACTTTCACAGGCAGCTTTGAACTGTCAAACTTCGGCCCCCTACAGCTATTCAAATTACTTCTTTAAAAAAAACTGAGTTCTCCTGTCATTCAGGCAAGCCCTTTTCTTCTTAAACTTCTTCATTTGTACCTTGTATATTTCTACAACAATTCTATTCAATATACTCTCTCCCCAACTTTCTGTCATTTTCTTTTTCCCCCATGACCTATCTTCTCCTAGTCCTGTCTCTATCTTGAAAATTATAATGTATTTGATGACTTCTCCCCCTCCCATTACTGCCTTCCCACAGCTCTGCAAGGTATCCTCTTCAAGTCCCTCTATACTTTTGCTACAAAACCCCTTAATAACCATTCAGAATTGAAGATACCTGAAAAGAAAGTGAAAAAAAAGAACTAAGAGAAATAGAAAGAAATCTAAAAGTTCCTTATTTCATTTTTTTTATATTTTACACCTAAAAAGTATCCTACCACCACAATAAATTACATCACTCAAGGAAACAGCAGGATTGATTATGAGTTTCTTTTTTCTAAAACACTATTAATATCATTCTTACAATCAAAGAATGTCATATTAAATCAAATTATTCTCAACTGAAACCAATAAAAGAATCAAGAACAAAGTTATTCCTTAAAATAAACAAGCAGAGAAAACTCTCCTGCTGAAGCGTCCTCTACTTTTATCCTCCCTCATCCACTTAGGTTAGGTCTAAGAATTGTGAGATCACGTGTATAAGAAACTCCCACATGAAGAAACTCCCTCCAACAACCCAAACTGCATCTTCTCTGAACTATATGTTCTTAGAATATTGCCTATAGTACTGCAAAGCTAAGTGACTTATTTAGGACCACTTCACCAGTATATATCAGAAGTGGGACTTGAATTCAAGTTTTTGTGAACAGTTTTCTGCTTACTATTCCAAGTGACCTCCTTTTTTTAGAAACTATTTCCGTGGAGCTACCTACATAAGTGGTTAAAAACTCATCTTTACTTGAAAGAAGCTTCATTTTGTTTAACTTAATGAAAAACTACAGAAGTCTTTTATTTAAGCATGTATTTCTTTTTTGCTGATTTAAGCACATCTAGCTGTTTTCCTTGACATATGAACACACACACACACACACACACACACTAACCTTCTATAGCCACCTTGTTTAATGTCTCCTTGTGTCCTACAGCAACAGAGGAATGGAGCCTGTTATCATTCCTAATATTCTTAGAATACCTGCCACTATCAGTGGCTTTGTTTCAAGTAAAGTGGAATGATCTCTGGAGTTGGAGCCAGAAGAAGGGTAAACTTCAGCTCCATTCCAGCTGTATGACTCTGGGAAAGTCATATGTCCATTCTGAGTCTCATTTTCCTCACTGTAAAGTGATTATAGTAATATTTACAATCCCTATTTTGTGAGGTTGTTATACCTTATAACAAAAGTATTTGGTAATTTCCATATGAATATGAATATGAATTATTAGTAGTACCCAGTACTGTAATGAAATGTTTGCATCTGGATAAATGTGATAACAGTTGTGAGAGTTTAGCCTTTAGGAATAATTATTATGGTATGCCAAGACTACATGGCAATGATGTGGCAACACAGCTCTCATAGCAAGTTTTCATTGCTCAGTTACATATGCACATTTTCTCACAAAAACATATATACTCCTATGCTTGACCTTAAAAGTGTGCTGAGATCTCAGGAGTTCCAAGAAAAACCCATTCAGGCAAAAATTATTTTGCTCACTGCCCAAAAGATACCTGGAATTCTATCATTAAAGCTTTATTTATTTGGACTTTGAAGGGTTGTAGGTCTTCTTGGAATCAATCACTGAATGTTATCCAGTGTTCCCTATTTAAAATACAAATGCCCCTGGCAGAAGTAACACTACACCATGACTCTCCTGGAAAGGCGTGCTTTAAGTTTCTATGGAACCATATGCCACCACCAAAACACAGCTGTTTTCAAGATACCAAGTGCTGGCAGCGGAGGAGAGCTGTCCACAGCTGAAGCTTGTTCAGAAAATCAAGGGAATTAGTCAATTACTCAGAAGTATGCCAGCAGAGATCATCACATTGAATGAGGCAAATTGAACTCATACTTCTTTGAAGGAACTCAAACCTGTTGGGACACCACTTTTCTTAAATTTCCATTTGACTATAGACCCTATTTTCTTGTTTTGGCCCTTGGATTGCCATACTGTTAACTTTACTTAGAGATCTTGGACATGCCAAATGCTTCAAGCCCTTGCCAGCTTCTCACCTTGTGGTTTAGATAACTGAACGTTTTGTCTGTAATGGTCCTCCTCTTGCTTCTAGTGTCCCTCAATGAGATATCATCAATACAGACTAAGCTTGCCCAGATAGAGTCAGTCAATTAGTATGACACCACAAGTAATGCTACAATTAGCTATAGTCCCTGACCAAGTCTGCTACTGTCCTTGTCCCTGGAATGAACCTGGGAAACAGTACAATATCCACCATGACTCAAAGAAATCATTCTTTATTCAATGGCAGATACCAATGCTCTGAAGCTTCATCTTATATGATATTCCTTATAGCTATAATTTAATTGTTTTAGGAGATGATCATAGCATAACAGAATTTACAGCTTGCAAGGACATTGGTGGGGCAGCTAGGTCCTCTTTGAAAATGAAGGACAAACAGCAAGCAGCAAGGCAAGGTGGCCAGTCAAGAGGACCTCAGTTCAAATCCAGTGTCAGACACTTAGTAACTGTGTGACTTTAAGTTACTTTACCCCAATTGCCTTAAAAAAAAAATAGATATTAACAATCAGTTCAGCAGACTCCCTCAATTCACCGAAAAGGAAATAAGGTCAAGGAAGACTAAATAACACAATGGAAGTCCTATATGGACATTGAAAGAGCCCTATTTGGCATCAGAACACCAAGGTCTAAATCCTGACTCGAACAGTGTAGACCTTGTGTAACTTTGAGCAAGTTACTTAACCTTTGGGCCTTAATTTCCTCATCTATAATTTTAAGAGATTGCATATGATGATCTCTAAGTTCCTTTCCAGTTTAGTCTATATTAATAATTATTTCTTTCTACCATTGTTTAATGCAATTTTTAAAAATATATAATATCCCCCAGAAAACACTTTCTTGGAGGTTCATTCTCCTCCTCGGTGTATGAGGGGAGGGATGTCCAGAAAATTCCTTTGATACCAATGTGAAATGATCTAATACTGAACTACCACAAGAATCTTGATTGATATAACCACAATTATTTTACTACCCTGAGAGAAATCCCAGGGAGAAAGGGGCAAGGGACTCTGTGAGTCTTGCTTGTGTGCAGTGAACTTTTGTTTCACTAGGATTAACCTGATATTGGCTGATTCCTTAGCAGCACATGAGAGTAAAATATGCTTCAGATGAGAGAGTGATAAATAAAGAGAAGAGGAGTTATAAAGAGAGGCAGGTGAACACAAAAGGACTACATGCCATTTAAATATCTCTGCATACTAAAGGATGCTACTGCTATTAATAATTTCACATTGGATGTTGCAATTTGAATTGCAGGGGTGGGGGTAAGGGAAGATTTTCACTTGGAAAATGGATGGGAAAAATTCAAATTAAATAAATTTGTCCATTTCTTTATAGTGTCAGCATGACAACATGTTCCACTCTGCTCGCCTTGGGAATGATGCCTCTTTGTCTCTATATTTATACAAAAATGTGGACAGATTCTGGGTTGATTAAAATTCCCTATGATAGTTTAGGTAAGTTGTTTTTCCCCCATATGATTCTTTAATGTTTTTCTAAACTATATCTGTTTTCCCTTTCCCTAATTTTCCAGGGTGGGTTTTAAGATTCATTTCTACTTATTACAGGCCATTCCTAACTTTTAAAGTATTCCTAAAATAGAGGACTATATACTCCTGATACACATATGTACATACATGCATACATATATCTGGCATAGCAGAAAGAAAAGAGAGAAGAGAGACCTAGATTCTGATCTTGTCTCTCATTAAATACATATATTATCTAAAATATGTCATTTAACCAGCCCAGGCTTTATGTGGAGATGAGTGAGAGTTGATTGTTAAATATTCATTTTGAACATTTACACCTCAAAAATCAGAGCTCATTTCATTTTTTTGTTGATTGTATGGTCTTAAGAAAGTGTTAATAATACAGATTAAACTCAAAATATCCATGGATATATCCCTTCAGTCTTCAACCTGGTAGTTAAATACTTCCCCATACATTTCAGAGATAAGCCCAGTCAGTAGCACAGTCCTCTCTGGTCTGATGCCTATAATTTAGAATGTCTGAATTTTCTTTAGTGGGGAAAAAGGTTATTCATTCCAAAATTAGTGATAATTGGCAACAAAGCTTAAGATTTGAATGTCTGACAGGAGTGAGACACAAGATCTAAACCTACACTCAGATAAATAAATATTATCCAATCTTTTTCTAAGAGTAAATTTTGATAGAAAGAAGAGAGATCATGATGATACTAGTCACATGAGAGGAAGGAAACACTAGAAAGGGGGGAAATGGAGTCTGTGGCAGCCAAAGACAAATATTTTCTAATTTAAAACTTAGTCTAGTTCTAACCCTATATTTAGTGGTCCAAATTTTTGTTCCATCAACCATAAAATAGGGATGATAGATTAATGAAATGAACTGTAGGGATCCTTACAACTGAGGATAAAAAAGTTAATGATGTGAAGGTACCTACAAAATTTTTAAGGTCCAATAATTATACAAAGTATTCTTATTTTCTAGCTTTTGTCATTTAAAATCCTCATCAAACATATAAGAATCCTCCACAATTCATCAAACAGAGTGAGTGAGGACTCTGATATTCTCTCAATATAAGTCTAGAAACTGCTCTAGAGCTTTCATAATGCTTTATTGGGAATATGGGAAGGTAGTGAATGGAAACATCACAAATAGAAACATCAAAAATAAAACTAAATCCAAATGGAAAATCTACACTATAGAAAGTCACCAATTAAAGCTCTTGAGATAAAATTCAGTATACATAGCATGTATGACTCATATAATCTGCCCCTACTTGGCTACAACTAGTCAAGGAACTCTACTAATAAGCTAAAAGTTGTGGGTTCAATCCTCCAGTGAGCTAATTAGCTTTGGTATGTGTTATAGTAGCTGTTCTACCCACTTGCAAATGCATTCAAGTGTTCACAAGAGAGAGAAGGTAAAAGGACAGTATGAATTAGTAAATGAATCACTATTACAAGCAAAATTATTTAAATGACATGCCTTGTCAATAATAAGCATGACAGTAGTCTCCCCCGTGTAAATAAATAACTCTTGAATGGAAGGTTCCATGTGGAATATGAATGTGTCCTGTATGGTGCCCAGCACATTGTAAAAATCCAATAAATATTAAATAACCTGATATCTGATAAAATTGGAATCTAAGGGCAGACTTAGAACTGCCATCACTAAATACACACAGAAAACAACTGTAAGGTATATATTTTCCATTCTTTCTCTCTTCTTCCTCCCTTTCTTCTCTGCATTCTCTTTCTTTTTCATCTTTTTCCCCCGAATTCTTTTTTCTTTCTTAATTACCTGACTTAAATCTACCATTGATACCTATTTAACTCTACTTTGAGAAACTCAAGGCTAAACAAGTAACTAACCCCTGTTTAATCAGAAGAGATAAAAGCCATAAAGAAAATGCTTTTTTTCTTTTGTACTGGAATAAATCTTTTCTCTCACAATTATGCTTATTTTAATTAATGTTCCCAGACTTAAGAATCTGCTTCCAAGCCTTTGTTCAATTTACTTCACTAGCAACCATGAATTCTCTATTTCATTATTATATCTGAGTATCTAAAATATTTTAAAGGAAATTGAACACCAAAAGAAAAACAGAGGAAGAGAGGGGGAGGAAGGGAAAGGGAGAAAAAGACAAAGAGAGAAGAGAAAGAAAAGGATAAGAGAAAGGAGAGAAAAGAAAATAGAGATAGAGAGAAATAGAGAAAAAAAAGATAAGAATATAAAAGAAAGAAGGAAAATGAAGAGAATGAGGAGAGAGAACATGTGCGGGAAGGATAGAGAGAAAAAAAGAGGAGGATGGAGGGAGAGAAGAAGGAAGGAGAGATTGTGAACCCAAGATGATGTGGCTGCTATAATAGAAGCATAGACTGGACAAATGGTTGTTGAATAACATGGGGAAACAAACCATATGTCACAAGAACTGCAGGAAATTGAACACAGTGAAATTGAAGTATGCATCTTATCTGGCTGGGTGAGCACGTAGCTGCAAAGAATTGTAATTACTTGAGAAGTTGCCAAGTAGATTATCTCAAGAAAAATTTAAAACTTGCTTTCCCTTCTGGTCTATTACCTCTAGGCCATGGATTTGAATGAAACTGAGTCAATGGTGCCCCGGAAGTCATTAGCATGTGAAGGTCTTCCCAGTGCTTTATAAAACTCAGGCTAATTTTGCATGCATTATTTCTTCACTTCCAAGAACAGGGCCCTCATTCCATATTAGCTTTTACTGTGCACTCTGTAAAAGCAAAGAAAAAAAAGAAAATAGCATAGTCTAGTTAAGAGGAACCTGGATTTGGAGTCACAAAGTACTAGATTTAAATACTACCTCAGACTATTTGTATGACCCTGGGAGGGTCACGTAATCTCTCCATGTCTCAGATTCCTCATCTGTAAAAGAAGATGGAAAGACCTCTGACACCCCTTTTAAATTAGTGATCCTATGATTTTTTCATTCTAAGAAATGAAGTTCTGAATCAAAAGAAACTCCCACTTCTCCCTTATTTTAGAAATGGATAGGGCAAGTTAAAAAGCATTTGTATAATTGTACCTAGACCAAAGGCAGAGCTAATGGACGATGATATCAAAATATAGAAAAGAAATTTGGTAACTGTATAAAATTGTATAAAATATCCATTGGAAAAATATTTATATCCCCAGCATTATTTATTTAATTCTCTTAATGCCAGGGATATTAAGTGGTTCAATGACTTCCCTAAGGCAATAGTAACAGTATCAGTAGTAGTAGTAATGGCAGTAGTAGTAGTATAGTGGTGGTAGGGGTGGTGGTGGTGTTAGTAGTAGTAAAGTAGTAGTTGTAAAGATGACTTTATAAAATGCAAAGCACCTTGAAAATACTGTCTCATTTTATTACCCCAACAATTCTGGGAGATAGGTACTGTAATTAGGCCATTTTACAAATAAGGAAATTGAATCACATAGATTTTAAATGAATTCCCTGGGGTCACACTGCTAGTAAGTATCTGAGGTCAAATTTAAACTCAAGTCTTTTTGACTCCAGACCCAGCACTCTATCCACTGTGCCACCTGGTTCAAACATTTAGTATGTGCTAGAGGGAGGATTCCATTCATCCTGATTCAGAATAAGGCTTTCTATCTACTACCCCACATTACCACTGTTACCAATCAAAAGATCATAGATTTTGTAATTAGAGAAGATCTTAACTATATAGGAGAGAGACCAAAGAGAGTCTCCTATGTCCTATCAAGATGTTCTCCCTCTTGTGTCTTTTGTCTTTCTTTCCTATCTTTGCTCTCAATGAAGTTTCCCTTTTTTAATTTCTAGGTATTTCATTAGTTGCTCTTATTGTTCCCGTTTCTGTGGGAATAGTTGTCAAAAACAAATGGCCAAAGCAAGCCAAGATCATACTTAAGGTAAGAATCCTACACAGCATTCCCCACACAGATAAATGACTAGATATCATGAGGGAAATTATTTCTTTTCTTTAGTACCATTAAAATACTTTCATCATGTTATATGTTTTTCTCAAGGGAGGGGTCTAGAAGTTTCCCAGGCTACGTTTCCATGTACACTATTTTTCCTTCAATACAACCAAACTATATTTCCATCACTATACATGAGGAAGCTATCCCCCAAGGTGCAAAATGATGCCTGGCATTTTATTCTCCTTATCATATATCCTATACTCAATATCCTTCTTGAAAATAAAGGTATTCCACATGAAATGTGAATGAACATGAAACATGTTTGATATTTTATTTTGCCTCTTACTCTGAGTATTTGGAAGCAAAATCTCAATTGCTGAACTATATAACAAGTAGGGGTAGAAAAGGAAGTGACTGACAAAATGGGCGATGGAAAATTCTTCTCCAATCAACTTCCCAATATCCATTAAAGTCTTGTAAAACATAGATAGCAATATAAATTGCCACAATAGAAATCCCCTACAGACCTTTATAGTTTTTAAAACACTTTTACAAATATTAATTTATTCTACCCTTTGAATACAAGTATTATAATTCCATTTTACAGATGAAGAAACAAATTTCACAGAGGTTAAAAACTTTGGAAAAGTTACATAGCTAGGAAATAGTGGAACCAAGATCAGAATGCTTATTTCTTACATTTAATCTAGTATAATTTCCACAAATCCTTCAATGTTTGATATCTTTTGAAGTCTTTAGGAAAAACTTAAACATGTTTTTCCTTTTTTCTAAGGAAATACTCACTGCATGGCAAGAGTTCCTAACAATGTCCTAAAGTCACTTGAGTTTCTCCAGGAGTTAATGAACTTTCTGGTGCTAGAGGTCTTCAAACCAAAATTGCATAAAAGTTCATCTAGATGGTAGAAAGTATTCATCCTTTGAACCAACATCAAGCTAGATTGTCTCTGAGATCCTTTCTGACTGTATTTTTATGGTATTGAGATTAATGTTCATTAATATTCCCAGTCATATGACCTATTCAATAGGATGTATATTGACTTCTGCTATATTGAGACACTACTAATTTTTCTCCAGTTTTTCCAATCTAGTTTAAGAATATGGGGATACAAGATGAAAGAGGGAAGCAGTATGATAAGGGATAGAGTTCAGGGCTTAGAGTCACAAGAGTTGTGCTCAAATCCTGATTCTGCCTCCTATAATAGTAATCTTTGTGATATCAAATGTTTCCTCTCTGGACTTTCATTTCCACATGAAAGGATCAGACTCAATGGTTTTAATGTCCCCTTCAGATGTAAATCCTATGCATCCATGATCCTTTGGTAGCATAGTTATCATCTGCAAACAGAAAAGACTAGAATAACTCTTTGGCAAAGATGGGAGAGAAGTGATGCAAGAATGGAACAGAGCAACATCAAAGTAGTGGAATGGCAAATATGTGGGAGGTTGGGGGGAAAAGAAACTACAATACACAGACTGAATAATCATCTCCAGACTGATTGTACATGAACTGTATATCTATTATCACAGAGTTTCAAGGTCTAGTCCAACCCTCCATCTAAAATATTAGTCCTCTCACTGGTTCTCTCATGAAAACATGAAACTAACTTCAGAATCTTGAATGGCACTACGCAAGAAAGTGACTTTTTTTTTTTAACACCTCTAAAGATAGGGGGGAAAATACAATACTTTAGGACTAGAATCTTGGGGTCTTAGCTTAATTTCTATTGCCCTCTGACACAGAAACTTATATTGGAATAGCGCTTTGAAGCTTACAAAGCACTTTGTCTACATGATCATATTTAATTTTCATAGTTGTGCTAGTAACATTTCTTCTTCCTGAAGATACTGAATTTGAGACTTTGGGAACTTATTCATACCAGTTCTTGTATTTGATTTTCTTATCTTCCTGGAGTCTCGTTAACATTTATTAAAATACTTGAAGTTTTAAAGGTAGGCTACATAACTGTTATCATCCCCATTTTACAGATAGGGAAAATGAGTTTCATTAAGGTAAAGTGACTTATCTGTGAAAGAAAAGAGCTAAGACTCTGTGTCAAAACTCCTGTTTATAAGTCCAGGAATCTTTCCTAGTTTCTATTATACCATTCTGTCTCTAGAAAAAAAAAATACAGAGAATTTATCCCCATGACTTTTATTTTGACAAGTTATATATTTGGTTTTGGTTATTTTGATTGATTGCATGCTTTTCATATAGTACATTTTTCTCTTTCAGGTTGGTTCCATTTTGGGTACAATTCTCATAGTGGTCATAGCTGTGACTGGAGGCATATTGTACCAGGGTTCCTGGATTATTCATCCTAAATTGTGGGTTATAGGAACACTGTTTCCTTTTGTTGGTTATCTACTGGGCTTCGTCCTGGCTCGGATAGCTGGTCAGTCCTGGCAGAGGTACAGTCATTCAATCTGGTACATGTTTCTTGGAGATAGCTCCCAAAATTAGTGTATAGTCCAAAATACAATGATTTCTCCCCCCAATGTACTACTTCCAAGAAAAAAAGTCATATATATTCATCGATTATACCTAAATATGTAAATGACAAAGAAAAGAAATACTGAGCCATTCTGTTTTGCCTCCTTTTCTTTTGGATCATTTAACATACTGTGAAAAGTCACACTCTTACATTTCTATGCATCCTCCCTCTCCAGCCAGGAACTTGACAAAAAGCCAGTTAATGGAACACTATAATAACTAAGGGCTCTTCTAGTCAACAGGAGGTCATAGAAGTATCATCATTGAAAGTTGCTGAATAATGGAACTCAGGGTGATATTTGTGGGTCTGATGATTGCTCACAGAAAGGAAGAGATATTTCTTCTAGTACTCCTCTATCTAAACTCAGAGTAGGAGAAAGAAGTCTTCAAAGTTGGTGGATAGTCAAGATTAGAAGAGGAAGTAGAAATAGATTACTAGTAAAATAATAACCATTTTCATTTTCATAATGCTTTAAGATTTGCAAAGTGCTTTACAAATATTTCATCTCACTAGCCACCTTGGGAGGTAGGTGTTTTATTATTGTTCCCATTTTACAGTTAAGGAAACTGAGGCATACAGAGATTAAGTGACTCTCCCAGGGTCACATTATTAAGTCTCTGTGTCGAGATTTGAACTCAGATCTCCCTGACTCTAGGTGAAGCATTACATCCACTGCACCACAGAGAAGTGAGTAGAAAACCTTGCAATAGAATTTCTCCACTCTTCAGCAACAGAATAAAGATTTAAAAACAACAAATAACAAAGAAGGTAGACCCAGTTGGTCCTCACATCTATCAGTTCAGGAACCAAAATTGACAAATTCAATATAATACCAAAAGAATGACAACATTAGTTGGTTATCATGTATGAACTGAGAACTTATGTGCCCTCCAAATTAATTGAGGACATCATTGAGAAAGACAAAATGATATCTATGGCACATAGAAATGCCCATAGAAATGAATCTGTTTTTAATCCATGTGTATAGTACTCCAAGAAAGACTATCACAGAAAAGAACAAGGACTAGCCTTGGAATCAGAAAGGCCTAGATTCAAATTCTTCCTCTGATATAGACTAGCTGTATAGCTATGAGCAAATAATTTATCCTCTCAGTGCCCCAGTCAACTCTACCACTATATTTTGCAGAGTGGTTAAAAGGAATTCCTTACCCAGAGTTCCTTTCACTAATGGAATCATAAGTCTGGTAAATATAAATTTACAAACATATGTGAGTTTTCATAGATGCATTTACATGTATATTTATGCATATATGTATGCATAATACATATTTCATAGCACTTTGAAAAACAAGATATTCTCTGAACATTTATTTTCATTTACTTTTAGATGTCGCACAGTGTCTTTGGAAACAGGAATGCAGAACACTCAGCTGTGTTCAACAATAATACAACTGTCCTTCTCTCCTGAAGAACTCAATCAGATGTTTACTTTTCCGCTCATCTACAGTATTTTCCAGCTTGTGATGGCAGCAATAATTGTGGGAGGTAAGAAATATCAATCATACCATATCCTCATACACTTCTTTCTAAAATCCTGGAATTGCTAAAATGAACTTCATCCATTCCTTGGTTTTTGGCAGTTAATTTCGCAAATAAGCCCAACAGGGGAAGAAGCCTATAATATTGTTATAATTAACCAATTGCAGATGAAAAGGTTCCAAGTTCAGCAACATGTTCCAGTAAGAATTGTACACTTTCTGTTCTAAGTGTTTAGGGAAGTCATGCTGTCCAGAAATATTACATAAGGATTCATCTAAATAAAGAGAACTTGCCTGGTTATTCTGTTAAATCCAAGATCCCCAAATATATAATTGTCTAGGTATGTCAAAGATATTTTACCTGGAAACCAAGGCTGTGTCTAAAAATACAGACTAAAGAAGATCAAAAATAATTGAGCATCCCTACGTCCCACATTCCCCTGAAATCCATGTATAGAGAGGAAATCTGGCCCATAGTGTGTTTTATGTGAGTAAATTCAGAACCTTCCCCTGATTGTTCATTACCTCTGGCATATTTAGGTGGGTGAAAAGGTTAGATGTGTTATTTTTATCTTCTCTCATTTCCACCCAAACATCAATTCGTTTTTTTCTTATTATTTTTCAAAGACTGATTTTTTTCTTCACTTTCATATCTTTTTGAACTTCATTTTTCTATTAAAGAAACAGTAAGAATTTTAAAAGCTTCTTAACATTTTCATGGAGAATTCATAAAAGATGAAAGACAGTAATGTTGCCGATGTTAGTCTGTGAAAAGCATTTTAAGGTGTCGAAGTATGACTTTTCAAAAAACAAAACAGCCTCAGATTCAATGGATCATTCTTTGTCTATGAATTCTAATCACGTAATTTTCCTCCCTCTTCGCTCTAATTCTCTCTGCATACATGCTCATTTGAACATGGGTCTACTTTTCCAAATTTCATGTTCATGAGTAGCTTTCATTGAAGGGAGAGATTTACTGTAGTAGAAAGAACGATGGAAGGAAACACACATTTATTATGCACCTACTATATGCCAGGCACCATGCACTTCATAAATATTATCTCATTTGATCCTTGCAACAATCTTTGTAGGCAAGTCTATTTTCCAGTTGACAAAACTGAGGCAGAGTTTAAGTAATTTGCCCTGAGTCAAATAGCTAGTATCTAAGACAGGAGCTGAATTTCAAGTCTTCCTGACTCCAGACCCAGTCCTATATCCACTGTGCCACTAAGCAGTGAATAGGGAATCTGAAGACCTGGGTTCCGTTTCTGGTCCTGTGATTTACTAAGTAATCTCAGCAAACTAAGTGATTTTAGTGAGCAATAAACTCAAAATGAGACCAAAAGATTTAACTTGCCTTATGTGAAGAGAGCTATGCTGTCCATACTAAGGGACTTGATAATCCCCCAGTTTAAAAACACTTGTCCCTCAGTACCTTTTGCTGTTCTAGAATATTGTGGTCATGTCTGAGAAACACATTTTGGGAGAGACAGTAACAGACCCAAGCAGGTCCCAAGGAGGGGACCTGGGATGGTGAAATGAACACACTAGAGAATATGCAATCTGTTAAACGATATGAAGACACTAGGAGTGGAGAAGAGATGACTAAGGGAGTCCATGCTAGCAGTCTTCCCCCATCTGTGAATTTCCACATATTATCCAAAGAACTTAAGACAAATATTGAAACAGACTTCATAATTCATCTAGTCCATCTTGTACCAGTTCAACCATCCTCTAAAATATCAAATAAACCACCCTCTCTACCCGATGACCTCTAATGGGAAATGTTATTACTCTTAGAGAGCAGTTTTTTCTGACCTTAAGTCTTTTTTTTTTCACCTCTCTCTATGCCTACTCTTTTAGTGATCTTATCACCCCTAGGGGCTTACTTATCATCTCTGTGTAGACAACTTCCAAATCTTTAGGGATGCTTCCTCAGCCCTAGTCTCTCATCAGAGCTCCAGTCCTCATCACAAAATACCTGCTCAATATTTCCCTCTGGATGCCCCATGGACATCTCTAACTCAATAGGTCCAAAATGAAGCTCATTAATCAAGCTATGTAAAGATTTGAATGCCAGAAATTTATATAGTTCTATTCTGATGTCACTGTCAAGGCAGATGAGTGGTACAGTGGACACTGCTAAGAGACTAGAGTCAGGATCTTCAGTCAGTCAGCTGTTCAGTCACGTCTGACTATTCATGGCCCCATGAACCACAGCACATCAGTGTTTTCTTGGCAAAGAATCTGGAGTAGTTTGCCATTTCCTTCTCTAGGAGTCAGGAATACCTGAGTTCAAATCTAGCCTCAGACACCATACTAGCTGTGTAATCTTAAGCAAATCATTTAACCCCTGTTTGCCTTGGTTTTCTTCAACAATAAAATGAGAAGAAGAAGAAGAAGAATATATATATATATAATAACAGTGCCTACCTCTTGGGCTTTCATTAGGTTCAAATGAGATAAATTTGTAAAGCACCTATCACAAAGCCTGGTATGTAGTAGGTGCATAATAAATGTTTATTCCTTTCTCTTCCTATTATTTCATGAGATGTCTAGGTGATACTCATTTTACTCGTTTCCATGCCTCATTCTCCAAATGTCTCTATCTCCTCACCAGCGGTCCCCTTGCAACCTTTCTAGCTCTACTTTAATATGCTGCATTCATTAAAATGTATTCTTTGAGGTTAGGGACAGCTTATTTATTGTATTTGTATGTGTTATCTCCAGATTTTAACACAATACCTGGCACATGGTAAGCATATAATAAATACTCTATCACTGATCTGATCTTTTCATCTCTTATTGTGACTCAAAAGTCACCCTGTTTTCTTGAAGACTATACTAGGAAAATTCAATCTATGCCAGATCCTACCAAATTTACAAAGCATTTACTATACAGACTTGAAAAATAGACTAAACAATTTCAGAAAGGATCATTTCTAAAAAGTTGGCTACTTTATATATAATATGAGATATATGTTGGTATAAGTAGTACCATACTGATAAGATCATGGATTGTTTTTGAAATATGTAGAGAAGAAAGAAATGAGGAGCCATTTACTAATTTTTGAACAGATATTTTTACCCTCATTTTAGAGAGGAAGAAACTAGAACTCAGTTCAAAGATCAAATTTTTCCATGTTCATATAAACTAGTGAGTGTCAGAAGCAAAATATGAACGTGAATTTCCCTGATTCCAGGTCTAAAAATTTGTCTCTGATAGAAAAAGCACTAAACTAGAAAATCTAGAGTGCTAGGTTCTGGTCAACTTTTGGATACCTCACCTCAGTTTCTTTGTCTGGTGGTTAGATGATTAGATCATGTGATTCCTTAAAGTTCCTTCCACATCTAGTATTCTATAATGCTTTTCTTTCAGACAGCCCCAGTTCCTCCTCTATTGCTCTGGAACACTGAGCAAGGCAAATGACAACACTTTCTTCCCTTTCTCACTTCCTCATAATAAGATGAATCATTACACTCTCACAAGGTATTTGCTTTGGGGGCTTTTGCCCTTTTTGAAGAAAAATCTGGGGAATTATTATTCTTTATAATCAACAGTCTCTTAGACTAACATGGTTTTCTTGCTGACAACTTTACATGAAAACTATACTTTAATGCAAGCATGTGAATGGCTCATTCATCCTCATATGTCACACGGTAGCTCTGTACTCTGTCCTAGAGGAGATCAGGACACTTCAGCACACTTTCAGAGGTAATTACTCTCTCCAAGTGTTCCCATTACTTTAGAATATTCCATGATCTTTCAAAAATGCGAAGTATTTTATGAGTGAAAAGTCATATTCGCAATCACTTCCTGGAATACTTTGCAGCCTATCATCAATAGCAGTTTTCTATTAATCATCTTGAATATGTGTATATGTGTTTTTTTTTCCTAGTCTATCTCTTATACAAGAAATGCTCTGGCAAAACTAAGGCAGAATTTGCAGAAAGTGACCCGAAAATAACAGAGTCTGAGCCATCCAATTATAAGCAGAACAAAGGATTTTCTCTGCAAGAAGACTAGACTCCAATGGAAGCAGAAGACTTCCAAGGAAGATACTTGTTTGTAACTTCTTTTAAAGTCTTTGATTTGGCAAAACATTTAACCAAGAAGAAAGGTAAATTTAGGTTTCTGAGTGAAGCCACATATTGAATTTTGTGATAACTTACTGGTGGTCCTGTTTTTGATGTTACAAAGATTTGTCAAGAACAACTGATTTTAATTTCTGCCAAGAACAAATATTCTAAGGGCCACCATGAGGACTTCATAACTATTGCACTAGATTTCCTCCTGGGTAACTCTGAATTTTTTATCACTCTGGGATGAGAACCTGACATTTTGTGTATAAAGAGATGTGCAATTGATTGTTGCTGGAAAGCTACAGTATTTATCTGAATTAAAGAATGAACATTCCTGTGACATTTTTAAACCATTATTTTTCAAAGCATTTTGGATCCTATGCATCAAGATAACCTGCCAGAGGACACCACAGGGCAACATCTGATTTTCCTTCTGAGGAGTGGGGGGGCAAATGAAAAAAAAATAAAAATAAAAGCAAAAAACCAAACCAATTCCAAGAATGATACTGTGACATCATAGATGACTATGAACAGAATCATTTTGACTCAATAAACATTTATTGAATGTCTGGAAGAAAACGAAGTTAGAGGTGTCCCCCACCACTCAGCATGGACACTCTGCATCCTTTGATCCACCTCAAAAATATAATGGTCTATACAAGCATGTTTCAGGAGACTAACGAAAACTAAGTATATATTTGATTTTATATATATTACAAAGCTCTTCATATTATAGGAGCATAATAAATATGTTTTCATTCACTCATTTGAGTCTTCTCCAAGTAGAGTACTTTCTTTCTTTTCTGCCACCATAGAAAAAGTTACTAAGGTTCTATGTCAGTCACATGATCAATACGTATAAAATATCACTATGTCTAGAGCATATTAAATGCTACTGTCATGGGGAGTTTCAAGAAAAGCAGACATACAGGACTGACTGCCCTACCAAAAAGTTCAGATGAATGCAACAGGGTAAATATAGACTAGGAAAAACAAAGAACAGGAACCTTCCAAATGTGTGTGAGAAATTTTACCTGTACACAGAGATATATAGTAGCAATTAGGGGCAGATGGATTGATTCAGGAAAGAAAGTGTTTAATGGGGAAGTGAGCACTGACTACTGGGTGAAGTCAAAGACACGTGATGATTGCTAAGAGTAAGACAGGTCTTGGCAGAGGAAGTAAGTTACTAAAGGGGTGAGTAAGTAGATTTGTCTGAAATAAGCAGAGACGATGAGACTGGATATAAGAGATCACTGAAGTACTGAAGGAGTCCATTGGAGGAGCCTTCACTTCTGAGGCTGGTATCTCTATTGGATTCAACTTTTTTTTTAACAGTAAAATTTTCCCACATTACTAACTCAATTATTAGTGCCCTTATTTCATTGTCAACTAAGATAATCTTATAATAAATTTCTTTGCCCAGAAATACTTTCAGTATTTGAATTATCAGAATTCAGACTGAATTCCTGCTTAGTGTCCTAAGACATAAAGTAGTGAATTCACATTAAGAATTTCAAACACTCGTAAAGTCCAAGGACTGAAGACTAACATCTGCATTGTTTGCCTTTTTCAAATTTTTGATATGTTGACTTTTCTTTTGATTTTGAAATTTTCGATACTTTTCATATTTGTTTTTTTTCCAAAATTTCTAGAAGAAAGAAAAATCTTTAAAACAACATCTCTATTTTTAAATGAGCTTTAGGAAACTGATTAAAATGTATATTTTGTTGCTTCTGTATCACATTAAATTAATATTATTGTAAACTCTTGAATAAATCAATTTATTCTTTTTGTAAAATTTGATCTGAGTCATTTTACAATATGATTTCCTTAATGTTGATAGTTAACCTTCTGAGGAAACTCATTTAATAACTGTTACATTATTCTTCGATAAATTTTAAATGATTAACTAGCATGATCAATTAACTAGTTGATTGATTTTTCTTGATTATTTTTCCAAATAAGATCATTGCAATATTAACAAAAGAATTATGTTTGTGATGTTTGTTTCTACATTTATCAATTTTATAATTAATAATTGTAGTGATGGTGATGACATCAAACTGTCAAAAATGAGACTGAAATAAGTCGAATTTAATTTGTAGACAACTTTTCAACAACAATATACAGGTAGAAAAAACAAGTAAAGAAACAAAGATCACAGGCCAAGTTGCCAATTCAATGTTCTGTTGTATACTAACCATAAGAAAACACTGAGTCAGAAAAAGCAAAAAAAAAAAAGAGTCCATTTCAGAGAAAATATTGACATTTCCCCCAGATCAGTGGGCTTTCTTAAGACTTTGTTTTATGTAATAGAAATAAGCAAATTTCCCATCCCCAACTATAGCCTTGCCCCCTTTTAGAGCATATTATTCTTGCTTTCCTTTACTGTCAGAAGTCTGGCATCTGTAAATCCTGATCAAAGTCACTGGGATTAGGGAGAGGAAGAGGGAGAAGATGGGGAGTGAGTGAAAGACAAAAGAAAAAAGAAAATGAAAAAATCTTAAATCTATAGCAAAGACTACATAGATTTGAAAATAAACAAGATTTGTCATAATTTAATTCAGAGTCTGCCCTATTTGTTTCTGGAAGGACTTGAGATTGTCTGTTCTATGCCTAGTAATATGAGTTAATATTACTATATTCAAAACGCTTTACTCATCAAGTCCCCTTGTAGCTAGAAGTGCAGGTGAAGACTGTAAATAATTACAGAAAGAATTGTAGATAGAAACAATAAAGGCATTGTTTCTGCTGCTGAAGGAGTTTGTACTTCTGAAATACAAGTGATATATACAGTTTTTCAGCCAAATCACTGACCATTTGAAATATAAGTAAGCACTTAACTTTCCAGGTACACTACTGAGAACAAAGGTGTTTAAATAAATACCTTTAATCTTTGGATAATAACAGTGAATCCTTTCTTCCAGTCAAAGCCAGTCTTGCATTTAAGCTCAACATTTTGATTAAGGTTCCTCCAAAGGTGACCATCAATATGTTGTAACACAAAGGGCAATATTCATTTTGCAGCTGAAATTTAATGTACTAAATTTGCATCATGTCTTAAGATTTGCTAAGAATTTCATATATATTGTGAAAGGCAATATTGTTTTGTATATTGAGAGAAGGCTTAAATCCAGGAAGACTTAAGGTAGGTCTAGTCTTTCCTGTGCTTCAGAATATATATGCATATATGTATGTTTCTTGGCAAATCATCTAACCTCTTGTTACCATTCAGGGGCAGCTAGGTGGTGTAGTGGATAGAGCACCAGTGCAGGATTCAGAATCCTGGTCATCTTCAGTCATCCTGATGAATATCTGGTCACTGGATTCAGATGGCTCTGGAAGAGAAGTGAGGCTGGTGACCGGCACAGCCCCCCTCATGCAAAACAAAGTCAAGTGCAAATCATGTCATTATTTCTCTGATGGCATGGTCTTTCTTGGCAAAGAAGACAAACACACACAGAATATTACCACTCTAGGCCAGAAATATCAAACTGATGCAACTGGAATAGAATAAAACAAAATTGGGAGATACTAACAAATTTTTTTTAAAATACGGTGAAATAGAAAATAATGCATTTTTGAACTGTCAATATGAAATCCATAGGGATCATTATCTATGAATTAGTGACACCAGTTTCAACTGGAGTTTGACACCATTGCTCTGGTGTGGAAAAAATCTATAAATTGCCGAAAGGATGCCAAATTCCATAGGTCAATAGGGTTCCTTACCCAGAAGTTTTCTACATAAATGAAATCGTTGATCCCAGCCCTATCTTTTAAAAATATTATCTTTCTTTGAATCACAAGCTGTGGAAGATCCCTACCTTAGGCTATTACTATAATCAAATATATTACTATTACTACATATTACTACATTATATTATATACTATATTGTATTACTATGTTATATGCTATATTGCTATGTATAATATATTACTACAATCAAATATATTACTATTCCTACCCTAGGATATTACTATAATCAAATATATTCCCTTGCAAATTACTTTTGCTCCAAATCTCTCCCTTACTGTAGTACCTCTGACCCTTCTTTTTTTTTTACCTGAAATTCCCACCATTCTTTTCATTCTTCGACGACAATGAAAGCAGGGCAGATCAACCCTAAAAGGCCCATATGGCATGCTGCAGAAAGCCATGGATTTGGAGTCAGAAGCCCTGTGTCTAAAGTCAAGACTCTCCTATTTATTACTTCCATGTCCTTGGGCAAATCACTTAATCTCTTTGCCCCTCAGTTTTCTCAGTTGTTGAAAGAGGGGAGTGGGTTAATTGATCTCTAAGATCCTTTCAGCTCTAAATCCTTTGAATTAAAGCTACTTTTCATCTAAGAAAGAATGAAAGGACCTGTTTCAGGCAAATCCCACTGTACCAACCCCTTACTTTTCTCTCCCCCAGGAGTGTACTGCTAAATGTTTGACAAGACACTTTAACTTTTAATCTGCGTTATTAACATTTCCTCCATCATTTTCTTAAGTCTAAGCAATAAACAAAAGGATAAATTGAGCCCTGATTTGTAGAATTTGTCCATTTCCAAAACCTGCACATACGTAAGAATTCTGTTTCCCAGAAAAATAAGGTTAAAATTAGTCTCCAGGGTATTCTGAGGGGGAATATAAATCACAAAAGGGCAACAAGCAGCTTTGGGACAGAAGCTTTGCCCAGTGACTTTTGTGTTTTGCTTTGGTTGGTTTTTATTTTCCTTTGAAAGAAGTATATCACAAGTTAATTATAGGATGAATCTCAAGAATTTTTGGCACCAGCTTCTTCTCTCTCCTTACTTGCCTCCTTGACTCACTCACTGCCCAGCAAAGGGCAGAACTCAAAATGATCTGTCACTATACCATAAAGATGTCTTAGCCCTTCTCATCCCCCTCAGGTAGTAAGTGGCCATGGACAATCTATGGAAATACCTAGAACAACCATAGAATTTCATAATGGGAAGGGAACTCAGCAGTCATCTAGCCCAGAGGTGTTAAACCTGCAGGCTGATGGCCTCTGTAAAACTCCCAAAAGAGATCAGAACCATATTAAAATGTAACTGGGGAAATTATAATAAAATAAATAAAAATGCAATGCAACATAGATATAGCTCATTTGAGGTTTTCTAAGTTGATATGTGGGGCAAGGATCTGTTTCTGTTTAAGTTTGACACTATTGATCTAGTCAACCTATAATTAGAAAAAGAGTCCCCATCACAATGCACCCAAGAAGTTAACAACCAATATCTGCTTAAATACCTATAATAAGAGTGAATTTATTACCTCCAAAGATAATCCTTTCTACTTTTGAACAGTTGTATTGTTAATAAGTTTTCTTCCTGATATCAAGTTTAAATTTTCTAGTATTTCATTATCATCTCTTTAGTAAAGTAGTCTAGAAATTAGTCAGGAATCAAATCCAGCTCACTGACCTATGTAGTTTGTACCCTATTCTCTTTTTTGAATTCAGGATATTTGTCCTTGTCCAATCTCATGGTTATGTTATCCATTCTCCATGACCTTTCAAGTATCATTGGATATTACTCAGTGATCACATCCTTCAGTACTTTCATTACCCCTAGATTGTAGTTCATCTGGGTCAGGGGACATGAATTTATCAAGAATACTTAGGTGTTCTCTTACAATCTCCTTAACTACTTTGATATAAACTACCTATTATTCTTTTTTATTCTATCCATTACATTACAAAGATAACTGGGCCTTGGGGGATAGATGGAATTTAAATAGGTAGTTTTAAGGATAAGGAGAAAGGAAAAATCATTGGAAAGTAGGAAGGAGATGGGGGGGTGGGATTTATGGAAGCACATGTACATACAATAGCAAATATTCATTTCCTACTAGGTATTTCCAGGTTAACGTTAGCAATATTTCATTTAGAACTTTGCATGATTATGCCTTTTGATGAATTCTTCCCACACCACATGAATTTCTTTTTTAAAGGATAATTGCACTATTTATCTGCCTATAATGATAGTTGAGACCTGCCATATTGTAATTAGGGAATGAAGGACAAAAAAATAAAAATTCAAATTATATAATACTAAAGTGTAAAAATATTTCTTACAGTTTTCAAATACATATTTATTAAGGTGGATTTGCAACTGCATGCAAATTTTTACCACTCAGACCATGCTAAGCCCATTGTGTAAATATGCATTAGGTATAGTATAAGGCCCTAATAAGGGACTAACCACACTAAAACAGACTTTACTACAGGAAGCTTATTTCAATTTTCTTTTGGGATGTCTAAGACTGTGATTTCATCAGTATATGAAATTCTTAGAGTAAAAACTGTATACCAATAGAGACTGAAAACTTACCTATTACTTTTAAAGTCTTAGAGTGTTACTGGAACACTGAGAGGTTGAATGATCCATTGAGGATCACACAGTTTAATATGTGTCAGACAGCACTTGAATTCTGAGCCTCAGTTTACTTATCTTTAAAATGAGGTGGTTGGATTAGATGGCCTTTTAGATTGTTTCCAACACAGTCCTTGGGACCCAGGTCTTCCTGACTCGATAACCAGGTTTCTAGGAACATGTCACATCGCCCCCCCCCTTTTCATTTGTCTTACCAAAATATTCATTTAATAAAAAAAGTGAAGAAGCATTGATGAAGACATTTAAAAATTATATTTATCCAAAAGTGACTCTGGATAACTCTTAAACTAGATACAGTATATAATAAATAATAATAATGTAATACAACATTACATAATAAATATAATACAAAAGATACCCATTACGACTCAGATGATTAATAGATTTAATCCTAGCTCTATTGCTTATTACCCAAGTGATACTGGGCAAGTCATAATCATTTCTTTAGGTTTCAGTTTCCTTATCTAAAATTGAATGGGATAGACTAAATTACTTACTAGGTCCTAAATCCTGTGACCCCATATCAGGAATACTTACATGTTGTGGGTCAAAATCAGATATACATAACTACATGTTACAACAGAAACAGTTTAGAAATCTTACGTTTAAAGGGATTATGTTGAATTCAATAAATATATCATTTATTTAAGTATTTTAACACTAGTCAGACCTTCACTGCTCTGCACAAATTATTCTCTTTCTGGACATCAACTACCTGCCTGTCTATATAATTCATTAAGTCTAACCTCAAATGTCACCTCGCTAACAAAGTCTTTCCTCATCTTTTAAGCCAATAGCGACCTTTCTCTCATCTCAACTTGTGTAACTTCTTTTCTTTTTGACTTCTCTTGTCCACATGTTTTAAATTGTTTTCCTTGAACATGTAATTTATCTTATTAGATTGTAAATTCCTTAAGGAGAGAAATGATGTTTGATTTTTTTTAATAGCTCTTCCAGTGCCTTCCATATATGGGAGCATTCTGATGAATTTACCATCTCGCTACTTCTGAGTACTTCCTTTAATCAGGCAAATCATAGCTCATTCATAGTTTCCACTTCTATGCAATTTCTTGTGCATGTACTTTCATAAATACTACATAAAGGATCCAATAAGTATCCAAAAAGTCTTATGACAGATGATTTAACTCTCCATAGGTACTAGGATACTATTTGAACTGTCCATCTTCTTTTCTAATCATGTGACCTTTACTGACATCTTATGTATCATTTAAGTCATAATTGCATTTTTTATTCTTTGAAATGCAATTCTTATGGGTTGCATTTTTTTATTGTTTAGAGAGTCTGGTATTTTACTACTTATAGATATAGATATAGGAAATAATATTGTTATTTTAAAAAAATAATTTTCTGTTCGGGAGGAGCTTGGAATCACTTGAAAGTGCTATAAAATTTCCAAATATAATACTCTGTATTCTTCTGTCCCATTCAATTCTAAACCCAGTTCATATTCTAGTTTCAGAATCTGTCCTAAAAATAGGTTCTGATAGAAATATTTTATAAGTGATTCACCCAAATATACTTCAGTCTAAATAACAGCTACTCTTCGTTTAGTTGTTTTTTTTCTTCTTTGTGGACAAATAAGTCAAACTCTTTGGCTGGATTACAGATTTCATTTAGGACTTACTGAATACAATATTAAAGAGCTTTATATAATTAACACAATGTCATCTTCAAATAGAAGCATTAGTTAAGTGACTACTATAGATCAAGTATAGTGCTAAGTTCTTGGGATACAGATATAAAGAAGAAAACAACCCTTACTCTCAAGGAGCTTACATTCTTCTGGGAAAGATATACATATATATATATATATATATATATATATATATATATATATATATATATATATATATATATATATATATATATATATATATATATATGTATATATTATATGTGTGTGTACATACACACACACACATACATACAATATGTCCTAAGTCAGTACAGTTTTAAGCTATAAATAGCTTATACATAACATAGCTCTATACATAAAATATACATGTTTATTTTATTTATATATGTGTAGTCATATATATATATGAAGAAAGGAGAAGGAAGCAAGGAGGAAAGGTGTGAGGGAGAGAATATATACATATATATATATATATATATATATATATATATACACACATATATATGTACATGCAAATAATTAAAAGAAAACTAAATACAAGATAATTATAGAAGGAAGGCACTAGTAGACTAGCAGATAAGGAAATCCTGAAAGGTCTCATTTATAGTGTGGTGTTTGAGATATATTTTGAAGGAAAACAGATTCTGAGATGCACAAGTGCTGAGTACACTCTAAGCATGGGGCAAGGAGAACTCAGTACAGAGACACAGAGAGTGGAGAAGGGGCACAATGGTTAAGAGGAACAGTGACAAGCTGGCTGGATCACAGAGTGTAATGAGGAATGTGTGAAATGATGTTAGAATAGCAGGTTGAGATCAGGTTTCAAAGGGCTTTAAAAGCTAAATATTGGAGTAGCAGCTACCTAAAACCAAGAGTTAGCACTATTGATAATTAGGAAACATTAGAGTGCTATATAATAAGATCAGTAGTAAAACAAGTATTACATTGTCATGAGTATTTGATATTATTCTAAAAATATTAACTATGGCAATGATAAGACATAAGGAAATTGAGGAAATAGAAGCAAAAAAGAAATAAAATTATTACTGTTTTGCACATGACATGATTGCTTTCTTAGAGAAACCTAGAGCCTTTTTCAACTACAAATTGGTTGAAATAATTAATAATTTCAGTAAAGTTGAAGCATAGAAAATAAATAGTCTCAGAAAAATGGATTTTTTAAAAAGAATTCTATTCAAAATTAGTACAGAATGTCTCAACTATGTGGTAATTCACTAATCAAGAAATACACAGGAGTTCCATAAATATAATTACAAAACATTCTTTACAGAAATAAAGGCAAACTTAAATATTTGGAAAGAGATTAATTGGTAATAGATAAGCCATGCTAATAGAATAAAAATGACAATGCCACCTAAATTAATTTACAGATTCAGTGCATATAAGGTAGAATCTCTGAGCTGTTTTAATGTTTATTCTTTTTTTATTAGTGACTTAGAGTATTTTTCATATGGGTTTAGGTAGCTTGAATTTCTTGGTGAACTACTGTTCATATACTTTGACCATTTTGATATCAGGAAATGGCTTTTGTTCTTATATATTTGTATCAATTCCCTAGAGATTTGGATAACAGACATTTATTAGAGAAATTTGCTGGAAAGATTTTCCTAGTTAAATGTAACTGTTCTATTTATCACTGAATTTATTTTATTTAAATAAAAACTCTTCAATTTTAGATACTCAAAATTGTCAATCAACTTACCAAAGGATTACTTTGTAGAATTAGAAAAATAATAACGAAATTCACATGAAAAAAACTAAGGGTGGAGAATCTTGTGGAAAATAATGAAGAAAAAAGTGGGAAAGAAAAGTAATTAGTTGTACCAGATCTCAAACTTTATTGTAAAACAATAATCACCAAAACTATGGGGTACTGGTTAAAAAAATAGAAAAGTCAGTCAGCAGGACAAATTAGGAACATAAAACCTATAAACAAATGAATATGGAAGTACAATGTTTAATAGATTCAAGGAACTACTTAGTTAAAAGATTCCTGATTTAACAAAAACTAATGGGAAAATTAGAAAGTAGTCTGGAAGAAATTAGGTTTACTGCAGCTTTACACAATAACCTCTAAATCACAATAAGCTTTAAATGTCTGCATACACTAGGTTTAAAGGTCATTTCATAAACAAATTAAAGGCAAAGTGAAGGAGACATGTTTCACAATAGATTTCTTAACCAAGCAAGGGATAGGGAGGATTATGGGGAATTAAACAGACAATTTTGATTATCTAAAATTGAAAAGCTTTTACTTAAACAAAATAAGTGCAGTGATAAATAGAATGGTAACAGTTAGCTAGGAAAATCTTTCCAGCAAATTTCTCTAATAAGGGTCTGTTATCCAAAATCTCTAGGGAATTGAGATATAGATAGATAGATAGATAGATAGATAGATAGATAGATGGATAGATAGATAGATATAGATATAGATAAGAACAAGAGCCATTTCCTGAGAGCAAAATTGTCAAAGTATATGAATAGTAGTTCACCAAGAAATTCAAGCTATCTAAACCCATATGAAATATGCTCTGTCACTAATAATAAAGGAATAAACATTAAAACAGTTCAGAGATTCTATCTTATATACAACAGACAGTTCAAAATGTCGGTTGTTAGACAAGCTCTGAGTTGATAGGTAAATTAATATATGGATGGTGGAACTGTCAGTTGGTCCAATTATTCTGGAAAGCATCTTGAAGTTGTATCCAAAAATCAATGAACTCTATCTTTTGAACCACATATACTGCCACTAAACAGAAAGAAAAAAGAAAGAGGGGGAGGGAAAAAAGAAAAAAAAGGAAAGAAGGTAGGAAGGGAAGGAAGGAAGGAGGGAGGGAGGAAGGGAGGAAGCAAAAGCAAAAGAAAACAAAAATGTTTCTAATAGCACTTTTTGGTGTAACAGAAATGGAAATAAAATGAATGCTCTTCATTTGGGGAAATGGTTCAACACATTTTGATATATGAAGATAATTTAATATTATTGTGCCATATTAAATTATGAAAAGGATAGATTAAGATAAACTCTAGTACTTGTATGAATTGATGCAGTGTGAAGCAAACAAAATCAGAAGAATAATCTATACAGTGACCACATCATAAAGGGAAACAACCATGGAAAAAATTTCGAACTATGATTAATGTAATGACCAATCATTAGTCTAGAAGACTGAAGATGAATCAGACTTGCCACCTTTCATTCAAGTCAAGTCAATAAGCATTTATTAAACACTATGTACCAAGCAATGTGCTAAATCCTGGAAATAAACATTCAAGCAAGAAAGAAGGACAGTCCTTGCCCTCAAGCAACTCACAGGGAAGAAATGCAAAAAAGAAAGGTGAAAATTAGCTTTGAATGAATTCACATTAAAAAAAAAGAAGTCCAACACTCTATCCCTGAGCCTCTTATTTAGAGTACCAAAAGTTAAAAAAGACTGTGTTGTAAAGACTGTGATATTCTTTTCCTCCCCTTCTCTACTGTCACCACAGAAACAAAAGAACTGGGACCCAGAAAGAAATATGAGACTGAGAGACATTTTCAGGGAGGGATAAAGGTAACTAAGACAGAAGTATGGTAGGGAAAGTCTGGAAAGTCAGGAGGGAAGCCTAGGGAGAAATGAAGACATGACTAGGCTGGGCATCATCCTTAAAAATGGAGATTCTATGAGAAACTAACCAGAGGGAGAGGTAGCAGGACAGAAGGTCTATATGGGTAAAGAAAAAAATAATATATTAACAATCAGAGGGTTGTTGACTCTATTGTGATATGGTTCAAAGAATCTTGTATGTTTTTGATACCTTGATTGAGGGGAGATTTTGAACATGGTGCTTTTGCTCTACCAAATAAAATTTTTATAGGCCACAAAATAAGCACAGTTGGTATCATTCTCTACCTCTTAATGTCAACTGATTGACCATAAATATGTGGACTTTTAGAATTCAATTTGCAGAAGTCTACTTATCTCCTCCACATATTTTCATCCATTATCACAGATGAAAAACCAATTGCTATTAAATCATTGTTAGATCTGTTGTACTTTTAGCCATCTCTTCTCTTCCTGCTAGTTTTATTTATAAAATGACTTTTAGATGAACTGGTTCAACGTGGTCTCACAATGAGCTTTCTGCAACTTCCTTTCCCTTCTAGACTCTCTTCTCTATTTTCAGACAACACTGCTCATTATTTTCCACTATTCTTCTTCTGAATATTTTGTGAATGAGTTTGTATTATGAATTGGTGTGGCCCTAGGCTCTTATGTCATTCCACTTGGCAAGGAGAATGTTTGATGTGTAAGGTAGTTCTTTGACTCTTTTGACTGCCTCCTTATGGAAATTCCTTTAAACTGGATGAAATTCTGTAGGAAATGGTAGCAATTAAAGTCAATGTTTTTTTTTTAATTTCATTGTTTCCCATTTTTTTGGCATCAATAGCTTATTTGAATTGTTTAAGTGGCATCCATTATAACTGTATACAGTATCTCCTCGTGGCTGAATAGAAATTGATTCCATTCACTCCTATGTTTTCTTCTCCAAGGTAAATCTATGAATCATTTATACTTTTAATTTTAAATTCCTTATATCTTCTAGTTTATATTTGTTTAAGAATGTCAAAATTAACGTAATTCATTTCTTCCAGTAGAGTATCAACTTGTAGGTCATGGGACAAAGCTCTATTATTTAGAGTTCCATTAAGTCATTTGTCTGTCTTGTCCAACTTTATGACCTCATTTGGGCTTTTCTTGGTAGAGATACTGGAATGGTTTCCCATTTCCTTCTCCAGCTTATTATATAGATGAGAAACTGAGGCACATAGGATTAAATGACTTCCCCAGGATCAGTAAGTGCCTGATGCCAGATTTGAACTCAAAAAAGATGCATCTTATTGATTCTAGGCCCAGCATTCTATCACTGTTTCTCTGATTTAGAGTACCAAAGGTTAAATAAGACTTTATAAGTGATGTAAAGATTGTGAAATTCTTTGCCTCCCCTTCTCTACTATCACCACAGAAACAAAAGAGCTGGGACCCAGGAAGAAATATAAGACTGGGAGACATTTTGTCTTATTTATTTTGATTTGGTTTTCCTTTTTTGTTTCGTGAGTTGCTAGTACCAAAAATTAGTAACTTAGTGATCAAACTATTCATAATGTGCTTCTCTGTATTTAGATAGACTAGATATAAGTCCACCAACAGGACAATAGTCAAAGCTATATTATCTATACTTATCACAGTATGTGTGACAGTGGTTTAGTTTGAAAATCCAGAATCACTTGCATGCTACAATGATGCACTGACATGGGACTTTTGAGGATGTGTCTTGTGCTTAGTAGGTGCTTGATAAATATTGAGTGAATGAATCTAAAAATAACAGTCCTCTCTGAACCTCTTCCTCAAAGTACACTGTGTGTTCATCCTTCATTGCCAAGGAAGACCATGCCATCAGAGAAATAATGACATAACTAATTTCAGCAGTACAAGTCTATTCATCAGGCCATTTTCTCAAGGTAACATACCTTAAGTGCCTTCTTCTACCTCCCTTGACTCCCTTCTCCCTTCCCCTGCCTCATCATTTCCCCTTCTGTCAAGGACTTGACTAATTTTATAGGCTCCTAAGGAAACTCTAAACTCCATCTGATGATCCAATGAGTCATTCACACACCTAAATATTATGTACATTCCACATAATCTCACTATGTGCTTGTTTATTACTTTTTTTATTGTCATTAGAGTCATAAATCCACAAAAGAGTTCCCATTCAAGTAAGGAGCTCTAAATGGTATGGCCAAAAGGACATTGGATCTAGAATAAGGGTATCTGAGTTCAAATCCCACCTCCAGCACCCACTTCCTTTGTAACCTTGAGTAAATTATTTAATTGCACCGTTTCATCTATAAAATGAGGTTGTTGGACTTGGTGACCTCGGAGGTGACTTCTAGTTCTAGATCCATAATTCTATCATCATATTCCACTTTGAAAATGCCTTTATACTTTTTGGAGGTACTCCATGTATGCTAAGTTAGGATACACAACAGATGTCTTCACAAAGTATCTTCACAAATACCCAGCTCTTTGGAGCATTTGATAGTCTATTATTCTTGAAAATACTTCTATTCTTGCCTTTCATGTTGTTGTATTTATCAGGTCGTATCTTTTACCAATCACTCTGTCACATTTAGCACTCGCATTTAGCAAACATTCATCAAACATTTTGTCTGTGAAGAATACCATAGTAAATGTACTTAGGGAAACACAGTTTGGATAAGAATCAGCTTCAGCCGTCATTCACCTTACATCATACAGTCTTACCCAAGTAGCCATCCTATCAGATAACATGTGAAAAGTGATGAAAGGACTGAGAGTCAGGGGGGACCTTAGAGATCATCAAAACTGATCCCTTTACTTTACACAAAATAAAGTAGCATGGATCCAGTTAGAGCATGATAGCCTTGGTTGCTGGTACAATCTTTTCTTTATTTGTAATACCTAGTATCTAGCATAACGATTTGGGTAGGTTGTAAGTACTTAATGGATGCTTAACTCATTCATTCATTCATGAAAATAATTACCATTGCATGACCTTGAATGAATGAATGAATGAGAAGGCATTCCTTAGGCACTCACTTTGTACAAATCATAGTGCTAAGCACCAGGGATCACAACAGAGGAAGGCAGGGCCATTACACCCTCATAGAACAAGTCTCTCCACCTCTATGGGACTCATGTCACGTTGTTCATTCAAATCTAGTTCTTCTGATTCCAAATCCAATGCTCTTTCCATTAAATCATGCTGCCCATGCTTTTGCACCAGGGAAATGCTGGCGAGGTACTATGTGAAGTCTTGGAGGTAAAGTCATTATCAACTAGAACAATGACAACAGGTTTTACAGAAGAGGTGAAATTTCCACTGGAATTTACAAGTTCAGCTGGAAGGTGGAAGTAAACAGAGTATCTCAACACAGGAAACGCTGTGTAATGTCTAGGTCAAAAATCAGTGCACAGTACATACAGTACTACATACAATGCTTCGCTATGGCTGGAATGTGGAAGCTATGTAATTGGGTGTGGGATAAGAACGGAAACGTATGATTAGTTTAGATCCCGGTACATCTTGAATGTCAACTAAGGAGTACATATGTGAGTCAGTCAGCCTAAAGTAAGTCTAGAAATACTGGTGAAGATAATTAACAAGGGTAAGGAAATGTTCTCCCTGCCTCAAGCTTCTCCTCTCCCTAATCTGGTCTACATATCACATTAATTTTATCATGTCATGCCTTGGTTCATAAACTTTCCATGGCTCTCCATTGCCTAGTGAATAAAATCCAGACTTATCTGAGCATTCAAACTTCTGCATAATCTGGGCCTCTCCTATAAACTCAACCTGATTTACCACTATAACACAAAGGTTTCTGCTTCAAGTTGATCTGTTCACTATTATCCAAATCCACCATGCTCAGGTTTCACTGTAAACATTTAGTCATACTGTTCCTCTCACTGGAAAATCCCTTTCTTATTTTTTTCTACCTATCCAGAGCACACCTGTCTTCCTGAACGTAGCTCGAACCGCATGCTTACCATGAAGACTTCTCAGGCCACTATTGCTCATACTGAATTCTGTAAAGGTATATTACTTATCATCTACATTGTTCATTTAAGTGGTTAATCATATGCTACTTTACATATTTTACCTATTTCATTTATGTATGCATGTATGGGCCTACACCTGTGTAGTAGGTGTATTATAATGTGTAATATAATATATAATAAGAATATGTAAAATAATACATGAGTGTTATTATACCACTAAATGAACTAATCCTAGAATGTAGATTTGTGAGGAGAAAGTAGTTCTACCTACCTTGATCACTACATATTGTTTTCACTCTCTGGCTACTTCACTTTGACTGAAGAGCATCCAGTTAAGAAATGTTTGTGGGTTATACTGTATTGTTAATTATATTGTAGTTATTTATGCATGTCATGTACTTCCTAACCAGTTCTAATTTATCTCATTCAATAACTAGTCCAATGATTTATACATAGAAGGATCATAGACTCATCAACATTGAGTTAGAAGGGACTTCTAGAAATCATCCAGTAAAATCTCCTCATTTTACAGAAGAGGAAACTGAGGTTCACAGAAATGATGCCCAAGGTAATATAGAAAAAAAGAGAGCTGTGCCTTTTAATACCAGACCCTTTGAACAATTCATTGAGCTGAACTGAATTCAATCAAACAAACAAACAAAAAATTTTTCAATCAGTAAACACCCAACATTTGGCACAGTGTTCAGCATAAAATAAGCATTTAAATGGAGTATTCAGTCATTTAGTTAACTCCTTTTTTCATGTTGATCAACATATATACAGTTAGCTGAGAAAAAGTTTTTCTTCATAGTCTTTTCAATTCAAATGTTTATCCTGAGAACTATTATTACACGCAACAAGAAGTCAAAAGTTAGAACTCAGAACACATTTTTTATTCTTAAGAAAATAATTCCATATTAACAGTCAACTAAAAAAAATTGTCAACTTTTTTCTTCACATAAATTTTGCAGGTCCAAAGAAATGTTATTCCATTCCAATGTTTTCTATACAATGAGAAAGACCAATCTGCTCCACCTGCTTTGAAAAAAAATGTAGTTTTATTGATGTCAAATAAAAGACAATAAATTGAGATGGAAATCAGATTCTGGGGAAAGTACCATATAATTTTATTAAGGGTAGTCATTGCTGTAACTCATAAGCTAAAAATAGCCTTATCAGAAAAGTTTCGAAGATAAAAAAATGAAGATAAGAATCTTTAACTTTCAAAAGGATGGTAGTCATGCAAAGATTTAAAAATTTTAAAAGGAAATAATTCACATTTTCTCCCTTACGTACTATATTCCTATATGCAGAAATGGTTCTCCAACCTTTATTCTTTGGCATTTCATTTAATTATATTAGGATTCATTTTTCCTTTGTTGCTTAGTCATGCAATCACAATATAGCAGCAAAAATGCCAAAAAAGAAATATTTACAAATTGGCAAGGCCAACTCTGGGGAAAACCAGGAAGTTTGATGGTTTGTCTTCAGGTTTCCTTGCCTTTAGCTCTTTCCTTCCCACCAGGTAGATAACCTAGACCTTTAATATTTCCAACCTTTCTTCCTTCTGTTTCCATAAATAAACCCTATAGTTTATCCAAGTTTATTTCTACACTAGTTTCCCAAAACATTCCTGATACATTCCCTAAATCCACACATTTGCTCAGAGAATTCTCCCTGCCCAGAAAGTTGCCCTCTTCCAACAATCAAAAAAACATTCATTTAGCCCCTACTATATTCCAGCAACAGTGCTAGCCTTTGGTGTTACAAAAACCAAAAGTAAAAGAAAAAAGAAACATTACCTTCTTTCAAGGAACTTACATTATTCTGAAGACATGTACACAAATAGGTGTCATTTAATCCTCCTTCCTCATTTTACAGATGGTAAAACTGAGGTTTAAGGAGGTTAAATGATGTGCCCAGTCAAGGCAAGATTTGAACAAGGTTCTCAGACTTCAAAGCCAATGCTCAACCCATTTTACCCACTCTGCTTTTTGAAAGCTAAGTATTCTAAAAGGCAAAAGTAAGGAGGGAATATATCCAAGGTGCATGCAAAGACAAAGGGAGAAATGAAAATTTTGGTTAAGGGAATAGATCCTCACCACCTATTCAAATCCTACCTAGCCCTCAAGTCCAATCTCCTGTGTAATGCTTACTCCCACTTTAGCCCAAAGTAATCAATTACTTCCTCCTCTGACCTTTTAATGGTTATACCATTTATTTCACTCCTATACCACTCAATGGTTATGTCCTTCATTTCACAACCAGCATTTGGTTTTATGCTGTTAGCTTTCTGTGTGTATAAAGTGTATATATACCTTGTCTGATCAAATGGAAAGTTTGGACAACCTCATATTTCTTTGTATCCCCTACTATACCTATGATGGCACTTGTACTAGGTGGTCAATAAACATTTGTTGATTCATCGAAAAGTATTCTACACAGTCTTTTTCTCACTTTTTCAACCCAAGGAGGGGATCATATCTATGGTGAAAGAAGATTCTTCATTTAACATGTCTTAACTGGGGCATTAAACTCACTGTGTAAAATTTACTGACTGCTATAGGTGTATTTTTCTATACTTTTTCTTCTGGATACATAAAAAACTGTGTGTGAAGTCAATAAAAACAAAGCAAAGAAAACATTGGTAATCTATATGTTTGGCCTTAAAGACCAAAATAAATGATACCACAAAAGACTTTACTGTCAAACATCACTTTGTAGTCCTCCATGGGTGTCTGCCCTGGGTTATGAATGATATTATTAGTTCTACAGACATTTTTATGGTTTATTGCAATCTTGGTAGAAGTCTTTAACCTCATGACATTTGATGCAATGAAAAAGCTCAAAAATACCTACAGTTATTTCAAATAAAAAGAAATACACTTGCTTTTTCTATTTTGACTATACTCTGAAGTCTATGGATTTTCTTCAAAATCATTTCAGCAGTCAAGTAGCAGTCTTATGGTGCATTAAAATTTGCACACCTGAGTGGCTATTAGACTCCCACCTGCCAAAACAATTATGGAAGCAGGAATTGGTCTGCAATCCCCAGATTTTTTTTTTACTCTTTACATACTGTCTACAACTCAAAAGGCCATAGAACCATAAATTTCTAGATTATAAAAGAAATGTTAGAAGTCTTCTCATTCAAACCCCTGACAAACTAAAAGGTGGATTCTATAACATCTTTTAAGGCATGTTCATTCGTCTCTCCCTCATGACCTCCAGAATTAGAGAAGTTACCATCTTATGAAATGGTGCATTCCATTTTTCAGAAAATAATAATTCATGTGTTCAACAAATCTTCATTAAGCATCTGTTGTGTGTATTTGCCCTTCGTTGCTGAAGAAGACCATGCCATCAGAGAAATGATGACATGACTTGCACTTGACTTTGTTTTGAGTGAGGGAGGGCTGTGAAGGTCACCAGCCTCACTTCTTCTCCAGAGCTATCTGAATCCAGTGACCAGATATTCATCAGGATGACTGGAGATGACCCAGAATGAGGCAGTGGGAGTTAAATGACTTGCCCAAGTCACACAGCTAGTGAGTGTCAAATGACTGAGGTGAGATTTGAACTCAGGTTCTTCTGACTCTTGCACTGGTGCTCTATCCACTGCACCACCTAGCTGCCCTCATTAAGCATCTACTCTACAAGAGAAGATAACAAGTTCAAATAACGCATGGTTCCTGCCCTCTGGGAATTGATAAGATACAATCACATAATTATATATATACATATATAACACACATATGTATATACATATATATGTACATATACACACATATGTGTGTATATACATATATGTATATGTACATAAGTATGTATATCTATATCTCTAGATAAAGAGAGATAACATTGCCTGATAAGTTCATTAGAAAGGTGAGAAACTTTAGAAAGCTCTTCCTTACATTGAAGCAACAACTGACATCCTGTGCTTTCCATCTATTTGGCCCATGTTCTTCCCTCTAAAATTATGCACAGCAATTCTGGGCTCAAAGCTGGGAAACATTTTACTGGCCACATATACAAGAAATGGCAAGTATTTGAGTAGGCAAAGAGAAGACAATGACCTTGTTCTCTGGCCTTAGCATTGGTCAAACAGACTAATTTATAAATAGAAGATGAGATAGACAGATAGACAGACAGATAGATAGATCAATAGACAGATAGATAGATAGATAGATAGATAGATAGATAGATAGATAGAACATTCATCAAGGGATTACTATTGCTAAGACCAAAGGATACCAACAAAACAAAGTAAGATAGCACCCGTCCTTAAAATTTACATCTAATGAGGGAAAATAGCAAATAAAAAGAAGCTAGAAAAGGCAAGTTAGAAGCTACATGGTATGGAGATAGTCAAGAAGGACATGGAGGTCTGATTCCATGTACGATAAGATGAAAGACCTTTAAACACCCTAACCCCTATGATTTTCCCCCTTCTATCCTTTTGCAATGAAGAGTAAAACAGTCTAGGCTTAAAAATAAACAAGATAGGGGTTTCTGAATGCAGGAGTTTCCTAGACTAGCATCATGGTAAAATCTAGGGTTTAAGATTATCTCTTTGGCAATTATGTGAAAGATGAGTTGGAATTGGAGAGATGAGAGACAGGGAGATAACTAAGAAGCAATTGCAATAGTCAAAGTGGTGAGAAATTAAGGGCCTAAACTAGGATTGTGGCCACATGGGTGGAGAGAAGGTTGTGAAATATTTACAGAGAAGGAATCACCAAGATTTAGCAATTGATTAGATATGTGGGGCAAGCCAGCATCAGAGGTTAAGGATGATTCTCAAGTTATGAATGTGGATGACTAAACATAAAATTCAGTAGAGAGATATGTGTTTATTTGGTTGGTTGGGTGGTTGGTTGGTTTTAAAGTGAAGTAGAAACTAGGGAGGGAATGCCTACAGGCATTCAGTTGGAAAAGTGAAATAGGGGAACTGAAGCTTAGAGAAGAGACTTAGATATGTAGATACTGAAAATCTCCAAAATAAAGTTGAGGTAATACTCATGTTTGGTTTTCTCCATCTATGTAGAGATAACTACCATGTTCTTTTTTTACAGGAACTGCTATTTATTTAAATATGCCCTAACAGATGCTGGTTCAGTTGACTTTTTTAACCTAAATATAAAATGCAACATATGTCTCTGTTAAATTTAGTTTTCTTCTATCTGCAGTAGTGGAAGAAATATCACAACAACCAAAAAAAAAAAAGATGACAAGATCATCAAAGTATCATAATATATAGAGTGTTATCCTATCACCCCATTCTATATGAGCCTTCATTGCCAAATTTCAATTGGGAATTCCACACTACCAAGACCTAGTGGTACATACACATAAAGTTCTTTTAAAGTCAGCACAGTCAACTTCTTTGCTCACAGCTCAGGAGATACCCTTTCTCACAAAAGACTAGTTCTCAACTCTACAAACACAGATTAATAATAGGTACAGCCTGATTTCAAAGAAGGTGAATAGGATCTTTCTTATACTCTCTACCTAAGTTCCAAAAAAGAAAAGAAAAGAAAATTTCTACAAAGACCTCTTCAAAATTAAATTGACAGATCCCTTCTAGAAGAACTCAATATACAAAGTTTCTATCAGATAAAGGGAAGCTATTTTTTCCTCCATTGGGATATATGGGGGATTCAAGAAGGACTAACCTGTCTGGTGTAAGGACTTTTGGAACCCTTTTCAGGGTTGCTCATTCACTTTGGGTGCTCACCAGTCACCCAGCTCTCACTTGCAGCATGTGCAATGGCAACATCCTGATAAAACTATCTCAGCAGATGGCTAAACCAGGTTGAAGGTAACCAAGGGACCTCAACCCCATTGACAAGTTAAAGGAATATCTACCCTAAGCATGTGAAAACTTTCCCTGGCAGAATGGGCAGATGAGAACAATTTGTTCCTCCAGTCACGAAGGTGGCTAAAGCAGGTGCTGTGGAGCACTTGGAGCTTGATCAAACACTGAAGACTCCAAGGTCATCCACTGAACCCTAAGCCATTACCATTTCCAGCCATCCTGACTTTTGTCTTACTGCTAGTCTTTGATGACTCTAGAAGAGAGAGTAAGGCTAATGACTGTGCAATTCTGACTCAGTTCAATCCAATTCACCTGCAAGTCAAGACATCACCCCATAATGTCATGGCCTCTTCAAAAATGAAGGAAGACTACTATTTCTTCCACCACATAAGAAATGTTTAAAATATAAAAGACTCATAAGGGAGCATTAACCAATCATTAGAACATGGCACAATAACCTGGCATCTATTATATGTTCCCAGGAGGTAAAGACAACTTTATAGGACTGCTTAACAGATATTTCACTTTCACCTTGGATCTGTATTGTTCAAGTTACTCACAAGTCCTAGCAAGTCAGGGCATAGCTTGACCTTTGAGGCCATTGAATTCAATCTCTCCATTTGACACATAAGGAAATGAAGTAGACAAAGGATAAATGATTTGTCAATGGTCATACAGAGCAAACACTTGAACTCAAATCTTTCTGACTGTCTAACACGCTATTCTCAACTCCATGATGCCTTACCATCATGCATACTCATTGTATTTTAAGCTCAAATTTATTTGATTCCCATAATTTTCACATTAATATATAGATAGCTAAGTATCATTTTTTATTTTCTTTCCAGTATTTTTCTTTTATGAATTTCTGAGTATCATTTGCACTGTTATTCTTTCTATTTCATACTGGTTGTTGTACTCCAGAATGTCTAATTTCACATGTGTGTGCATATATGTACATGTATATATATGCATGTCTATACACATATATGTATATTTATACATATATATATCAGCACCTTATTTCTTCTTCTATTTTCAATTTCAAATCCTCTTAGTCAGAATAATGAGTTTCCAAATAAGAATTCTTTCCATTTCTTGCTATATGAAATCCATCCTTAGCCATGAGATAACATTTTCTTTATCATTGCTTGAATTTAACCTTTTGAGAATTGGGTCGCTATAGTGTGTGTGCACACACATGTGTGTGTGAATTCCAAATTTGAAGAACAAAAAATCTTTAACAAAAAAGGAATGTCTAATCATGTATGAATATGTAAAATAAATGTTCATGCCTGGGAGAACTTATTCTTTTTAGAATAAATTAATTACCTTCTCTGGGAGTTGCTACCTTTCTTTTTTCTTGCCTTTATGATTTCTAGGAAAGAAAGCCAGGTTTGTGAAATGGAAAGAGGAGACAGGGCAGCTTTAGAAGACTGGCTTGAACATTAAATTTCAAGTACTCACTGGGATGATGCCATCAAGATGATCTGATCACTTGGCCCCTGACGTTCCAAAAGAAAACTCATGACCAAAACCCCTCATTAACTGCCATTAACTTCAGGAGACCATTCCTTAAGCAATCTCATTTTTCACTATGTTCTGCTAAAGCAAAGTCAGTCAAATCAACTTACATTGTGTCAACATCTCCCACCTACAAATCAGCACACAAGTAGGAATATCTTTCTACACACATGCACATACACACGTGCACACACACACACTCACACAATGTGCATTTTAAATGCCCTCCCTAGCTTCTCTTTGTCCATCTCCTTCAAAACTTTGCACGTCACCTCTTCTTTGAAGCCCTCTTTGACTAGCATGACCTAATCTAATGATTTTATTTACTATAACAGTCTCTCCAGTCATTTCTAAGATGGTAACAAGTTCATGGGCATTGTCTCAGACCTACTGAGGCCTGAGAAAAACCTCAATTTAAAAAGACCACTTAACATGAAAAGGCCACTCTTTCACTTAAATCCAATTCACACAAAATTCAAACCATCCCCCCTGTGATGTCATTAGCCCTCTTTGAGAACAAAGGCAAGACCAGTGTTCTTGCTTGAGGTCTCTACAAAGAGAGGACCTCCAGAGCAAATGTTGTGAATGGAACCTTTGTCAAACATACTTCTTACACATATGCTACTGTTACGGTCTAAATTTAGGCCTTCTCCTCCTCTGTGGATGCTGTGTATATTTGTGGGAAGGAGCGAACCAGGTTCTTAGGAGAATGTTTTGTACTAATTGTCTTTATCATGCCCTCTGAGGACCCAGCCTGCCAATTCAAGTTGGGACATAGTGCCTCCTCCTCCTCCTCTTCCTCCTTTTTTCCCTTACCACATGTGATCCCTCTCTTCATCTGGGGCATCATTTTTCAGTCATGTCCAACTCTTTATGACCCCATTCGGGGCTTTTGGCAAAGATACTGGAGTGATTGGACATTAGCTCATTTTACAGCTGAGGAAACTAAGGTTCACAGGGTTAAGTCACACAGCTAGTGTCTGAGGCCAGATTTGAACTCAGGAAGATGAGTCTTCCTGACTTTCAGGTCCAGCACTCTATCCACTGCACCACCAAGCTACCCAGAAAAGGGGGAAACAATTGAGACACGTTATGAAGGCAGAATTGACAATTTGCGAGCTAATTTAATGTAGGTTATTGTTGAGTCCTTACTTAAACTGGGATAAAAAAGATAAGCACCCCTACTACTCTAGTTTACCAAAAATAAAATTATAAGCTCTTATCTCACAATATAATAGCTCATCAGTGGCTAATACAGCTTACATAGTGCTTTGAGATTTATAAAGTACATTACATATTGGCACATAAACAGGAGTTCAATTCCGTAGCATCAGCAGCTGGTACAGTGGAGGTGCCTCAGGGCAGATCCAGGGGTCTGAAAGGGGACCTCATTAAAAAACACACCCTAGCGTGGACCTGACCCTTCAGAGCAGTCTTCATCTGACCTGACCTTCCAGAGCTCCATTTGATCAGGGAAAACACAAGCCAAGCAGAAACTCCTAACACAGGTTCAGGTAACTCCAGGGAAGCAAAAGCAGGAGTTGTTTCTTCACCTCTGTGTGGAACTACCAAACAGAAGAGCAGTAGAGAGAGGTTAAGTGCGTTACCTTTACCTACATAGCAGCAGGAATGGGTTTAAACCAGGATTAAAATGCATCCGTTTTGTTGAATTCCTTCTATGCTCTGTCCACTGAATCTTGCCCAGAGTCTGACAGCAGGAAATGCCATATCCTTTCGCTAATGATACCAGTGTTGTCAAACTCACATAGAAAAGGATCCCTGTAGTTTACATGTTGGCTTAGAAAACCACAAATTAGTATTATCTGCGTTGTGTTGTACTTTTATTTATTTTGTTAAACATTTCCCAATTACACATTAATCTGATTCAGCCTCTCCATGCCAGATGTTTAACACTTCTGTACTAAACCAATGGAAGCTATTATTACTGATTCACAACAGTAATTCTTTGAAGTTTGGCACAATGGGAATTATTAATACCATTTTATAATTGAGGAAATTGAGAACCAGAGAGATTAACTAAATTGCCCAGATAACACAAGTAGTAGTTAGAGATAAAGCTGGGACCTGAACTCTGGTTTTCTGATCCCATGTCCATCTCTTGGCCATACCATTATGTTTCAATGTCTTCTAACATACATTATTCTGGTCATAAATGCTCAAATATGTGTATACACACACATAAATATATACATATTGGCACACATACCTGTAGTCATATATGTGTATTTACATGTATATATTCACATGCCCATTTGAATGTGTTTGTAACATACATAAACACATACACATATAAGTACATAGACCTAATGTATCCATACATGTATGCATTATACATTACACGCACATATCCATGCTCCGTATTTGAGAATGTTTGTAATATCTGTATATGGGTATATAAGTGTGAAATTGTATTTGGTTAGACAATTTCACCAACCAGATGTTAGAGTAATTCCTCAGGGACTCTGGCTTCAGACTAACAAAACTTAACCCATAGATGCAAAAACTGACCAGAAAGACTGCAATGAGCCCCATTTATCTAATGATGTTACATCAGCACATTCTATTACTTTTCATATTTTGTTTTTGTCTTAAATACTAATTGGATCTGATAATCTAAACCACATCTGATCACAAACATTCTATATATATACTAAAAAAGGAAAGTTGAGGGGAGAAGTTCAGCCATTTAAAGGTGTTATATCTCCAGTCAGAGCCAAGTTCCTAAAGGGTTAGTATTGAAATGGCCAAGCTAAATAAGACACAATTGGTGCTAACTTAGCTTTCAAGGGTTCCCAAGTGTGGTTTTATGAGTGCCTGGAGGGATGAGTTAGCCCCAATTGTGTCTTGTTTAATTTGGCAGTTCCAATGACTAACCCTTTTCGAACTTGGCTTGAGTTTTAGATCTCACACCTCTACTTGTCTCAACTTTATTTCTAACTTGGCTTTTTCTTTACATGTTAAATGTTTTTGATTAGGTATCACTCTAAAAGAATTTATAAGTGGTTTCTTTCCACTAGTGTCTGGATTGATCAAGGTCAGGTGGGTTTCCACTATTAAATGATTTAACACTTCACCCACCCCAGCTAGTGTCTGCAACTTCAGAGTTCATCTTCTGGGTGGGAGGCCAAAATGTGAGATCAGCCAAAGCGGGAAGGAAAACTAATACTCTCTTTTTCACTCCCTCTGAATGGCATTTACAGTAAAGATAGATTTCTTGGCTGATTAAATTTAGTAGAGGGACAAAGGAGAGAAGGGGAAGAGAGGTTCAAATCCTGGCTTTGTAATATACCTGTGTGACTTGGAGCAAACCACTTAACCTTCTCTGAGTCTTAGTTTCCTGAATTACTAAATTAGGGTGCTGAAATAGATACCATTAAATCTTTATTCCCTTTCGTCACTGACTAGTGCTTGTATTTTCTAGCTGAGAGGATAAAATGTTCTGAGATTAGCCAATAAGGAACATTACGACATATAATCTGTGACTTTATCTAATTAGAGTGAAAAGCTATTAAACACATTAATTCTACTACATTATATACTTGAAAAAGCAACTTTGCATTTATTTTAGTCAGGGGTTGTTTTTTTCCCCATCTGTAATATGACTATATGTCATAGGTTGGATTTTAACCTTGATTTCAAGTCTCATGCTCTTTCTCCTACACTGCACTGCCCCTCAACTATACCCAATAGAAACATGAAAAAGTAGCAAGACATTGTTCAAGATGACCCACTCATACGATAGTGTGTCTAATGTTATCCCAGTACTTAAGAGGAAAGTAGTTAAAGAGGTATTATGACTGTCAGAGATCAGCTATTATCTGAGATTAATTCAACAAATCATAGGATTATAGAACCATAAGTCTAAAGCCAGAAGGGGCCTCAGAGAACATATCGTCTAAAACACCTTAATTTTATGAATCAAGAAAAAAACCATGAGAAGTTAAATGATTTGTGCAAGGTCACATAAGTAGTTAATGACAATCAGAATTTGAATCAACCTCTAATGACACTAAATATAACTGCCTTTCCATTGTACTATGCTAACATTTATCTAACAATTAAAGGTCTACAAAGAATCTTACTTAACACTGTCTCATTTAACGATAGCCCTGTGATGTCAGGGAGTTACTATCTTTGTGATACTCGGAACCTCAGTTTCCTTTTCATCTATAAAATAATACCTGGATTACTGACCTTGAAAGATAAACATTTTAGCAAAGGAATTAATAAATGAAAAGGAATTTCATAAAGTTGTAGATGGCATACATATCAAATGTAGCACATGTCATAAAGCTAGAAAAAATGGCCAATTCGTTGGTTAACAGAGGCAGAATGCAAAAGTATCTTTATAAGCTAAAACTTAAGTAATAGGAATGGATATAAAACCCTAGACTTGGATTAAAACAAGAACAACTCTACAAACATAAGACGGGGAGGGTGTCGTAAAAATAAGAGTAGATGTTCCAATGAAACATCTAATTCTAGTTCAAAATGAGTCTACAGTGTGGTGGATCATCCAAAAATCTAATATGATCTGGGGTTACACGGAGAAAATCCTCCTCGAGGATGTACTAGTAAATGTTTAACAACCAGTTTGGAAAGGAGGGACACTGTCCTCTAGACAGGCTTTTAAATTTAGTCTGCATTATTAACACCTTCTTAACTCTGAACAATCAACAAAACAATAGATCAAGACCTGATCTGTAGCAATTTCTGAGGACTAAATGCTCACGATGAAATTTTAACAATGAGCTCCACAAGCCAAACTGACCCAGCACACCCCTAGCTGGGGTGTACAGAACAGGGAGATCATAATCCTCCTACTCTCAGATCTAGTTAGAAAGCATCTAAAGCAGGGGTTGGGACCCTGGGCACTGGAGGCCACCCGTGGCCTTCTAGGTCCTTGAGTATGACCTTTTGACTGAGTCCAAGTTTTACCAACAACTTGGACTCAGTCAAAAGATAGCACTTGAGGACCTAGAGTGCCACATGGGTTCTTGAGGCCTCGGGTTCCCTAAAGCATTGGATTCTGTTCAGGCACCACATTTTGGGAAGAATGTAGACACACAGAAGCACTTTGAGAGAAGAACAACCAACATGGTGAGAGGACTAGAGACCTTGGCATATGTGGACATTGGATAGGTGGCACAGTGAATTGAGTACTGGATCTAGGATCAGGAAGGCCTGAATTCAAACTCAGCCTCAGGTGCTTCCTAGATGAGGGACCCTGGGCAAGGCACTTAACCTCTGTCTGCCCTAGTTTTCTCATCTGTAAAAGAAGGAGATATTTCCCAGAGCTATTCAAGACTCAATTGAGAAAAAATTTATAAAGCCCTTTGCAAGTCTTCAAACACTTAATAAATGCTAGCAATTATGATTATAAATTGAGGAAACTGATAATGTTTAGAGTGAGGAAAAGAAGACTGAGAGGGTTGATAACTATCTTCAAATATATGAATTACAGACATAGAAAGTAGACTAGATTTGTTTTGCTTGGGTTCAGAGGGAAGAACTATGAGTAAATGAAAAAGTGACAGCTTTGGGATCAATTTAAGGAAAAACTAATGGTTCAAGCTTTTTCAAGAATAATGGACTGTCTTAAGAGAAATGAACTCTTCACAAAAGATCTTCAAATGGAGACTAGATTATCATTTCTCAGGGATGTTGTAGGGACACACCTCTTTAGGGATTTGTTGGATTAGATGACCTCTAAGATCTCTTTCAATTCTGAAATTTTGTGACACTACACATAATCTGTACATAATCAAACAACAACCCTGGGAAGTAGGTATTATAGTATCTTCATTGCACAGCTGAGAAACTGAAAGAAACAGAGGTCAAATGACTGGTACAAGGTCACTCAGTTAAATGTCTGAAGCTCAATTAGAACTAGGGTCTTCCTGATTCTATGGCCAGTTCTCTCTCAAATGTAAGCTAGAGATTTTGTACTTTATCCTATAAGCAATGACAAACCCACTGAAGTTATTACAAGTAGGGAAATAGCAAAGTCATATTAACTTATCTATAGGATTGTTCTGGTAGATTTGTGACAAATGGATTAGAATGCAGAGAAACCAGAGGCAAGATGGCCCTTTAGATAACTACCACCCTATTCTGGGTGAAGGACAGTGAACCAGTGTTAGCAGTTGGAATAAAGAGGAGGAACACAGACGAAATTGGAGGTAACGTGGCTAGGACTTTAGCAATTAATTGGATTGGGGAGGGGGTGGTAAAAGAAAGTGGCTTTTAGGGATCTTCCAAGAATTGACATTAATTGTACCCATTTGGTACACAAAGGAAGTGAAAGGTTATTAATAAACTTAACATGAGAAATTAAAAACCCTGCTCTCTACTCCCCCACCTGCTCACCCAGGCACTCATTCTCTCCATGGAATCCCTTTATATGGTTCAGAAATGTGTAATTTCAGATATAGCTTCCATGAGCATCATTTCCCTCATCCGGAAAATAAAGGGGTTAGATTAGTTGATTTCTTAGATTCCTTCCAGCTTTAGCCCTATGATCCTCTGACACTTTATATAATCCAATGGGGCTTTTTCAGCATAGCCCCACAAAGAAAATAACTGCATAGGGAACCCCTGTGACCCAGAATACAGAGACCTGCCTTATTTTACATACACCTCACTCTCTCCCTGATTGAGTCCTAGCATACACACGGGGCTGCAGAATCCAACCTTCAATCACATTAAAAATCCCATGGTTCACCCTAAAATTTTTTCTCTCTGTCTCCCACACTCACAGCTTCTGACATTCCCACTCACGTAGCATAAAATGACTTTCATTGACACACACGGAGTTGTTAAGACCTTAATGTTGCTATCTCTTAGTCCACTGCTCTCAGCCTCACAAGCAGAAGCCATGAAAGAATGTCCTCTACCTTCTTAAAACAAAAGGCCCATACAGGCGGATTTCAGAAAAACCTGGAAAGACTTACATGAACTCATGCCGAGTGAGGGGAGCAGAACAAGGGGAACATTTTACACAGTTACAGTCATATTTGTGATGACTAACTGTGATAGATTTGACCCTTTTCAGCAATGGAAGGTTCTAAGACAACTCCAAAGGGCTCATGATGGAAAATGCTATTCACATCCAGAGAATTGCAGAGTCTGAATCCAGATGGAAGCATACTGTTTGTTCTCTCTCTTTTTTGTTTTGTTTTGTTTCTTCTTTCTTGTGGTTCATTCTGTTGGTTTTCATTCTTCTTTGCAACATGACTAATGTGAAAATATGTTCAATATGAATGTATATAGAGAGCCTATATCAGACTGCATTCTATCTTGAAGAGGAGGAATGGGGAAGGAGAGGAAGAAAATTTAAAACTCAAAAGCTTGTGGAACTGAATGTTGTAAACTAAAAATAAATAAAAACATTTTAAAAATACCCCAAACAGAGCTTTGTGTCCTTATTGTTTCCTTCAAACATCTATGCCCCATCTACAAACTAGGATGATGGGGGACTTGGCAGTGTCATCAAAAACAGGGAAACTGGGAGGAGAGTGTAATGGTAATTTAAATGGGAAGATCTTTCCCATTCATTAGGCCCAAATGACCTGCCTGGGTAACAGGGAAGTCTGAGTCACATGGAGCCTGTGGTGGGAGGAGTTTGCTGAACAGGTGGAACAGGAGCTAGAGCAGAGCTGAGGGGAAGTTAGTCTGAGAGCAGTCAGAGCTAGGAAGGATGTAGACTACTGGCTAGTGTGAATGAAAGAACTTTTTTGTGATTTTGGTTAAGGGAGTTGGTTTGTGGGAAGCCTAGCAGGGGAAAGGCTTGGAGATGGTGTTGTCTTCTATATTGTTATTGTGTAAAGATTATGATGGATTTGGCTTTCTGCTGTCTGAAAAAATGTCTTGGTTCTGTCTTTCATGTGGAGAGTCTGTTGTATTTCGCAATTCAGAATTGTGTTTGCATATTCATGGCTTCTGTAGATGCTGTGGATATTGTGTTGGTGCTACAGAGAGGCAAGTTTAGGAGATAAGATGACATATTCAACTTGGGCATGAAATTCCAGGTAGAGATGCCCAGTAGGCAGTTTGAAATGGAGGGCAGAAGCTCAAGGTAAACATTGGGAGTAGATATATACATACATATATCTGTTTGTACATAATTATTCCCATGTGGGGCACAAAGGAAATTTTGTTTTAAAAAACCCTCATTATTTTCATTGTAAGGCTATATATTGCACAAAATCTTGTGACATGGTAAGTAGGTGGTGCCAGGGTTATTATCCCCATTTTATAGATGAGAAAAATTAAGATGAGGAAGGTTATTTACTTGCCAATAACAAAACGAATACATGACAGAACTGATGTTCTAACTCCAAATAAGCTCAATATGAGAAGTCACTAATCCACTAACCCATGTGCATATGGGTATATACATGTATGTGTTTCTTATATATGTCCCTGCATATGTATTCTTGTGTATTTGAATCTATAACTACATGACTAGTCATATACACCTACATATTTGGGTAAATATAGGTATATGTATTATCCATATATATCACATGTATAATCTATAACCACATGGCTTATATATATGTATATATATAAAACTATAGTTGCATATATAAATATATCTATAATGTATATGTATTCATGCATGCAGATGTATATCTACATATATATCTATGTATATCTACATATATATATAATTTTTGGAAGTGATATACATTAAGGTGATCATTGAAATCTTAGAAACAGATGAGATCATTAAAGAATAGACTGGAGAGATAGAGAAAAAAGGAGGCTATTGGCAAGTTCTTAGGGAAAATCTTATTTCAAGGATTGGAGAGGAGGAGTCAGAATAGGAAGTCAAGAAAGTTTAACATTAGGTAGAAGAATCAGAAGAAAGAATTGCCTTAGAAATGTGGAAAAGAGAATTTCCTGAATGAGGGATAGGTAATCAATGGTAAAATTTCATAAGGAGACTAAAGACTGAGAAAAGCTCAAAGGATTTAGGAAGTGACCTCCTTGGGCAGCTAGGTGGACCAGTGGATAGTGTACCACTCTATCTTCTTGATAGAATCATCTTCTTGAATTTAGATCTGGGCTCAAACACTTACTAACTGTGTGACCCTGGGCAAGTCATTTAACCCTGTTTGCCTCAGTTCCTTATCTGCAAAATGAGCTAGAGAAGGAAATGGCAAACCATTCCAGTATCTTTGCCAAGTCCAAATGGGGTGACATGAACATGTCATTGGAAAGGGCTTACTCCAGAGAGTTATGGAAGCAGATGTTAGACTGGAAGTTATTGAGGAGAAGCATGTGACAAGGAAATAGTAGTAACAAATATAAACTATTCTTCACAGCAGCAGAGCAGAAACGAGGAAGACAAATACAGGCATATCTAGGCTTAATGTTAGGAAAACACTTATTAATAATTCAAGCTGTCCAAAACTGGAAAGGGTTACCTCAAGAAGGAGTGGATCTCTCTTCAATGGATGTCTTTAGGAAGATCCTGGATGACTCCTTGCTGGGGATGCTATAATGGTGTTGGACAATCCTTTGTATATGGATTGGATTAAATGGTTCCTTAGGTCACTTACTTTTCTCAAATTCTGTGATTGTATAAAAATCATAGGATCCTAGACTGAGAGATGGAAAAGAAAGACTTTTTATGTCTTCTAATTTAGCTTCTTCGTTTTACAGATGAGGAAACTGAGGCTCAAGGAGGTCAATTGACTTGCTCAAGGTCCAAGCTAGCAGCAGGGCTGTGATTCACATCCAGATTCCCTTATTCCAAATCTAGCACTTTCAACTTTTTCATGCTGCTTTGAGATATGCCTAGATCATTATCAGAAAGATTTTATGGAGAAAACAATGAAAGGAGAGTTATTAATGTCCTCTCAATCATCTCTTTTCGGGATAAAAATAACGTCTGTGATTTTCCTTCCCCAGGTTTACATTATCTTCTTGACTTTCAGATATCCTGAAAATTATCCCCTAACACTTCTAAAATTGAGGCCCCTCCACCAGTGCAGATTCATAGAGTCATAGATCTAGAACTGGAAAAAATGCTAACAGCTATCAAATCTAAGTCCCTCATTTTACAGATGTGGGAACTAAAGCAAAGAAAGTTTAATTATCTTGACCAGAGATACGAATATTAAGTGACTGAGGCAGTATTCAAACCCAAGTCCTCCTTACTCAGAATAGTGGTCTATCCATATGTCTTCTTTTCTGTGAATCTGTCTAATCTAGCTCCTCTTTCCCATTTCTTTTTCTGCAGTATCCTTTCCATTTCTTCAAATAGCACATTGAAAACTGAAGTATTGCTAACTGAAGCCAAGCACTTCAGGAGATGATAGAATCAATGGAAAGAATTGTTTTCTTTTGTTTTTTTTTAAGAAAAGGGGAGACCGAGGGTGGAGCCAAGATGGCAGAGTAGAAAGACTCACCTATGCTAGCTCCGAACCCACAGCCCATGGATTTCCTCTAAAAAGAACTCCCAACAAATTCTGGAACAGTGGAAGCTGCGCAGCAACACAGTGAAGGAGATTTCCATTCCAGAGAGCCCTGAGAAACCAATTCCAAAGGTCCATAGCGCACCGGACAGGAGCAGAGCCCACCACTGCCCTGGCCGCGTGGCACTGAGAGGAGCGAGCAGATCCCAGCAGCCTTCAGGGATGGAATCTCCAGCAGCCGTGAAGGTCCCTCCACCCACAAATGCACAGGTCAGTGAGAGAGACAGGCTGAGAGGGGAGCGGGGTGTCTCCGGGACTCAGGCCCCCTCGGGAGGCAGCCGCTGCAGCAGAGGCAGAGGCAGCAGGCAGCCAGAGGCTCCTGGAACAGGCAGGAGCTTGACAGGAGCTCCATTAAGGAAGGTCTCTGCATAAACGCCCTGAGGGAACTGAGCCTGGGAGGTGGCCCTGCCCCCACCTGAGCACCAGAAATTAAGCTCCCATTGAATAGCAGCCAGGCCTGCCGCTGAAAGCCCTGAGGCTGGGGAGCAGCATTTGAATCTCAGATCCCAAGCACTAGGTGGGCAGACCTAGGCCAGGATGGAGAGGACTGTCAGAAGTCAGGTAACTGGCTGAGAAAATGCCCAGAAAAGGGAAAAAAAATAAGACCATAGAAGGTTATTTTCTTGGTGATCAAATGATTCCAACCTTCCTCTCTGAGGAGGAAGAAAACTGCTTACCATGAGGGAAAGACATAAGAGTCAAGGCCTCTGCATTCCAAACATCTGAAAGAGATATCCCATGGGCTTAGGTCATGGAAGAGCTCAAAAAGGATTTTGAAAATCAAGTTAGACAGGTGGAGGAAAAACTGGGAAAAGAAATGAGAGAGATGCAAGAAAAGCATGAAAAACGGGTCAATACCTTAATAAAGGAGACCCA
>CM053771.1:417209493-417341198 GCA_028658325.1 Potorous gilbertii
CAAAAGCTCACTGAAGAAAATAGTTCTCTCAAAATTAGAATGGAACAGATGGAGGCTAATGACTTTCTGAGAAACCAAGAAATCACAAAACAAAACCAAAAGAATGAAAAAATGGAAGATAATGTGAAATATCTCATTGGAAAGAAAAGGGGAGACCCTAGCACATTAATGCCCAGTAGAGAAGTAGATGATGATGAAAGAGAGAGGGGACCATTAAGGAAGCAAGATCCTGAAAGAGACAAGAGGTAAAATCAAAGAAAGTAGAGTCAAGAGGAGATAGGACCAGTGTAAGGGACAGCTTTGGCAAGGAGGAGGACAACTATACCATCTCAGACAAAAGCTAAGAAGCAGATGAGTCTAAAGACCTAGAGAGATGCAGAAATGGGAAAAGATCAGGTTCATGATGTATGACTTCCACCCTCTCAGTTGACTAGGAAGGGAGGCCATTTACTGTAACGAAAAAGACAGAAGGAGATACATGTTGAGAACCTGAGGAAAGAAGAGGTTTGTCCTGGGAGACAGGGAACCAGGCAAAGAAAAATAAAAACATTGTGTTGCAGTAACCCAATAGAGGATAGAGAACATAAATTTGCAGTGGATACAGTCAGTGTGACTCTATTTCCTTCAGCAACATTCAATACCTCAGGAGAAGAAGCATAGAAGGCAAAGATAGGGTGAGAAATGTGGAACATGGTCCCGTACACTTGAAGCATTGGTGCCATTCCTTCCTGTCTATCCTTTCTTGGTCTTTATTTTAAGGCTGTACTACACAGAGACTTGTGATATGGTAAATAGGCAGTGCCAGTGTTATCTCCATGTCTTAGATGAGAAAACTAAAGGTGAAAAGTTAATGATTTATCTAAAGTAACACAGCCAGTGTAGGACAGAGCTGGTCTTCTGCCTCCAAATGCATGATTACTATAATGTTCATGAACCTCAAATATCACCAGTGGGTGATACAGCGAATAGTCAAGAACTCAAGAATTATGGAGTCTTCTGAAATGGACGGAGTTAATAAGTCACAACCTAATGTTAGCCCCCCATTGCCAGGTGACCACCTGTGCCCCCCTAATGTTAGCCACCTTCTGCTGAGCCCCACCCCCTTACTGATTGGCTACCTCTCCTGGCACCTGTTTTCTGTTAGGGGTCCTTTGCCTAGTAGCACCCTGACAACCCCCTCTGTTTTGGGGGTTCTTGACTAGGAACAAGCCCCTCTCTTGCTCTGTCAGAACCCTGTTTGTTCTGGAAACCACAAGGCGGTACCAAGTAGTGCCAAAATGCTTAAAATGTACTCACCCACCTCAGTTCGGGGCTGTCTCCTCTGGGTCACTCCATGAGGCAGCCGCCAGCCTGGCTAACAAATGACACTCTCGAAATTCCTAATTGACATTTGCCTGTGACTTATTAACTCCATCCATTTCACTTCTTGGATTGTATTTTTTTAAAATAGGAATTCAGATTCTGTCCCTGCTTTTCTGTGGTTGTTAAATCATTTTTCAGTACTATCAGACTCTCCATGACCCCATTTGGGATTTTCTTGGCAGATATTCTACAGTGGTTTTCCTTCTCCTTCTCTATCTTACTTTACACATAAGGAACTGAGGTAAACATGGTTAAGTGACTTACCCAGGGTCACACAAGTTAGTAAGTGTTTGAATACATGAAGTTTAGTTTTCCTCACTTCAGGCCAAGTCATCTATCTACTATGCCACCTCATTCCATCTCTGTCCCTACAAGACAAAAACAGTATAGATTCAAGCCAAAATATAAAGACATTCCAATTCAAAGAATCTACACGTTGTCCTGAAAAGACATCATTTGTTTCCAGGAGAGAGCAAATCAAGAACTACACAGCTACTCTCTTATATTGATCAATCAATTAACAAGTACTTCTAAAGGACTTGCTTTGTGCCAGGCACTGTGCTAAATGATGGGGATACAAACAAAGGAAAAAAAACCTGACCTCACACAAACAAGATCAGAGGAAAGCTTTAAAAAAATTCTTCGGCAATCCTTTCTCTCCTACCTCTCCTTTCGTGGGCCTACCCTGCTCCATAAACTCCTATGGTGGTCTTAAGCCTGAAGGAGGCATAGTTTGTCTTCGTTGCCCTCTGACCTCTCCTTTCAATATCCTTTTGCTTCCTTTCAGTGATCCCTTCCCAAGTATCCAAACCTTAATGTCATACACCCTCCCTCATTCCCCACTGACAATCTCCTTATTCTCCAACTCTATGCTCCTGACCTTTCCCTTCCTTGATTAAACTTTCTATCCTGTGGCCCATTCCCACCACCCTATGCCCAAACTAATGATCTAACTGTAACTGAGATATTAATGACTATTCATGGCTAAATCTATTACATGTGCGTGACCCATTCGACAAGGACATGTGGTTCAATGTTAATGTCTTCATTACTGGAGCATTCCTAAAATTGCATGTAGCCGGATGAGGTTTTGCCCAGAATTTTTTCTTTTTCCCCACCAATAAAAAAGTTGTCATGTTGAAGGCCTATTTGTCCTTTTCTGTTACTGAGACCCAAATAAAATCCCTTCTGGCAATGAAAAAGGAATCACGGAGAGCTGGACAAATGAAGGCAATGGAACTCTTCTCTCAAGTACTGGTAATTAGCCATTGAGTATCACTTCCATCCTGGGAACTGAGCAGCCTGTGCTTTAAAATGACTGTTTGGGAGCCTATCAATGTCAGTGAGCTAGCATTCTATAAATCTTTTACAGAGATTCTGCTGACATTTTGATGCATGCAAAATAGAGAGCTCTGAACACAGGCCCATTGTACTCCTGACAGCTGGTGGGGAGCCCAACCACTTAACAAATAAGATCCCTCACTGTCTCTTCTTCACCTAACACTAAGAAAATTAACGAAGTTCTGCGATTCAGAGCACAGTTATCTCTGGCACAGTCCATTGTTGTACACAAATTTAAATTTAAATTTAAATTCCATAATCAACAGCCTGGTAATTACGTTGTTCCTCATATTTCAGAGTGGCACCATCTGTCTCAACACTACAGTTTAGGGGTGTCCGAAAAGGATTGTTTATCTGGTCTGGTACAGATGGAAAACTTGAGACCTTAGTATTCAAATTAAATGCTGATTTTATTGAGCACAGTCCTATGAAACTTACTCCTCTCTATAGTCTGAGGAAATCCATGAGGGGCTATAGGACAGCCCCTGTAGTCTCCCTAGAGAGGACTCTCCCCTCCATGTGGCAATCCAGGGGAAGATCCCTATCATGGAGATGGCTTATGTCAACTATGTCTGTAGCCTAACTCTAGCTCACTGTGTGACCTGAGTGTGCAAGATCACCAGTCATAGCATATGTCATACCTTTGTGGTTACCATCTCACACCATCTTCACTGAGGCAAGTACCAAGTGATAGACCTTTTTCCTCCCTCTGATCCTTGGGGCCCTCCCAATAAGCTTCATTTTTACTGCTGACTGTAGCCATCTCACTGTCCAGGCTGGTGTCTGTTTCTGGCTCTGCTGCTATTAGCCACATTACTTGTATTACTGTCCATATTTCTGCCTGCTATACTGTCTCTAGACAAGGGTCTTGCTTCCTCACCCTTCATCTTTTATGAATAGAGAAGCCATTTTGCCAGACCTTGTCCACCTATGCCACTTGTCAACTATGAGATGTTCTTGGCCCAAACAGGACACTTGGGAGTCACAGATTGAGCAGTGTTTTTTACTGAGTACTACTCCCATAGCACAAACACAATCTCATTTGATCTACACAATAACCCTACAAGGCAAGTGCTGTTATTAAGCCCATTTTAAAGCTGAAAAAAAAAACTGTGGTAAACAGGTCAAGTGACTTGCCCAGGATCACACAGCTAATAAATCTCTGAAACTGGATTTGAATTCAGATCTTCCTGAGTTCATGCTCCACTGTGACACCTAGCTACCCTATATAAATGACATTAGATATAAGCACAAATATAGACATATTAAACTATAAACCACTTGAGTTCATAAATATAATTGTTAGATACACAAATAACTGGGATATAAGGGAGAATTAAAAGAAATGAATAGCAAGTTGTAGATTGTAGAGTCATAGTAAATACAACCAACAGTGCTTCTTAACTGAACCAAATTTGACATTTATATTATCCCAAGACAAGGTTCTGGGAAGTAAAGATGTATGACAATGTCATAGAAATTAAAGAGCAACTTCTGATATAACTACACTTCATAACACACAAGCAGAGAGATCCAGCTATCAGGATAATCAAGTCACAGGAAATGAAAACTCGTCAACCTGTCATCAGATCAGATATCCCAAACCAGCTTGAATTGAAGGGCTACACTGATACACTGACTGCAGAATTCAAGTATCCAGAGTACAAGTATTCAAACCCCTGGCAAAGTTCAATTATATATAAGAATTCATCAACAGATTTTTGAGCAAGTTTTTTTCAAGTGCCACCCCCACCTGACTCCAGATATCTCATCAATTCATTTGAAAGAAAGAAATAAGCTTTCTTTTTCACAAAAGGGAGGAATCTGAAGCTTGAGAATCCTGAAAGTATCTTCAAATAAATTCCATGTACTCTGTAAACTATACTAAATATGCCTATATACACACAGGTAGATACGTATGTATATGTAGGTATACATATCTATATGTGTATGCGTATATTTCAATTAATCAATAAACATTTATTCAACACTTATTATGTGCCTAGGCACTGCATTAAGCTCTGGGAATATAAAAAGAGGCAACAGACAATCCCTGCCCTCAAAGAGCTTATAGTCTAAAGGAGGCAACATTCAAATAAAAATATGCTAAACAAGCTACATACCGGAAAAATGGGAAATATGGAAGGCATCAAAATTACGGAAGGGAGAGGGAAAGGCTTCTGGTAGAAAGTGGGATTTTAGTTGAGACTAAAAGGAAGTTAGAGAGGTCAGTAGTTAGAAGAGAGTTTCAGGCATGGGTGATCAATTGTGGAATGACTATTATTGTTGGGAATTATCTATAATTGAAGTTCAAACAGGAGCTCAAAGCAAGAGGGGTTAACCCTATGCAGCACCATGATCATTGAACCAAGTGAGTCAGAACGGAGAGTCATACCCTTTGAATGGGCTCTATCTCATAAATGCCTCCTTCTTTAGATGGTTGCCTGATCTTAACCATACCTACACACATAGCTTCTCAAACTGCAGACCCATTTTCCTGGAACTTGCCTATACATCCTACATCTGATCTCTGCCTGATTGCTACTTAGTAATAACTGAGCCTTGGTTTACATGGTTCTCCACTTAAATCTGGTCCCTGGACATCAAATATCTGAGTCTCACATTTTTACCCTTGAGAATAGTACACTATTTATCTCAATAAACATTCAGTCACAGCACATTTTCCATATAAAGATACATGTATAACAAATCTCTGGAAAGAAAATGGAGGTGATAAAATTTATGATACTGTTTTCCCTTCAACAAAACTGAAAAAGTATCGTAGCTTGGAATCAATCAGGATTATCTTTTGAGTTTGCAATCTTTTACTTACTTGTGATGTTTGCATTTCAAGGTGCTGCTATTTCAAATCCACTTAATTGTGTCTGAAAAGATGAGTCCATGTATATCGTGCCTCATTTGTTTAATTCTTTTGGCTGCTCCCAGGACAGCCCATCCCAATGGGCAACTCCTGTTCTTAATTTCACAGTTCTCTGAGTGATACCCCCTAGGAAGTTTCTTCTGTCACCAGCACCACGCAGTTACGTATGCTGCCATTTCTTTTTTTTACAATTTTGTCTTTATATATAATCAATCATAAGCTTCTTCTGAATAGATCATACAGCTAGTGACTTATCCTGGCCTTTTTTGATTTTCCTCCACCATTTCTCTCCCTGACCTTTTATTTTTGTTGCTCAGTCTTTTCAGATGAGTCCAACTCTTGGTGACCCCATTTGGCTTTTTCTTGACAAAGATACTAGAGTGGTTTGCCATTTCCTTCTCCAACTCATTTTACAGATGAGGAAACGGAGGCAAGCAGGGTTAAGTGACTTGTCCATGGGTACACAGCTAGCAAATGTCTGAGGCCGGATTGAACTCAGGAAGATGAATCTTCCTACCTTCAGGTCCTGATGCTAGCCTCCTCATCTTTGACTATTCTTAATTAAATATAGGAACGAAGGAAAAAATAAAGAAGCATTTATTAAGAAGTTGCTATGTTTCAGACACTGTGCTGAGCACTTTATAATAGTTATCTCATTTGATCTTTGCAACAACCCCAGGAAGTAGAAATATTATTATATTATCACTCCCATTTTTTAGTTACAGAAACTGAGGCAGACAGAGGTTAAATGAGTTGCCCAGCCAGGTTCACAGAGTTCACATGTTATCTGAGGTCAGACTTGAACTCAGGTCTACCTGATTCTAGGCCCAGAGCTCTACCTATTGAACTACCTAACTAATGAACTCTATTAGCAGATGGGCAAAGAACCAAAAAGACAAATTTCATCCATTCCGTGATGATTTGTTTGCCACGATAACAAACAAAATATGAAATGGAGAAGTGTTATATTCATTTTGAATGAGCTGTAAATCTTCTAATATCCACCTTGGAAATTATTAAGACCTTGAAGCCTAAGGACTATAAGAAGTTATCATGTTGTTTCAGTATGGGGCAAGACAACAAGCATTTATTAAGCACTTACTATGTACCATTCAGTATCTGAAGGCAAATTTGAACTCAAGTCTTCCCGATTCCAAATTCAGAACTCTCTCTATTATGCCATCTGGCCATCCTAAGTCAATAAAGCCAAGGTATAGATCCAAGGAGAGGAAGCTCAGGCTACAAGTGAGATTCTAGCACAGAGGTGAGAGACCTGTCCTTTTTAAAGAAGTTGCCAGATGGGAAAGAGTCTCTCAAAGCCTCAAGGAAGCCATAGTTACCTCTGATGCTTTTAGGTAATCTTCTCAGAAATCTGCTACCTAGCTGTGATCCAAAAGAGAGAAAGGCAGTACGGCATAAAAAGCAGTTAACAGTCAAGTTAACAAAGCATTTATTAAGTGCCTACTATGTGCTAGACACTGTGGTATGTGACAGGTGTACAAAAAAAACAGTTTCTACTTTTCAGGATCCCCCAGTATAAGAGGGAAATATGACATACAAACAACTGTGTACGATGTAGATACATCCACATTAAGTTGGAGATGATCAACAGAGGGGAGGCATTAACGAACATTTAGAAAGTCTTCTTATTTAAGATTGGATTTTGGTTGCAATAGATTTTGTTTGCCCAAGTTCTTTCTGCTTGTCAATCATTCTTTCACTCATTCATTCAGCTTTGTTTTGAGGGAGGGAGGGCAGTGCAAGTCACCAGCCTCACTTCTCCTCCAGAGCCATCTAAATCCAGAGACCAGAGTCCAAACAAAGTCAAGTGCAGGTCATGTCATCATTTCTCTGATGGAATGGTCTTCTTCAGCAATGATGGACAAACACAATCCTCTGAGTAGATGCATCTGGCTGAATGCCAGCTCACCTGGCACCTCCTCCTCTCCTGTCTGTTTCCCCCTCCCCTTCCTTCTCCTCTCCCAAGGAAGGTAAACTTGGATAGCCAAAAGATGCCCAGTTGACTTAGGTTTTACTGGCTCCTGTCCTATTTCCCTTCCCTCTCCCTCTCCCTCTCTTCTGCTCTCTCCTGTCCCCTGTCCTGTCCTCTCCCAAAACCTTAAACCTACTACACTATAAAACTGGGACTCCACTGGGGCCCTGCCTGAGGGCTCCTCTGGACCCTCCTGGATTCACAGTGATTAGTAACTATTGCTCTTTCCCACCCAGCCTGAGGTCTTTCTTTTTCTTAACCTCATGGCTACTTCTTAAACAGGCCTATTCAATGAATGGGTGTTGCCTCACCCTAAGTGAGCACCTGCAAAGACCTTGGCCTAAAGGGCCCAAGGTCTCCCAGTGCATCCTGTGTCATCTCCAGTCATCCTAAGGAATATCAGATCTGGAGGAGAAGTGAGACTGGTGACCTGCACAGCCCTCCCTCACTCACAACAAAGTCAAGGGCAAGTCATGTCATCATTTCTCTGATGGCATGGTCTTCTTCACCAACAAAGGACAAACACAATTCATTCAGTAGAATGTACATAGTCTGGGATTGCCTCACATGGGACACAAAAATTTATCTGCAGGTCTTTCCCCTCCAGAACTGTCAGCAGGGCATAAGTTCTTGGTAGGCCGATTTGGTTTCATCATTATTTCTGCATCTCAGCCCAAGCACAACGTCTTCTCACTCATACTGAGAACTTAATAAATATTTACTGAATTGAATGGTGCTCAGTCTAGTTTGGGAGAAATGGCATATCCAACTTTAAATTTAAAATTAATATAATAATGTTTATTATTATATAACAACATTTGTATAATAAATTACTATGATAATATAATAAAATTAATTAATAAAGTTAATATAATAATACATTAATATAATAAAAAATTTAAAAACACTACAAGATCCTCACTGGGGTGGATATAGGTAAATGTCATATTAGATAAATTATGATAAAAAATTCTCTGAGTACAAAAGAATTAAATGTTTCAAAGGGTTAGAGCAGTTGGAACAGGATTTATTGAAGACATGCCTTGAAGATTAAGAACTATTTTGATGGGCATAGGAAAGAAGTGACAGCATTCTGTGATAAGGGAATGATGTTAGCAAAGGCCTGGAGGCAGGAATAATCATCATTTGTACTTTGAACAGTAATGAGATAAGCTTGATGTTCCACAGCACGACTGGAGAATTAGGTAAAGATTAAGAACATATGATTACTGCATTGAACATACAGTTTCAGAACTGGAGACATTATATACTACATTCAAAAGAGCACTCAATTTCATTTGAGATGACCTAGGTTCAAATTCCAGTTTTATCACTTAATATCTGTGTGACCAGGAAAGTCACTTAACCTGGCTGGGCCTCTGTCTCTTCATCTGTACTAGATGGTCCTTCATGTCCCTTCCAACTATAAACCTGTGGTCCTATGACCCTAATTAATCGCCTCATTTTACAGTAAAAGCTAAAATGTGGAGAACTGAAAAATCTGTCCAATCCCACTCAAATTATATTAATAGATATTGGGGCAAGACCCCACATCCCTGGATTCCCAAATCAAGGACCATTTCATGAAATATGTTGCTTAGAGGAACATTAGAGGTCATATAATCCATCCAACCCTGTTATTTGAAATGAGAGGGAATCTGAACTTAAAACTAGATCCTCTAACTTGAAATCCAGTACTCTTTGTCTACAGTAGACGATTCTGTATAAGTTCTTTTGCAAATGCCCTCCTCAGTTCATTCTAAGAAAGAGCCTAGGTATGCTAGGCTTCAATTCGGTCATGTTCTTGGCTCAATTGTCTTCTTAGTTGTGGACTGCCTATCCTTTAAAAAAAAATTCTCCTTCACTACTATTCAGAACTAGAGCAACCCATCAAGGTAGGCAATCTAAGTGGCCTACTCTGTGATTTTAGTTCAACATAATAATGAAATGTCATAGATGAAACTGATCTGAGACAGACTGATAATCCCTTACTAGTACACTGGACAGCATCAGTCTGATAAAGTGGAAAGAACATTGACTTTGGAATCGGAGGACCTGGGCTCAAATCCTACCTCTGTTACTATAGTTTGTGACTTTAAGTGATTTGACCTGTCCATGCCTCATTTTCTTCTACCCCAAATGGTTTTCCATTAACTCAGGATCTATGTCTTCATAACTATTATTGCTTCAGTCAATTACCTGATATCAACAAAATTTTCAAACAGATAACTAGTTGTGATATTAGATCACCTAAGAACCTGCTAAAATCAAGGTAACTGGCACAGTAGAATCAAAAGGCTCTCTTGACTATAGATTTCCCACTTACAAAGATCCTTCCAACAATGATTTCATAGATACTATTAAGTAACATGGTATCAATAACATCATTAAGTTTCATGATATTGAGGTTCTTTTTAAAACAAATTCTTCATGCTTTCTCTTCCAAGTGAATGCAGATTAAAACAATTTGCTTCAGCAGACAACCTTTAGAATTTGACCATAAAATCTTTGTGCTGATACAAATTCCACTGTATTCTCTTAGGAAAAACAAAGAAGATTCCAGCAACTCTCCTTTTATAAAAAGAAAACAAAAAACTCTCAGGGCCACCGGGAAACTCTCTGAGATTACAAATTGCCAACCAGTTGATGATCTGGGTTGGAAGAGGGAATTTCCTAGTTGAGAGTTCCCTCCACGTGGATTAGTAGAGTGATAAACTTGGAGTCAGGAAGACCTAAGTCCAAATCTCACCTCTAATATTTACTAGCTGTGTGACCCTGAGTGAAATATGTTGATTCTCTTAGTCACAGCTTCATCCTGTGTATATTGGAAATAACACTGACACCTGTCAGGGCTTAGCAAAATGTCTGCCACATGGATCTTAATAAATACATATTGACTGTTAACTGAATACCTCACAGGCTTGTTTTGAGACACAAATAAATGAATGTCTGCAATGTGCTTTGCAAACCCTAAAGCATGCTATAAATATTAGGTATAATTATCATTACACCAATGCAATCACAGGTCCGATACCTCCCAAAAATGTTGAGTGTTTAAATCGGGGAGAATAGCTCTTTCATATGGGCAGGATCTGACCCAAGTATAGGAACACTAGACGGCTATAAGTAGAGAATTTGGTCAACCCCCAAACATACACAAATGACATTTCTGAGGGTGGCGAGGGACTACGTCTAACTTTTCAATCAGACATTACCTTCATGGTTTGGTTTGATCCCTTCCTGAACCTGAGCCTAAAAAAGTAACTCATTTCCTCCACTTTTCCCAGCATGCATAACAAGCATCCAAGTTTCAAGACTGAGTATTGGGAAAATTCTTTCAGTTCCCTCTGCTGTGTAATTTAGAAAGGACCAACTTGTAAATTCAGCAGCTTGTTACTGCTTCTTCCTGTCAACCAATAATAACTGACTATCCCCGTTCTTAAGGATAGACACAGTCCAACGATCAGAGCCAAAAATAATTTTCCTATATTTTTCAACCTACAGTAAATCATTTTTGGCACTGCATTACTTCCATTTCTTTCTCTCCAGAGTATCATTATGAAATTCAGGCCTCCTGAGCTGAATTATCAGCTTTGGTTGTTGGCTTAAAGACTGGGAAAACAAGTTTCAGTGGGTACTAATCATGGTGTTCTTTGCTGACTGACATGTTTCATCTGAGGATTTCCAAGTAATTTCACTTAGTGATTTATCTCACTGATCCTTAGAGCATCCCTGAGGGGTAGAGGTAACACTATCACTCTTTGCCCTTTCAAAAATGAGGAAGCCTTTCTTCAAATGTCTTGTTTCATGGCCACATAGGTCTCAGTTACCCAGAGGAAGTATAGAGTCTTTTTATTCAGAACTTCAAGATGAAATGAGTTATCAGGGCCTTTCTTGGAGGCAATCCTATCTAGATCATTAGTACCACCCACAGATAGCCCTCTTGACCAGAAATGAGACTATTTATACAGCTTCCCTGAGTTAGCAAGTCTTCAGAACATATACCTACCAATCAGCATCATTAGGTGAGCAGTTTTAGAATACTCAGCTGTTGTGATTGTTGTGTCTGTCCTTTGTTCTCAAAGAGGACCACGACATCAAGATGATGACATGACTTGTAGTTGGCTTTGATTTGAGTGAAGGAGGAATGTGCAGGTCATCAACCTCACTTTCATCTGGATCCATTGGCCTGATATTAATTGGGATGACTGGAGATGGCCCAGGATGCAATGTGAGACCCTGACCCTTTCAGGCCAAGGTTTTATCACATTCTCACTTTGAGTGAGATACACCCATGCAGTGAATAGGCTTCTTTAAGTAGTTGATCAAGGGATGGCCCCTTTAATAAAAAAAAATCAAACTGAGAGAAGATTCTCAGGGTTCCTGGGTAAAAGAAACAATTACTATTTACTATTTAAATCCAGGTAAGAGGCCATCAGAAGAAGTGTGGCGTTGGGCAAAGATTTTGGTATAAAAATTTGAAAATGGAATCTGAGAAAATACAGGGATGCAGGAAATGTCTGTTCTTAGTGAATAATTTCTTTGCAAACCCTAAAGCATTGTATTAGCTAGTAGTAGTAGTGGTAGTACAGGTAGTAGTAGTAACAGTAGTAGAAACAATAGTAGCTACATACCAATGAATTCATAGGACTAATCCCCCTCCCTCCCATGGACAGTTTCTTTATTCTTCCTTCCCTGTAATAAGTGGGCAAAGTGCAGTTAGATTAAAGTGAGGTCTAATGTCTACAAATCATTCATTGTTGTCTCAGCCTCCAGATCTGTGTCATTCCCAAGTAAAGCAGAAATTGTGACAGCCGTAGAGGCAGAAATGGCACAAGAGGGCTTTCTGTTGCTTTTCCTTCTAGATGGGTATCTATGTTGCTTCTCTGATAGAATGTAAGCTCTTTGAGAGCAGAAATTGTTTCTTTTTTGTATTTGTATCCCTATCACACAACACAAGACCTGGCATATCATAGGCATTTAATGAATGATTATTGATGACTGACAAGTTCAATGCCTATGTATCTCTCTTCCCTTTTCTCTTTTCCCCTTCACTCCTGGCAAAGGTTGAAAATTCTAGACAGTCAGAACTGAGTGTCTCCAATAACTGAGGCTTGAGTTGGAAGCAAAAAGAATTAACACTGTTTGTGCCCAAGGAAAATGCAAAGAAACATCCCAGCCGGCTAATAACCTTTTTTTTACTTCACAGTCCTGTCTATCTCTGAATAGACACTCTTGAGGGACACAGGCAGCATCCTCTGTCTGTGTTCGTGGTTCATCCTGCGTCCTGAGAACCTTAAGATTCAAAGTCAAATCCAGGGCATTTCAGTAATTGTGAGATTCAGAGTTGAACCTTAATCTAGCAATTTTCAAACATTGATCCGAATCCCTCTGAGATCCAGAAATAAACCACCTATCTAGAGTCTAAAGATCAGGGAATTTTTTTGTGGGCAAGTTTTAACATGAAAGTATTATGGGAAATTATTATACATGCACTTTTTGTTTCTTGAGAGAAAAATAGGATCAGAGGTTCATAGATTTAGAACTGGAAAAGGTCTCAGAAACCATTGAGTCCAATTCTTTCATTTTATAGATGAAGAAACTGAAGCACAGAGAAGTTAAATGAGTTGCCCAAGATACAGCTAATGAATATCTAAGGGATGATTCAAATCCAGGCCTTCCTGTGCCTGAGTGCCAAGTCCCATCCTTTATCCCTTCTTGTCATTCTTTGTCAAAAATGAAGGACTTAGTGGTTTTAATGGTAGAGGTGAAATTAAAGACATGTTTATATCAAGGTACGTGACAAAGAAGGTATGTGACAAACACGAGTACTATGAGTCTGGGAAAAACATATTCTCCCCATATAAAGAAAGAAAGCTATAGGATTATGTCAGTAGAGACCCTCAGACTTCTAGCACTCAACACAATATCTGACCCATAATAGGCTAAGTATTTAATAGACGCTTATTGACTATTGATTATTGAGGTTGTAGTTTATTCTCCTCCTTACTGGAAACAACAGGTGAAGTAGGACTGATTCCATCTTTAAGGAGGCCTCAATTACCTTAGAAATAACTAACTATAGAAAAAAGCATTTTCCCTCTGAAACAACTAATCTTTATCAACTCCTGAAGTTCTCAAACTTGTCCATTTCTTTTCTGCCTCAGAATGCAGTTGATTGGCTGTGTACTCTAAACTAGCCTTACAAGCTATAAAAATCCAATCTATACCACAGGAAACTGAAGGTGCTTCCGGCTCAACATGTCTTCCTTAAGTGCTCTAATAAAAAAAAAATTCTTTCCCTTTAAGTATGGTTACTCAGTTTATTTACTGCACTCCCCCACCCCACCCCTGCTCTTTCCCAGCCTTGGAGACATACTTAGTGAATGACATTCTCCTTGAACTCTCAAGCTTGGAAACTCCTACAGCAGGAGTTTGAGTGCCTAAAATGCCTTTCAACATCCAAGGCAATTTCATTCTCATTCTAAAAATCTCTAATCTGCAGCTTCACATCTAACCCCTAAACCTGTCTAATGATCTCCTGATAGATTTCACTGGCTACTAGAAAACAGAGAGGGGCAATAAGAATGAATTAACAGAGCGCAGAACCACCACTAAGAATGTAACTCAGGCACTTGTCACAAACATGTCTTGGATGGGATGTCCCCGAAGTGCTATGAATGAAACTAATAGGCAGTGACACTGTTCAGCAGCACTCTGGCTAGCAGAATTGTCTACTTAGAACCTCAGCACTCACCCCTAAAGGGGGAAGAGAATAAAAAAAAGGTTCTTTAAGAATTGTCTTTAAAAAATTCTTAAATAATCAGAACTAAATAAATCCCAGTTCGAGGTTACCAAAAGAAGCAGCAGAGCAGAAGTACCTTGTAATACAAAGGCACTGGTATATGGAGGGAAAGATATAGTCACAGACTCTCTGGTAGAACCCAAGGCTTCCAAAACTTCAGCTAACTGCTCACACTTGTTCTCAAGTTGTCGTATTCTATGTGTAATAAATAAAATTATTTTAAAGGCATTTGAAATATAATGGTCCTAAGAGAAGGAGTCTCAGAGAGATGACTGCAAAAGCTGAAGCAGGTCTGGAGGAACTAAAAGACGAGATATTAAAATGTAAAGGCAAGGACCCCCAGATACAAAATAGACAGTAGTTGTTCAATCATATTCAAGTCTTTCTGACTCCATTTAGGGTTTTCTTAGCAAATACTGGAATGTTTTGCCATTTCCTCCTCCAGCTCATTTTACAGAGGAGGAAACTGAAGCAAACAGGATTAAGTGACTTGCCCAAGGTCACAAAGATAGTAAGTTTCTGAGGCTAGATTTGAACTCAAAAAGATGAATCCTCCTGACTTGAGAGCTAGGGCTCTGTCCACTCCACCACTTAGCTGCCCAATCACTCTAGGGCACAGAGTATATCAGGCCCACACCACATATGGCTTGCCAAAGGATTTCAGGTGATCTGAGAAAAACATAGAGGATATAAAAGAAAGTAAAGATGTAACAAGTGCTTTGTCATGCCTGTTTAACTGGCCTTCCACTAGTCACTACTGCAGCTATCATGTAACTTGGTGGATTAGTTGCCACTGAACACTCTCTCTTGTTTTCATGTGACCCACAGCAATCAACCATCATTAATCTGTCTCCAGTCTGAGAGGAGCAAAAACTGTATCTTCTCACTGTCTTTTCAGTTGTTGAACTGAAAAAGTTCAGTTGAACAGGGATAAAGTGAGTGCAGCCACATACTAACACAGCTGATGCCCACTATGAGAAAAACAGTAACAACATGAAGGCTTCTTCCCTTCTCTCACTACTCAGCTGCCCTCCAGGTTATATGAGAGTCTGGCATTCTCTCCAAGGTCAAAGATTCAGTTTGGTATTTCTTTCTATGCAAACAGTTGCTGTGTAGATTTTTTAGTTCTAACATTAGAGTTTTAGGGGTGAATTTGTAAAATGAGTGATAAAATGAAATGGAAGATCAGAACATAGTGTTTAATTCAGAGTGAACAAATAGATATATGTTTACTTAGACAAGAGACAAAATGTTGTGCCTTGTTTGCTGAGAAGTAATAGCCCTTTTGAAGGAATACAATCTTCATCGCCATTTTAAAACAAAACATCCTGACTTAGGACACCAACAAAAAACAAAGCATACAAATTGTTGAAAAATCTCAGTGAGGATCAATAGTTTTTCAGGGAAGTAAATTCAGAAAATGAGAAAGCTATTAAGGTTAGTTTACAGTTTTCTAAAGAAATCCATTTCAAACATGAATCTGGAGTCTGATAAACTGATTGCTAACAAGAAGTGTAACATGTCCCATTAACTAAAAGTGAACAGTAAGAAAACCTAAAAAAATGTATTAAAACTTGTGCTGCTTAGCAAAGTAATTTTTTAACATTAATGTGATTTCATGGTAAATAAAAATCTTAAGTAATAAGTATAATTAATTATATTAATTGAAATTTCCCTCTATAAATATGGTTTATTTGAAAATAGTTTAACCATTAATTATGCCCCTAGTTGGAAAGTGAGCCACAAAAAAACTGTTTCAGCCCAAAGAAGAAGCCTACCTACTGCCAAGCTGTGTGTGTGTGTGTGTGTGTGTGTGTGTGTGTGTGTGTGTATCTAGCCATTTAAGGTTCCAAAGAAGTATGGTAGGTGGAACTAACCAAATTCACTGACCTTTCCATGGGACTTTCCCTTGCTATGACCAGAGAGACTCTTAAGCCTGGAAGCCTGATCTCTCCTAAGACTACTTCTTGCAATAGAAATACACTCCCTCCCTGAGACCTCATCTTCTGATAGGAGGCTGGTTCCTCCTAGAGCTTCCAATTTAAGAAGGAGGCCCAGATCAACCATTTCTTCATTCCTCTCCAGGATGCACTGCTGACTCCTCTCCACAGGACTTTATCATGCGCCCATGCACGGTTCAGTCACTAGACATCTCTTTTTAGCTCCCTTTTATGTGTTTTCTTCCCCTTTCCTTAAGTGTAGGGACTATGTCTCTTTTTGCTTGTATTTATATTCTCAATGTTTAACATATACTGAGTGCTTAATAAATAGTTTTTTGTCACTGATTGCCCATGGTATTGTGGAATAAGTGAAGGAAAGATCTTCGGATCCAAGAAGGATTGATATAAGGTTGAGATTGGTCCTCCTCCTTTCTGCCTGGAAAGAACTGAAGCTCTAGGGGAGTCAAAGGGAAGAGGATTCTGTTGATTCTGAACTGATTCATTCTTGAGATGAGAGAGCACTGTACCATTCTATCTGGGGGAAAAAAAAGCACTGGAATACTACACCTGAAAAAAGGACAGTGCCACCTAGCCTACCTAGTGACTGGAGGCAGAGAAGAAAAAGACCACTGCTTGCCATCTAAAAGTGAACCCAGGGAGTTCAATGGATTAACCCTTCTGACAGCAACACTATGCCTTGAGAAGCCCCCAGCAAGTAAACAATGTTCCCAGCCCAGCCTGGCATAGGTAGCCCAACAGCAGAGCAGCCTTTCCAGTACTGTCTACGAGACACTACCCAGAACTGATTCAGTCAATTTGCCATTGTCTGGCATGCATGGTGGCAGATTAACTTGCCTGTCACTAACCAGCAGCTGGCCAGAGGGAGAACACCCAGCTCAGTCCAGGACAACACGGAAGAGCCAACATAGCCATAAAGTCACCTCCTTTACTCAGTTTAGCCACAGACTGACCCATTCAGCCAAGATATTGATGATTATGAGGAGTAAGCCTAACTAAGCTACCTATCTTGCAAAGAAACAGTTTAACTGAGTGGTAGAACAAGGCATCCTCACCAATACCATGTCCCTGCAGCACTTTGTGAGGATCCTTAAGAGAAAGAGAAGACCCACGATGTGATCTCATTTGGGTTTCTCACCACTATTCACACCCACACATCCTCCAATGGACTGTGTGTAGTTTTGGAGTGACAGTGAACCCTGGGGCTGAAATGCCTTGGAACTACCCTTCTTATTACGTTGTTTGAGTCAATGCCTTTGCTAATGGACTGAGTCTCACTTAAATCCAATTCACCTGCAAGTCAGGTCCTGATGTCAGCGGTCCTTTGGAGAAGGAAGGATGAACACCAACAACATTTGAGTCTACTGTTCCTGGGGATCTTTAAGGGGATTATACCAGTGAAAGCATGTGAGCCAGATTTAAGAACATAGCCATGAAAATGTTACCACCAGCACACAGCAAGCTGTAGCAGTCACCTCTCTGGGGTCAAATCTACCACTATGAGTGATGTAGGCAAGTGTTCTCACCCCTGGAAGGTTACAATAGGAAAAACAGAGAGTCCAGAAAGAGTGGTGTGCAATAAATGTTTACCCTCATACAAAAAGAACTTAACCAAGCTAGAAAATGCCCATGTGCATCATTTCCTGTGGCTGCTACTCTATCTCTCGTTAGATTCCTGCGATCAGGTAAGCTGTAGAAATGATAACCAATTACAAAACATTATGATTTGAGGCATTCATTTAAGCAGTGGTTTATGGTCATTTACTACCTTCCATCTACATATGTCATTCCTAATAGTATCTATAGGAACTACACAGGGGGAAGAAGGATGCCAGATGGTTTTCAATAAACTCAAAATATTCAGTGACAAAACTGTTTTTTTAAATCCCTCTTCATGACTTATCTTTCCAAAGTGATAATGTGTTCTGTAACTTAAGCAAAAAAAAAAAAAGCTAAAGCTTTTTTTGGTTGTACTGTTATTTCACGCTATTTTTTCCTATAAAACAACCAATTTAAAACAATTGCTACAAAATCACTAGTCTGAAAGGGGTCTCCAGAGAACATCCAGTTCAGTTTCTTGCTTCAGGCAGCCCTACATCTAAATCATAAGAATAAAATATAGAAGTTAGACAATTTTTTCCTTAGAGGACTCCTTGGAGAAATTGTCCCTGTATCTTAATTCTTTCTGTCAGGCAGGATGTCATCTGAACAATAACCAAGATTGTCAGCAAATGACCAAAACAATAGCAGAAAGAGCAGTTATTCCAATAAGTAGCTGGCTAATTTTTACCGTTAGCCAAGTGTCTGATGGTTTTCAAATATATTTGATGTCAAATCAATAACGTGTCCAGTTGCATATAGATGTTTTGAATTTGATTAAACTTTCAAATAAGCTATAAGGCCCTCTCGAAGTACCCAACTTTGGGGGCATCTTACACTTTATTTGTTCTCCCATCAAACTATCATAATAAATACTTATTGGTTGATTAATAACTGCAAACTTTAGCTAAAGAAATTACTAATATATCATAAAGAGCAATATTAATGTTAAATATTTAATACATGGAACACGTTATAGAGGAATAAGCACTGACTTGGATTCTAACTTTGGCTCTGCTACTATCTGCATGACTAGATATAAATGAATTAAGCATCCTGGTCCTTAGTTTCCACATTAGTATTATGTGAATACTAGACTAGCTGATTCCTTAAGTCCCTTCTAGCTTTAAGTTCCTACTATGTTTGCCCTAAGGGATACTTTAGGGACCTTTATGTCAAATTTCTATTTGATATTGCCAAATATCCAATCTGCAGAGAACAGAATACTTAGGACAAACAATATGTTACAAAACAGAATTCACATCAGGCTTTAATTCTAACATCAACAGAAAATTACTAGAAATGATTATCCATTTCAACGTCAATATAACTTATTTTCAAAAAATAATTCTAATATTCTCTCATTTCCTATTCTTATTATCAGTTACATGGCCTAGGTATTACAGTATTTGCCAAGATTCTAATTTTTCTGTGACCCTGCTAAAGCTGCATTGTTTCCATCTGTAGTAGTTCTGTCCATGTTACCCCTTTCCTATCAGATCTCATTGTCTCTCCAGTATCTAACTCAGTGATTGCCATTGGCATTTAGACTGTGCTTAATAGATGTCTTTTGGTTAACTGATTAATTGATCTAACTATTCTGAGTGGTAGTAATTTAAGCAAATAAAAAACATAAGCCTTTTGGGGACTATTTGTCCTATAAAAGAATCAGTTTTAAAGGATAGCTATAAAATCACTAGTCTGATCAATCCAACTATTCTGGGAGATAAAATGAATAGACCCTATACTTGGACTCTGGAAGGTCTAAGTTCAGATCATGAATGAGACACACACTATGTAATCTAGCGCCCAAGGTGGTTCCTAGAATCAAACAAAGTAATGTTTATGAAGTATGTTGCAAATCCTAAAACATTATACAAATGAGAGTATTTATTGTTACTATTTTCCATTTAGAGTTAGTTTGGTGATAAAGTTACCAGGTTGCAGTCTCAGAAATAAGCCTATGGTGAGGAATCTCTGATTGTTTCAGAAAAACCCAAGCAAACAAAAATTGTTTTTAGCTCTGTTACCTACTCACTGAGTGACTATATACAAACCATGAAATGCTTCTATACCTCCAAAATTTAGAAATACTTAATGAAAATGTTATGAAAAGCTACTAAGGAAATTAATTTTTTAAGCCAACATTGCACTATGTAAATGTGATGTGTGATAGTAAATGATGTAACTCATAAAAGTACCCAAGGGAGTTACATATTCCAGAGTTCTCAATAGGAGTTTTATCTCACAGCTAGAGTTCAGTCAGCTAATAGTTGTGAGGGGGGAAAGTACCTGTTTAAAGCTGGGAGGGGCAGAAACCTGGGTTTTCCCTAGATGTCCAATTTCTGTCAGTTAATGAGCAAACTAGACAGAGAAGTTTACAAAAGCATGTTTTAATAATTAAGTACTTCAGAAAATGGAATGGAGAAGGATTCAGGATACGAAAGGAGTATTCCATTGCAATCAGGTAGGAAAAATGAAGGACTATGGTGTTCCCTGGTGTTGTTACCCAGATGTGTCAAACTCTGATTATTCACATCAGACAGTAGCAAACAGGCAGTGTATGGAACCCCATCTGGTTTTCATATCACATCAATGAGGTGTTGAAGAGGAAAATTTTTACTTCTCTGAATTTGAACAAAAGGCTCCTGAGCTTTCTTTGAGTGAGGGAAGGAAGTGCCAACTGTCCACAACTTGGTCATCAAACTTTGATGTGCTTTGTTGGCAAATTCTGAGTTATTGGACAAAGTAAAAAGTAAAGTAGTAGATGACAGCCCAGTGATGGTAGAATCCACCAGTGATTTTCTAGGTCTGTCCCTGACCTTTCGAACTCTGAGGATGCTAGTGAGACCTTCTGAGGTGAAACAAACACTAACCAGACCTTCCCCTCCCCCCCTTTTTTTTTTAACATTCTCAGCTGTATGTTTGTGGGAAATAGAGAGCTTGGAGCCCTGCCATGTCTTTGTAGTGTGCCATGGTTGGTGTTTCTGTTTAACAGGGGTATTGGTGGTGACAGAAATACTGATTTCCAACCCAAAAGCCCTGCTAGAAATAACAGTCCTCTTCCCAAGAAGACTTACAATTAACTCCATGTGTTAAAAGATAGTCAATTATTCAACTGCTCATCCAGAGTAAATGTAAAATGGATGGCTTTAACCTCACTCCAAGACCATGCCATTTTCCAATGATATACTGTTCTGGGGAGTAAAAAGGAGGGAAAGCAGGTTGGGAATGAGTGAAAGGGAAGCAATACACTAAAATGGTGAAAGAATTAAATAAAGCTCTTGACTGTTATATGGTTTTAGTCAGGTTACTAAAATCACATCCAAAGACATGGAGAAAAATGCTTAGTCTGACCCTAAAAGGGATGATATCTATACAGGCTGAAAAGACCTTTTCTTTAAGCTCCAAACTAAAACTGACATCTCTAACAAAGGATCCTCCATAGCTTGGGCAAGAGCAAAGTCACTGAGGCAAACCATTTCTAGGCAAGGTAAATAAATACCTAAGAAATGAATCCAAAGAAGAAGAAAGAAGTCATAGTTGGGCCATTCTAATAAATTCAATTTTTTTTTAAAAAAATCATTTATTAGATACCAACTATGTTCCACGTATAGCGTTAAATCTGGGAGTACAAAGTGAAAACACTCTGCAAAGTATGTAGGCTTTTTTTTTTTTGCTTTCAGTCCATCTGCATGTTAGGGTAAAGACTCAAAGCCTCCAGTGGATGAGAAAATTCCAAGGGGCACAGTTTTTATGGCTTACCCATGGGTTATCATGGCCTTGTCTTGCCTCTCCCTCACTGAAATCCGACTCTTTTCATTAGCAATTTACCTTACTCTCCACATTAGCTACTGAGTACTTAACTAGATCACAGGATTATCATGTAGACTACTTTTGATAGACCCTATGAAGGCAGAGTTGTATTACATATTCTTCCCACCACTAAATTCCTACTCAAATACCTGATAGCTAAATGAGATAGTAGATAATAAGCTATACCTGGAACCAGGAAGACCTGAGTTTGAAGCCTGCCCCATATTTAATAGCTGTGTAACCGTGCATATACCAGTTAACTTCCTTCACTTTTCTCATCTGTAAAATGGGGATGATAGTAGTACTTACCTGATAGGATTGTTTGATAGGATCCAATGAGATAACAAAGGTAAAAAAAAGATCTTAATGTACTATATAAATGCTAACTGGCTATCAACATCATCCTCGTGCTCTTCATGATGGCGTTGGATTCTCAAAGGCTTTGCATGTGATGTACAAATTCCAAAGTGACCTTCCAAGATGAAAAGGCTTAAAGAAGAAACCCAGTGACAAACTGTGTCTATTGTCTAAAGACTACCTAAAGTCAATTTAGAAAGGTTCATCACCATAAAATTGACCACTGGTTGTTTTTTTTTAGCTACAGTAAGTAATCAACCCATAGAAGGGTTGTAAATTATATTATTAGAGGAAGTAAAAACAAAGAATCAGGGATCTTCAACCTTTTGGCCTATAGGAAGTCTCTGATGCAGCCTCTAATGTAGATGATTTTAACATCATCATTCAAGACACCACTAGCATATCTATAACAAGGGATAAATTCATCCCAGCTACAAGCTAAAGGAAGTATAATCCACTCCCATAACTTTAATTATGAAATAAGGAAACCAGAATCAGACTTTTGACTAAAGAAAGGACATTAAACCGCTGAGTTAGAATCCTCTTACTACATTATTTAAGGAATGCTAAAGGAGCAAGATAAGAGAATCTATCCATCTCCTATATTTCACCTGGTTTTATAGATGGCCCAGTGGATAAAGCACCAGGTCAGGAGTCAAGAAGACTCTTATTCTTGAGTTCAAATCTGGTTTCAGACATGTACTAGTTATGTGACCCTGGGCAAGTCGCATAGCCCTGTTTGCTTTGGTTTCCTCATATGTAAAGTGATCTGGAAAAGGAAATGACAAACCACTCCAGTATTTTTGCCAAGAAAACCCCAAGAGAGAGAGAGAGAGAGACATAACTGAAACAACTGGACACTTTGAAAGTTTTCTCAAGTGCAGTAGGCTTCAAAGACTAGAAAGGGAAATGTTTATGTCAAAACTATCAAATTGAAACAATGCTCTATATGGGAAAAAATAATTCAGTATCACAGATTCAGCATGTGTGCTGGAGATCATCTAATACGTACCATTCATTGGATACTGAAACTGAAGCCCAACCACAAAGGGGAATGGGTTTAGAGTCAAATGATATGGTTTTGAAACATGACTCAACTACTAACTAGTTATGTGATCTTGGGACTCCATTTCCCCACCTGTAAAATGAGGGGGTTGGACTATATGATCTCTAGGGTCCCTTCCAGTGTGGAATTCTACCTGTTATCCAAGGACACAACTAGTAAGTGGCAAAGTTTGGATTTCAATGTGAATTTTCTAACCCCAGATCTAACCTTCTTTCTACCATATAGCACTGTCTCCCATTGTACCAGTCTGCTTCTTACAAACCAGTTTTAGGAAGGAAATAGATCCAGATAAAGACTCCTCCCGTTGAAATGGAGGGTTTGGAGAAATAACTTAGAACATATTGAGCAAAGTGCTAAGAAAGCAGGGTATGGAGATGGGGGGTGGTTGTTTGGCGGTTGTTGTGTTTGTGGTTGGGGTTGTTACTGTTTGGCAATCAGAACTGATGAGGCACCCAAATTTAGAGAACCTTTGTCTAAACTATAGTTTAGAGATTCATTAAGTATTGGCAAAGATTCATGGTGGTCCTTCCCATTCCTTTTCAATCTTTAACATGCTTCCTGGATCTGTACACTCCTTGCTGTACATTTTTTATGAAGATCTCAATCGGTGTTAGAACGGATGAAAAAGAAATCACAAAATTACCATTTTAACAATATTCAAACTTGATCTTTTAAAATAAATGCTTGACTTTTTTTTACTTCCCAGAATTTCTTCCAGTATTCCTTTCCCTTTCCTTCTCAGAAAAGCCATCCCATGAAACAAATAATATTCCTAAAGAGAGAAAAAGAAAAAAAATGGGGAAAAGAGGAAAAAAGAAACCAATTAATATATTTTAAAAAGTCTCCAAAATATATTCAGTGTTCCACACTCATGGACCTCACGTCTCTACAAAGGAGTGGAGTTGGCAAGAACAGGGAGAGCTCTTTTCATATTTCTCCTTTGGTACCCATGCAGGCAGGTGTTTCAGTGGATGGAGTACCGGAGCTGAAGTCAGAAAGATTCATCTTCCTGAGTTCAAATCAGGCCTCAGACACTTAATAGCTGTGTGACCCTGGGCAAGTCACTTAATCAGTCTGCCTCAGTTTCCTAATCTGTCAAATGAGCTGTGGGAAGAAATGGCAAACCACTCCAGTATCTTTGCCAAGAAGGCCTCCAAAAAAGGTCACAAAGAACAGATACAATTCAACAATATTATTATTCTTTGTAATTTCACAGAATTCACTTTGGATTTTTTGTGATCATTTTGTTCCACTTACATTGTGGAATAATTGTGTATATTAGATCATGTAAGTCTATGCTTCTCTATATTTGACGTATTTATTGTTTCTTGTAGCATGATAATAGTACATTACATCCATGTTAGCCATTGCCCAACTTTGTTTCCAACACTTACTACCACAAAACATTGCTATAAATATTTTGAGGGTAGAACAGGGTCTTTCTTCTTATCAATAACCTTCTTGAGGTATATTCCTCACACTCAAATCTCTGGATCAAAAGATATGGACATTTTAGTCACTTTATTTGCATAATTCTAAATTGACTACCAAAATCATTGTATTTAGTCACAGCTCTACCAACAATGCACCAGTATGTCTATTTTCCCACAACCAATCTGACGTTGATTTGGTAAATTGCTGAGTATGAGGCAAAACTTCTTAGTTGTTAAATTTTAAAACCAACAAGTCAAAGACTTTGTTCTTTGTAGATCTAAACAAACGATTGGAACTCCAGTTTCACATCACATGTTAATGCATTTGCAAATGCATTTTCCCAAGAATTCCACATACCTTAGTAGACCCTTAAGCTAATGTTTGTGAAGGACACACTGAGGTGTAGTAGAAAGAACACTGAACAATGAGAGCAAAGAACTGGTTCAGGTCCCAGCTCTGCCACTCACTAGCTGAGTCAACTTAAACAACTTATCTCTTTCTAGACATTAGTTGCCTTATCTATCAAATGAATTATTGGGAAAGCTTGGGAATGAAAATTCTCTAGATTCCTCCAGGCTCTAAAATCCTGACCACTGATTCCTTTGTAATTGTAATATTTTGTCATTCTACAGTGACACCGACTTAGAGAAAGATCAAGTATTCTAGGTGAAGATTGGGGCTAGGATTCTATGAACAATAGCACGTTCTCTGAGATTCAGTGTTATTGTTTCAGTTTGGTACCTGGATCACAGATGCAAGCTGAGAAAAACCCTAGAAACCACTTAGTTCAACCCCTTCATTTTACAAATCAGGAAATTGAGGCACAGAAAGATTAATTGACTTACTCAAAGTCACACAGGTAGAAAATGACTGAGGTAAAATTTGAAATCAGATCAGTTAAATCTAGAGCCAGTGCCTTTCCCATTATACTCAAGTTTCTTCTTCTACTTTAGCTGAGTGTTAAAGTCTACGTCCATTTGATCAGCACATAGTACTATTTTCTTTCTAAAGTCTGTCATGATGTGACCAGTTGCTAGCACTTTATTGTTTCTCAAATTACCATGCATTTGCTCATCTAGGATAGTAGAATGTAAGCCCCCTAGAAGGCATGAGTTATTTTAATTTCATTTTTGTTATTTATTTTAAGTTTTCAACCTTCATTTCTATAAGGTTTTGAGTTCTAAATTTTCTCCCTTCTCCCTCCCCCTTCGCCAAAATGATTTGCAATCTAATATAGGCTAAACATATGCATTCATATTAAACATATTCACATTAATCATATTCTAAAGAAGGATTAGAACTAATAGGAGAAACCACAAGAGAGAAGAAACAAAAGAAAGAGTCAATAGTATGCTTCAATCTGCATTCAGACTCTACAGTTCTTTTTTCTGGATGTGGACATCATTTTTCAACATGAGTCTTTTGGAGCTGTCTTAGATCTTTGCAATACTGAGAAGAGCCAAGTCTGTTGAAGTCATTCTTTATACAATGTTGCTGTTGCTGTGTACAATGTTCTCCTGGTTCTGCTCACTTCACTCAGCATCAGTTCATTTAAGTCTTTCCACTTTTTTCTGAAGTCTGCCTGCTCATCATTTCTTATGGAACAATAACATTCCATTACATTCACATACCACAATTTGTTCAACCATTCCCCAATTGATAGGCATCCCCTCAAGTTCCAATTCTTTGCCACCACAAAAAGAGATGCTATAAATATTTTTGTATATATGGATTCTTTTCCCATTTTTAAGATTTTTTTGGGATACAAATCTAGAAGTGGTATTCCTGGGTCGTTTCAGTTATCATAATCCTAACATCAAACACAGTACCTTGCACAAAGTAGGCAATTGTTTGTCCTTCATTCTAGGAGAGGACCATGACATCAGGAAGGTGATGCCATGACTTGCACGTGAATTAGATTTAAGTGAGGAAGGACTACACAAAATCACTAGCCTCACTTTCTCCTCTGGAGTCATTTGGATCCAGAGGCAAGATCTAAGCCAGGATAACTAGAGCTGGTCCCTGAAGTAGGCAATTAAATATTCATTGATTGAATGAACATACACCAGGATTCAATTTTAAAATCTGTATGCTATGAAAACTCTTTTGTTATTAACCCACGAACTGTAAGGAGAAGAGATATTTCTTAGGAATCAATAAATATTTGGGGCTAATCAGGTTGGCTTTAGATTCTATAAGCTACCAGAGAAAGTCTTTAGAGAAGCCTGACTGTGACAGCACTTAGGAAGTCTTTATCAGGTATTATCTCAGAGAGTGAAGCACAGATAATGACCACTATGAATCACAGGAGCCATATTTGCCTTTGGCTCAGACACTAACTGGCTGTGAGACCTTGTCTAAAGCAATTCACTTGTAGGGGAAGACTGTTTCCTTTTCAATACGATGAAATGTATAATCTATAAATTACTTTCCTATCTAAGAAATTCCGTCACATATCTGATGTTCCTAAGGGAACATTTTCAGGGGAGCATGCTTTATTTCTTTTTTTTTAATTAAACTTTTGATTCTCAGTCCTCTTCATGGGGCTATTTCCAAGAAATATTGACAAATATGTATATATATATATGTATATATATGTATATATATACATATATATATATACATACATATGTACATACATTTATAGTGAATCAGAGGCCTTATTTAGTTATTTGGCTTGTAAACAGTAAATGGGCCCTGCAGAACATATTTTTGTCTTCTTTTTGATAGCTTGGTATAGACCCTTTATTTAAAAAAAGAAAAAAGAAATCTCATTTAGTAGGAGGTTGAGAATCGGCTCTGTGTTCTTTTTCTGTCTTACTAGGTAGTGTCCTTGCTATTTCTCTCTATTTTAGTTTCAGTTTGAAAGTTTTGTTATGTTACATAAATCATCAGTGTGCTAAGGTGACAGACGTGCTACAAATGCTGAAGAAAACAGAATTAATGTTTCTACTCTCCCGCTCCAGCAGAGGAGAGCCTTTGTTAGCATTTCAGCCGGGCAGCTAACACAATGTATTGTCAGTGTCTGCGGCATTCTTCTCTTGAAAATAAATTAAAAGCAGCAATACTGTGTGACATTCATATTCTGGATTCAGGGAGAAAACAAAACAATGTCTTCAACTACCAGTTCTTGGTCTTATGTGACCTTGGGCAAGTCACTTTACAAATCTTTGCCTTGGTTTTCTCACCTGTAAAATGAGAAGATTGAACTAGAAGCCCTCTGAAGTGTCTTCCAACTCTAAATTTATTATCCTATACATAAAGGCTCAAAGTCCAAACAAGCTGAGGGTTAAGGAGTGTGCCAATTTTATCAAGTTTAAAAGTGAAGTCCCTGATAGTATGAAGGTAGAAGCCACTTTCATCTACTAAGCAGGACTAAGACAGATTAGATATCTGTAGTAGGGATTCCAGTTATTTGAGCTTGATGCCATTTTGGCCATTAATATTTGCATTGACTTGTTAAGTTCAGATATGAAAAGGATTACTGTCACAGGTTACTCTTAAAATGTAAAGCTCTCTAAAGCTTAGGCAGTAATCTTGAGCAAAGGAGAAGGAAGTTCTACCATTAATTCCGAATTATAGAATGTTTGCTGATTTAGGGAGTTATAGGTCACAAGGCCTCTTTTGCTCAGTTGAGAAAGATGAATGCGATTTTCATGGATAAAATAGAGAGAACTTAAAAAAAATGGAATAGTGAAAATTCAGACTTAGTTGAATGGTCAGACCCAACAAGCTTTGGAGTATAGTTCTATAACCACTTGGAAACTGTTGCTCATCCTTCATTTTTGAAGAGCATGAGTGACCTCACTGGGCAATGACTTGATTCTTGCGTGAATTAGATTTAAATGAGACAGAGTTGCACAAAGCCATCAGTTTCACTTCCTAGGCTTCATATTTTAGACAAGATTTTGACAAGCTCAGAGTATGAAGAAAGGGGAAACAAAGTTGGTGACAGATCTCACGATCATGCCCTGTGAGGACTGGTTGAAGCAACTGGGGATACTTAAACGGAATAAACGAGTGGTTTGTGGGCTGTGATAATTAGCTTCAAATATTTAGTGGACTAACATATGGCAGAATCATTGGATGTGTTCAACTTGCCCCTAAAGAGTAGAACTAGAGATCAGGCACACAAATTGCAAAGAGGCAGATTTAGACTCGATAAGGAAAAACTTCATAACAATGAGTGACATCCAAAAAGCTTCTTTGGAAACAGGCAGTGATGAGTTCTCCTTCATCAGAAGTCTTCTTTGTTGCTGAGTTGTTTTTCAGTCATATCTGACTCTTTGTGACCTCAGTTGAGCTTTACTTGGCAAAGATACTGGAGTGGGTTGACATTTTTTTCCCAGCTCATCTTACAGATGGGGAAGTGAGGCAAACCGTGAAGTAACTTACCCACAGGCACAAACTAGAAAGTATCTGACGTCAGATTTGAATTTGGACTCCAGGCATGGCATTCTATCTACTCTGCCACCTAGCGGCCCTGAAGATCTTCACACAAAGGTTAGATTAATGATGAGCAATAATAATAACAGCTGGTATTGATACACTGCTTCCTATGTTCCAGATATTGTGCTAAATGCTTTGGAATCATTTTCTCATTTGACCCTCACAATAACCCTGGGATATTGATTGTAATATTATTCCCATTTTACAGATGAGGCAAACAGAGATTAACTGACTAGCCCAGTGACGTACAGATAACAAGTGTCTGAGGCCAGATTTGAACTCAGGACTTTTTTATAAAGGGGTAATTTTTTTTCAAATTTATCTATTTATTTGTCTTCAATTTTCAACAATACTTCCATAAACTTTAAATTTCCCCCCTTCCCTCCCCTCCCTCCCTATGATGGCATGCAATCTTATATGAGCTCTACACATACACTTTTAATGAACACATTTTCACATTAGTCATGTTGCATAGAATTAAAATGAATGGGAGAAAGCGCGGATAAAACCAAACAAAACCCAACGTAACAAAAGAGAACATAATCTGTTTCATTCTTCAGTCCAGCTCTATAGTTCTTTCTCTGGATGTGAATGGTGCTTTGCATCATTAGTCCTTTAGAAATTTTTTAGTTTCTTGCTTTGCTATGAAGGACTGTCTATCAGAACAGTCCTCACACACTGTGACTGTTACTGTGTATAGTGTTCTCCTGGCTCTGTTCACTTCACTCAGCATCAGTTCATATAAGTCTATCCTGGTATTTCTGAAATCTGCCTGTTCATCATTTTTTATAGCACAATAGTATTCCATTACATTCATATATCACAACTTGCTCAGCCATTCCCCAATTGCTGGGCATTCCCTTGATTTCACCACAAAAAGAGCTGCTATAAATATTTTTGTACATGTGGAACCTTTTCACATTTTTATGATTTCTTTGGGATACAGCCTAGAAGTGGCATTGCTGGGTCAAAGGGTTTGAACATTTCTGTAACCCTTTGGGCATATGAACTCAGGGCTTTTTGACTTGGGGCCTGGTGCTTTATCCACTATGTCACCTTGAGGGCATTCTTGTTTGGGTGCAAATTGACATAGATGACCTGAAATTTGGTGATTTTCTTATTCTGGCTCAGGTAAACTAAGTGCTATTCAATTTTTTTAATTCAATGAAACTTTATTAAGTGTTTAATGAGTGTAATTCACTGTGCTGGATCCTTGGGATGTTAAACCCATTTCCTCTGGGATTTAGGTTTGAAATATGTAAAGTTCAATTCCACCAAATTAAACAATCTCCCAGTGATACTTAGCAGCAATAGAGAAACACCAGACAACTAACCAGACATTACATGGTGTTATTGATTCAACAACTCAACAAATATTTCCATGTCTCAATAAAGCTGGCCTCAAGAGTCCTAATATCTGTTACAGATAATTGCTGGCAGATCCAGCTTAATTAAAAGATAAGATAAAGACTTTTTTTTCTCTGTTAGCATTCCATGCTGAAGGAGTAACATACCTCCACCATTTCAGATAGCTAGTTATTATTCCCAAAAGGATAAATTTTGTTTCTCTTGTCAATTTCCAACTATAAGGACTGGCCCACATGAATCTAATTTCTTTCCATTAAAACACTTCTAATGTGGTTTGCCAAGAAAGGTAAACTGTGGGGCCTAATCTGGTTTTAATTAATTAAGCAATCAACAAATATTTATTGAGTGCCTACTATGTAAGGCCCTAAGGCACCGTAATAAGCTCTGTGAACAACAAAAATAAATTAAAGACTAGATCCCTATCCTGAGGAGGAAAGGGAAAAGCTATGAAATGATAACTAGCAATATCCCACAGGTTTCAACACCAATGTACCACTACTGCTCTGGACTTCCTCTGACCCTGTGGGAAATCTTCTACCTACCTCTATGAAACTACCCGTTAGCACCAAAGTATTTAGGATTCTTTGCTTGTAGAGAGGTGTGTGTGTGTGTGTGTGTGTGTGTGTGTGTGTGTGTGTGTGGATGTGTGTGTGTGCGTGTGTGTGTGTGTGGATGTGTGTGTGTGCGTGTGTGTGTGTGTGTGTGTGTGTGTGTAAATAAGAAAAAAGTGGATATGAGAAAGAAAGATAGTGGAGAGAGATGTAAATCAGGTCCCTTTGGCATGAAAGGGCAGAAATAGAACAAGGTGGTGGTGACTTCTCAAGAAGGAAACCACCAGATTTTCATGTCTTGAGGGGAAACATTAAATAACTATGGGAAATTGACATTTTAGAAGTCAGAAAACTAGTTCTGATTAAAAAGAGATAAAATTCCTTTAAAAATAAGATTCTTCAAAAAAAACTTTCTTTAGTTTCTTTTCTGTACATGAAAACTGAACCAAATTAATTTTCTCACTTTGCCACATGCTAATAATTTATATTAGATATTAATGATGCTAACCATGTTTTTCATTCTAATATAATTTTTTAAAGTACATTCCACTTCTTATTTTCAGCCTTGTGGTCCAAATCTCTCTAAACATAGACTTTTTCAGCAGAGTGCCTAACATATAGTAGGTTATTAGGATAATCATTTATTAAGTCAGACAGAAATTCCTATACACAATATGCATATATGCTATTCTCACATGAAATAATATTTAATCAAATACCCATTTATATAACTCTTGCCCATTTAATCTATCCCCAAAGTTTGACAGCTCTCTGAGTCTGATCTGGACAATTTCTAAGGAAATCAGGGAGGCTTCAAAACTGATATATGGCTTCAGATCCTTCCCAAACCCTGTAATAGCCCTGAAACTTCCAACATTTCACTAATGATCCTTAGATTGAGGATGATGATTTCCAAGTCAGACTTGGCATGACTCGCCTTTGGAAATAAACACCTAGAATCTCTCTAGTCTAGATTTACTCCCTAGGACCAAGTGAACATGTGTTAACACATTTTATTTTAAAGCTAATGGCATATGCATTGTTTTGCATTCTTCCCTTCTACATTACTATATAAACTCAGCTCCCTAGATTATAAACTCTAAATAGACCACATCTATTTGTCTCTGTAGCAACATTTAGCACAGTGTTTTGTAAATAGTCCAAAGCTGTAACTTCCGTGATGTTGAGGACTCCTCATAAGGAAATTTCATTTATTTATTTATATATTCAACTTCTCTATAACATATATAACCTTATATATAATAATTATATTCATACATGTATATATAGGTGTGTATATGTGTGTGTATATACACACACATATACGCACTTAGAGATTTACCTAGAGCATTTAAAGGTTCAATAATTGGTCTCAGATCACACAGCTTCAGTGTCAAAGGATGTACTTGAAATGAGGTCTCCTAATACCTCCGCTCACAGTTCCTGTGACTTCCTAAACCAAAATCCCTTGCCTGGGTACCACTGCCCCATATGTACTTCTCCCTGACTCACTGAAATGTCAGAACCACAAAGGAGATGTCTCACTTTCATATTTGTACCCCTGTTGCCTGGTAACTTGCTCAACATATAGGAAGCACTTAATAAATGCATGTTCTTCATTTTACATTCTCAAATTTGCTGTCTAACCACTACATTGTGCCTGCCACCTCTCCATTTTCTCTACAGACAGCAGGAATTTATTTTTTAAATGTTGCTTCATGTTATTATTGTTGGAGAATACTCAACAAGAATGTTTTTGTCTTAATAAACCCTCCTTGGTGGCAACCCATAATTTCATTGGTAGAGACCAGGGTGGGGAATCTATGACCTTGAGGCGACATGAGGTCCTCTAGATCCTCAGATATAGCTGTTTGACTGAATTCAAACTTCACAGACAAAATCCCCTTAATAAAAAGATCTCCTTTCATGTTTTTATTATTTTCATTGTATTTTTATTAAGTGGATGTGTTCTGTGAAGCTTGAATTCAAAGGGCAACACTTGAGGACCTAGAGAGCCACAAGTTTTCAAACCCTGGTATAGGCTCTTTCTGCCAATATAGGTTAAAAAAACCTCTTCCCACATGTTAGTTGACTCTTCTGCATTTTAAATGACAAAAAATTCACCAACACATGGGCACTGGCTTTAGATCCAGAAAGTATAAGTTCAAAACTTCTTTCTATTTCGCACTACCTCATTTCTACAAACAAAGAAAATGAAACCAAAAAGGTCTCATTCTCATCATTGGAGAAATTAGGAGTTTGAACCACGTGATCCCTATGATCTGTTCCCATTCTAAATCCTTGGAAGTTTCTGATAATGAGCTGCCAGTCAGGTTAATCATAGCGTCAGAAGCCAAGTCCAACTTTTTCATTTTATAGATAAGGCTAAAGAAATTAAATGCCACACAACTAGTAAACAAGTTCCGCTGGTTCTTCCTTACTCCAAATCTGGTGTTCTCTCTACTATATCATGTGTCTTCTTAAGGTTCTCAGATGGCAGACTTACAGTCCATGGCCTCTACTCAAAATGCCCCAAATTTTATTAGGAAACAAATGAATCTATATTTTGTGGTATAAGTTTCCAGAATGCAGTTTCACTTGTTCCTTCAATCATGCCCCAATCAAAAGGAGGAGAGAGGAAGGAGGGAAGGAAAGAAGAAAGGAAGGAAAGAAAGAAGTGAATTTACATTTTAAAGATGCAAATAATGTTCACCGTTTGTGGATAGCAATGCCTTTTAGTACCTAAAACTCCCGATGAAGTCCTTTTTATATATGGATTGCTCAGAAGAAGACTTTTATTTGTGTATCTTCACCACTGACCATTTCATTCTATCTCATTTACTATCACTGACTTAAGAAATCTAATTTCTAGAAGAATTTGATGAGGTAAATTACAATCACCGCATTCTACTCTCCTGTGTGGTATATGGATGGGTGAAACTCTGGACCTGGAGTCAGAAGACCTGAATTTAGATTCATTCTCAGAAACTTATTAGCTAAGCAACCCTGGGAAAGTTACTTAACTTCTGTTTGCCTCAGTTTCCTTAACTGTAAAATGGGAATAACAATAGCCCCCCTCTCCCAGGGTTGTTCTGAGGAGCCAATGAGATTATATTTCTAAAGTACTTGGCATAGTGCCTGGAACATAGTAAGCTCTATATAAATGCTAGCTAATGTCATCATCATCATCTTCATGATTTGGGGTCAGGAAAACTGTGTTCAAATTCTTTCTTGGACTTACTAGTTATATGATCTTGGTCAAGTCGCTTAATTTCTGTTTTCCTCTGTTTCCTCAACTGTAAAACAGAACTACAGCCTTCCAAGGTTTTTGTGAGAATAAAATGTGATATTTGTAAATTGCTCTGTCTTAAAGCACTATATAAAAGCTGTTATTATTACTATATTTGCAAATCTGTTCAGTTCTAACTAAATTCACTTATTCATTCAACTAGCAAATATTTATTGAGTGTCTGTTGTATGCAATGGAATACACCTTGGAGAATAACTTCTACCTTCGGTAACAAACATTTATTAAGTGCCTAATCCTTTCAGAGAACTATGCTAGGCATTTGGGAAGCTATGAATATTAAATAACACATAATTTAGTGGATGAGATGACACAGATACCAATAGCAGTAATACAAAATAAGTGGTTAATAAAAGCACAAATACAGTGCCATGTAAAGTCTCAGAGGTGAATGGTTATATATTCAGGGAAGACTTCATTAATGAGGTTACAGTGAATTTGGACCTACAGTTTGGGTAGACTTTGGGACAGGAGTATCCTAGGCATAAAAAACAGGACTCAAATTTTAAAGTCTACTAGAGGAAATATATTCTAAGTGTATACACATAGTTCAGGGAAGGAATGTGGGCATAATTGCCTATAAGGTGTGTCCATGTCTCCTTAGCTCTCCCAAGGAGAATGACCTTGGCCCCAAGGTCTCTCTTTCCTCAGGTTATTTATGAAAATGAGGCTATAAACATAATTTATCCAAAGCAATCTATAGCCTCAAACTCCAGGAAGGAAAAGCCTTAGGTGGATAGAAATAAGTAATGACATCTGACTCCCAGATATTTCTACCTTGAGTTTTCATCTATTGCCCTCATCATCACAGCTTCATCCTAGGAATTAGGGACAATTATTGTTTTAACTATGCCTAGCCACTACTGGAACTCATTGTTTTGTTTTGTTTTTTCTTGGATGTTGTCGAAGAACAGTTCGTCCTTTAGTTCAACTTGAAAGGTTGGGATTTGCTATGTTGCTAAGGGGGGAAGAAAGAAATAACAGAAGCCTACAAATAAAGTTGTAGAGCACAGCATTCTCACACTAAGGCAATTACACTTTATTGCTTCTATCTTAATAGACAGGAAACAACTTGTTAAAGATACAACAGTCATTTCAGCATCAACTATATCTGTGCAGTCATATCATTGACTGGGCAGAGCAAAGGTCAAGGTAACCACCAAATAACATGATTAGAGATGACACCATATGAAGATATTTATGTAAAAACCAAACCTTTTCAAGAAACTGTCAACTTTGAAGAAATGGGGGAAATAGACAAAAGCAACGATACTGACTCAAACTATCAGTTTAATAAATTAAAAAGTCACCACCATGGAACAATGACAGCTATGGTAATTTTATAATATTCTATAGTCTGCTTGTTATTCTTCTCCTTAGTCTTTGTATGGAGCTCTGTCTGAGGAAAGCACTTTCTTATCTGAACCCAGTGATTAGTTCCCTCCCCAACAGGTCATCTTGTCTAGATTTTTGAGAGTATTTCCTTTATACTTTATAGGTTGACTGACTCTCTCTGGAAATCCTACCTTTACCCCAAAGTAATTTTCTTTGACCAAATTGATTTTTCCAAGTGATTTCTACTAGCTACTTATTAAGGCTGATTCTATCCTGAATTAAAGCTTGGTTTCTTTTTATTCTAGCCTAAAATCTGTGACTAGTCTCCCTAACTACCATGTAACCTAGGTGGTGGGTACTATTATTCCTGGGACCTATCTGCATTATATCAGATTCTTCTTATCCTCAAGAATAGACTGAAATCTCTTCTTGTTTTAACATATGTCTCTCATTGAATCTCACATTAAGTTCCTATTTCTGGTCCATGGTACAATATCACCTCAACTTGCAAGGCATTTATATGGCAAAGATGATTAATATATCTTGATTCTAATGCTTTCAGTTTATCATCTCTGAATATTTCTCCAGGGTCTTTTAGATCATTGGAGGTAATCTTCTCTATGACTAGGGATGTTATTCAAGTACCCACAAGAAAATCATCTTCTAGTACCATGATATCACAATTTTAAAAGGTTGAAAATACATTTATTAGAGAGAAAGAAAGACATAGGGGATGGAACAGTGGACATGGGGTCAAGACAGACTTGAGTTTAGTAAACACTAAAATAAATTAATTGGGAAAGAACTCCTTATTTGATAAAAACTGCTAGGAAAACAAGAAAGCAATCTGGAAGATGCTTAAGCATCAGACCATATTTCATGATAAATTTAAAATAGATACATGACTTGATTATTAATGATTATACCATGAATAAAAAAATCATGTAACTTTTACAGCTTTGAGTAGAAGATATATTCTTAACCACACAAGGTATAATATAGAATTAATTATAAAAGATAAGATTAATCATTTTGAGTACAAAAAATTAAAAAGATTTTGAGCAAATAAAATCAACATATCTAAGATAAAAGGGAAGTGATGAACTAGGGGAAATAATTTTTATCACATTTTTACATAAGAGTTTGGTATCTAAGATACAGACAAATCACACACACACACACACACACACACACACACACACAAAACCAAAAGCCATTCCCACAATAAATAAGTGGTCAAAGGATATGAACAAATATCTTTCAAAAGGAGAAATGCAAAGTATTAACAATTATATGAAAGAATGATTCAAATCACTAGTGCAAAAGAAATATAAAATCAAAACAATCCTTAACTTTGGCCTTAGATCTAGCAAATTGGAAAGGATGACAAAAGATAGAGATAGCCAGCATTGAAGGGGTTGCAGAAAGGTAAGCACATGTATATTTTGTGGAGCTATGAATTAGTACAACCATTTTGGAAAGCAATTTGGAATTATGCAAATAAAGTAGTTAAGCTATCCACACCTTTTGACCCACAGATTCTACTGCTAGCCATATATCCCAAAGAGGTGAACATAAAGAAGGTTACTGTAACATTTAGACCATAGTCACCGGAATATTTAGAGTAGCACTTTTTGTGGTTACAAAGAAATGGAAACAAAATATATACCCATTAACTTCTCAGTTCCATTGGGGAATGGTTAAACAAATTGTTGCGCATGAATGTAATGGAATATTACTGAGCTGTAAGAAACAATGACTATGATGAGCATGCAGAAGCATGAAAAGTCTTACATGAACCGACATAAAGTGAAGTAAGCAATCAGGAAACCAAACACACAGCAGCAATGTGTGTATATAATGTATATGAATATAAATAATGTATATGAAAATGTATATCCAATAATGTATATGAAAATAAAACCAACCACAAAGCAATAAAAAATTAAACACTTTGCAAATACTAAAGCACAATATAAAAGTCAAGTATTATTACTATAACTTTAAGAAACATTCTATGCCAACGAAAGGAGGAAGTCTATGTCTCATTTTATTTCCAGGAATGTGAATATGATTATAAAAAAATGTGCCGGAAGGATCAATGATTGTGCCTCAGCAGAACCACTGTGGTCGTTCCTTGAGCTATCGAGTGGGATCAGTATAGGAGAGCTGGTCTTAGGCACAATGGTGAAATAGGCGAAGTCTGTCATTGGGCCTTCTTGGACTCCCTTGCTAATTTGTTTACTTTCAATACAACATGATAACGATTATATATTCTATTAAATCTGTTAAATCTATTAACTTTTTAAAGTTATATTTATTTACATTAAACTTACCTTTTACTAAAAATTAATATGTAATTGATGGAATTTCAAGCAATGTGGAATAGACATTTAAGCAGAGATTTTTTCCTCATGTATCCTTAAATCACATCACTTGTTACCTCATCTACATATGTAATTACAGAAGAGAGATAGTGGATAGAGATATGGCCTCAAACTCAGGAAGACTTATGGGCTATGTCCTTCTAGGCAAGTTACTTTACTGCTAAGTGCTCTAGAAGACTGAGTTTCAGAAAAGGTGTAAACCTCTTTTAGTACAGGAAACTACTTCCCAGGGAAATCCTTATTCCAATAAAATGACAGTCCCTATCCCTAAAACCAGTCCTTGTTGGGCTACAGAAAAGATCTGCTCAAGGGTACTCATTATTCACATTTTGCTCTCATGTAATCTGATTTCTACTCATATATTAAAGTTACACCTTTAAAAACTTAGGCAGTCTGTTGTTTAGGGGGATCATTCTACAATGTACTATAGGGATGGGGATAGGATCAATCCAGGACTATGGTGTAGAACAGTTTTGGAGCTTCAGAACTTAGATTTCTAAAACAAACTATAACTCCCGGGTACTGAGGCTATTTCCTGGACTAGATCCCAAACTACAGGCTATTCCCAGAACCACTTTAATTCTTGGACTAAAGATGGTAGGAGGCATATTTTTTTTTGGATCTGTGCCCTTCCAGTCTTGGAGTCCCAGAGCCAGTCTTCTAAGGTAGGGGAAGTATACTTTTTCTAAGTGTGAGATGAGATAAAATACCTTTTCACCTTGATTAACTCTATCTTTTGTTGGCTTATTTTCTTTATGTACTTTTCCCCCTTTTTTCCATTATCATTCTCTGGTGAGAATAAAAGATGTTAGCTTTTTGGTTAAGGACTCTGAATCAGCGTTTTGATTGCTATCATTAGAGATGAGTACTGTGTGATTGGATAAATAATCTCACCTGACATGGGCTTAAAAACCTTATCTGATCAGCCTCAGGAGTCTGATATCTCACAAGATTAAGAAAGGCAGAGGCATGTTAAATATTAAGCATGTCCAGGAATGTGAAAGCCATGCTAAAGGTTAATGAAACATAGAAATGAGCCTATAAAGAATCTCAAGTTATCTGGCTCTTGTTCTCTGCCCCAAATTGACTAAATTTGTTCTAAACCTGACACAGCAAGTGGATACAGCTTCATGCTGTCTTTTTTTTCACCACGTTCCAGAATGCTCAGCAAGGGTAGAAACACAGGGGTTTTTAAGCTGTTTTTAATTTTCTCTTCACAAAAGAGAAGAAAAATTCCTAGTTAACAGGGATGATGCTTCTAATTTTGACTACTAAAAGGATATTTTTCCTCTCTGCTTTGCTACTTACACTGAGTCAATTTCTAAATCCTGCAGTTTCTTCCTCTAGCACCTTACTTGGATCTCTTACTTCTATATTCTGACCTTGAATGCTGATCATAAATCTTGGTCATTTTCAAGGTGGGTCTAGTATTTTGATGATACTGTCATAATTGCACTCCACCACTGGGGCCATATTTCTTTCCTAAAATTAGAAATAATTCTTTCCCAACATCACTCATAGTTGTTTAGAAGTCCTTACTCTTAGCTTCAAGTCCCTCCATTAAACAGTTCAACCTATTTAAACTTTCCTTTCACTACCAATTTCAGTGTTACTTCTGAATCTGGAGACCAGCAAATGGTGGAGTAAAAGGAAACTTTACAGGTCAACTCTTCTCAACAATTAGTCTATCAAAAACCTAGAAATAGCATTAGATAGAGTTGTGATTGGGAAATCCAAAGAAAAAACATAATGAGCTATTTTTTCCAGCCAAAGTCAGCATAATAAGATAAACAGAGGTCCATGGGCACTTGAGATTGGATCTAGCCAGGAAAGTAAAATATACAGTCTTAGAGTTCAAGGGCTGAACTGGGACACTAGGTTGTATAGTAGTATGGCCAGGAGCAGCCCCAGATCCAGAAAGGACTTGCCTGACTGTGAAGGAATCGGGCACTAGAACTAGTAAACAGCTCTCTCCCTCTGACCTCAGTGATCCCTTGTGAACTAAAAGGAGGATCTGCACCTATGGGCAGCTAAACTAAAGGAGAAAAAACTGCTTCAAACTAACTCTGTCATCTGGGCTAGGAACAGTAACAGAAATGAGCAGGTGTTATGTGGCTCTAACCCACAGCCTAGTCTGAGGTCTGGAGCCAATTGATCACAAAAAGGGGCTTTAAACAAAGGGAGACATTGTAGTTTTCTCAAACTGAATCTGCACAGCTTTCCAGTTAGTTAATGGAGAGGGAAGACAGGACCAAGAAATTCATTGAAGCTCCACCCAGGGGCAAGCTTACAGTTATGTAATTCATACACATATAGACGTGAGGAATTAGCAAATCTCAGGGGAGGAGGGCAGCAATCAGACTTGGACCAGAGTATACTGAAAGTGTGAAGGTCCTTGGTCTAAGCCAACCCTGAAATCTTTGAGGAACATAGCACTTCATGCCCAGAACAAATAGCTGTATGAAGACAGATAATACAAACATGATTAAATAAGTGCTTAATTTTCCCTCCAGAAGAGCACAAAGCCTGGCCCTGATACTAAAGCAAGACTGGAAGAACGAACAAATAAAAAGACTCCCATAATAACTATTATGGTGCCAGGAGTGCCCAAGATACAAACCCAGAAGAGAATGACTCTGAAACATCTAAAAAGCAAAGACTAAAGGAAAATGTAGCTAAGCACAGAGGTCAACTAAAATTCCTAGAAGAAATGAAGAAGTTTTTAAGAATTCAAAATAGTTTTATAAATGACATGAGAATGCTAGAGAAAAGAATTGGAAAATAACTGAAAGTTTTGTAGAAATATCTTGGAAGGAGAACTAACTGCTAAGTCCAGGAGATCAAAACTTTACTCTTGAAAATCTGAAGGGGGGAAAAAAACACCTAGAAGTTAAAAATGCCATGAGACAACAAGAAATATTCAAAAGAAAATCAAAAGATGAAAAAATGAAACTATAAAGTATCATTTAAAAACTCACTTGGAAAATAGGTCAATAAAGGAGCTTTTAGGAATCATTAGAATTCTCGAAAGCCATGACCAAAAAAAAAAAAAAAAAGAAAAGAAAAGAACCTGGAAATTATATTTTAAGAAATCATAAAATTGCCCAGATCTTTTATAACTAGATGGTAAGTGGGGAAAAAAAGAATCCACCAGTCATCTCCTTAAAAGAGTGAAAATGAAAATGAAATACTACTCATACTGAGTCTACACAAATTTGCTCACAGCTCACCAAACTTCTGTACTCTCTAGACTGCATCCCAGGATTCTCTAATTTTTGACAGAACTGGACCTTCAGTTCCTTAATCTAGTTCACATAAAGTCATTGACATTTAGTGCTAAGTACCACCCATAGGTAAAATCCCTACTTAAGATACCTTCTAGGATTTCTGCTCTATACTTCCTCTGGGCTTTCTTCTTGCATTTAGAACATGCTCTATTTCAACTTCATCAAAACTCCCTGAATTTAGGCATCAATGAATTAACAATCACTTGTTATGTACCTGCTATGTGCCAAGCACTACTACATGAGGCAGGGGAGATACAAAACAAAACAAAACAAAAAAAGAATCTTTGCTGTCATGTAGCTTTCATTTTTTGGAGGAAGAAAACATGTAATCCTATAAATCTATAGAAAGTATATACATGCTTTACACATATATATGCATATGCTATACAAGGCAATTTGGGGAGAGGGAAAGAAGGAGGATCTGGAGGCAACAGTAAGGTCCTGATGTAGGAAGTGGCATCTGAGCTGGATTTTAAAGAAAAACAGAGATTCTAAAAGGCTGGGTCAAGGAGGTAACATATCCTAAGTATGGAAGAGAACCTGTGCAAATGAACAGAAAACAAAGACTAAATTGCAAGTGCAAAAAATAGTAAGAAGGTCAGTTTGTCTGGACCATAGGGTTCATGAAGAGGAGTAATGTACAAAAACCTGGAGGGGTAACTTGAAGCCAGGTCTTAAACAATGGAGTCTATATTTGATGCCAGAGGTAATAGGAATTTACTGAGCAGGAGAATGATATGGTCAGACCTCCCATTTAATAATTATCACGTTAACAACTTAATGAAAGCTGGATTGGAGAACAGAGGGAATTAAGGCAGAGAAACCAATTAGGGGTCTACTACAACAACCCAATCATTGAACGAATCCACAAAGCCTTCCCCATTTAAAAGAACTTGTGACACAGACTTCTGTCCCTGCTATTCTTAGAACTGATCACAGTTACTGTGAAATGACAAAATCAGAATCTCTGTTTTGAAAGTTCTTTTGTTGATTTCTGTCTAAGCAAAATTCTCGTCTCTACTACATATTATAAATGGTTGTCACTGCATCGAGGAGTAGGTTGTCTTTTTCCACTGAAAGTCCCTGGAGGGCAGTTCTCATGTCAATTTTAACCAATTCTGCATAGATTCTAGTTCCACCCAATAAGGAGACAAAGCATATAAATAACATAATTATAAAAATCACGACGGTGATAATCATAGGTGACATTTACTTAGCACTTTAAATTTTGCGAAGTATTTTTTACATCCTCAGTAAATGACTATCCTGAAGATCACAAGTTCATGTCATATGTAGGTCAGATGAAGGAACAGGGGATTTCACTCTGGAAAAAAGACTCAGAATAGACATAATAACTCTTTTCAAGTATTTGAAACATTGTAATCCAAGAGGGATTAGACGTTCTGTTTGACCATCAGAGATCAGAACCCATAGCAATGAGAAGAAGGAGAAAAGAGGAAAATTGAGATCTGATGTCAGGGGCAAAAAAAGCCTTCTAACAATTAGAGATGTCCCAAAGTGGAATGGGTTATGATGGAAATTCTCCCTCCTTTCAAGTCTTCAAGCAGAGGCTGGAGAACAACTGTCAGGTATGTGATCTCAGATATAAGTTGCACTGGGATGGACAGGATGACTGAGGTCCCTCAGCAGTAATTCTATGACTAAAGAACAAATAAAAGTAAAAGTTTGGACACTTGTCTAGTGGACTTACTCTAAGAGAGATAATATCCCAGAAGGCAGCAGGGTGGGTTAGACATGAGGCAAGTGTGACCGATAGAAGTTCTGGGGATTCTAATTCAGTTCCTATCACCACACGTGAGCATCTGGTCCCAAAGTAAAGCTACATTTTCCTTTCAGGATCTAGGGGTACAACTGGGGTGATTCTCTAATGCCATCAGCTCAAACCTTCACTAACATGCTTCACCTTACCAAGATTGTCAGTTAAAGATCAGTTTATTCATTAAGCTTTATAGCTTTTAGAAAGGGACATTTGTTAAAATGTACAATGAGAACATCTAGTACAAAACATCCCCTACCCACCCATCCAAGAAGTTTGTGACACACAGTCCCACAAGTATACCCAGAGGCAGGGAAAAGTAGTCTCAGGCTCAGAGAGTCCACAGTGGCAAAGGGTTAACTCACAGCAGCTAGATACTAAAAGTTCTTCTTTGTCCCATTCATGGCTTGCTGAAGACCCCTAAACTTGATGAATTTGCATTCAGTCTGATCTTGATACCAATACAAACACTGGGGTCAGCTGCTGCTATCCCAAAGGAACAGTCTGCACATCCTTGAATGAGCCGTGGTCCAAGAATAAGAGAAGTCCCCCCATCAGCATTAATCTGTATTGATGTTCCATGATCCACAAGGCTTTACTACTACTTGTAGTAGTAGTTGTAGTAGTAGTAGTAGTAGTAGTAGTAGTAGTAGTAGTAGTAGTAGTGGTAGTAGTAGTAGTAGTTGTAGTGGTAGTAGTGGTAGTAGTAGTAGTAGTAGTGGTGGTGGTGGTGGTAGTAGTAGTAGTAGTTGTAGTGGTAGTAGTAGTAGTAGCAGTTGTAACAATAGCTGGCTAACATTTTTATAGCACTCACTATGTTCATGGCACTGTGCTCATCCCACCTGATCCTCAGAACAATCCTATAAGGTAGATGTTATTATTCCCTATTTTACAGATGAGGAAACTGAGGTAGACAGAGGTTAAGTGACTTGCCCAGGGACATACAGTTAATTAGTGTTTAAGGCCAACTTTGAACTCAGTACTTCCTGACTCCCGTCCCAGAGCTCTATCCACTGTGTCACATAGGTGCCCAAACATTTGGTCTGCTGCTTCCACTGTCAATAACAAAATACCATACTCATCAGAGAGCAATTTACATGTCAGAATAAAATAAAGTGATATTCTCAATTTTGTCCTATCAGTCCAACCAGGGTGATTTTAATCAAAAGATTAACTGATAGCCCCATTGGTGGCAACTGTACAAAGACAAAGGCATATATAGGGTTCCTTCCTGGGCACTACTAACAGTGTTGAGAAGCATTTAAACAGGATCATCCTCATGTCCAAAGTAGCACTTATATTCATCTGTGTTCAGCAATAAATGGATATTTGGGAATTTACAAGACACTAAAATTCTTAACTAGTAATTAGAGAGATTAGAAAAAGAAAAAAGAAAGAAAAAAAGGAATTTGATCCATTCCATCATGTTTCCTATTCCCAGCCCTATTGGGGATTTTAAAGAAGCAAGGAGGCTAGAGGAAGAACCTAGGTGTTGTATTACAGGGAGACAAAAGACATTGTTTTCATTTTAAGGAATGTGTATTAATTCTCCAAATGTTTGTTGAGGACTCAGAACATGCTAAGACCTGGGGGGTGGGAGGGAGAGGGAAGGCTTGTGAAAAAGGTATAAGTTTAGCCCCCGCATTCAACAAATGTGTAGTTTAGTTAAGAAGACAATATGAAAACTGGAAACACAGAAAACAATCAGAAAATGATTGAGGGCCACCCTGTTGGGTACTGACAATAAATGCAATAAGAATTTAGATCCTGGACTTGGCACAGACAGGGTAAGGACCCCATAAATCAGGCTTAGAGGCATCATCAATCTACAGGCACTCTAGCTGTGCTTGTGGCATCTTGGGGCCCTAAGTTGGTCCCATGATGAAAAGGGATGTCACCAGGTGTAACAAACTGAAGACAGATGCAGGAGTACGAGTCAATTACAATGGATGCTTTAAAAGCATATTGGAGAATAATAAGCCATGGTAATATTGATGTTGGTAGCCACGCAGAGTAAGAGACAGCAAAGCCACAGACAGCTGCAATTCTGACATGAAGAATTCCAACCCAGAATGGCTTCTTTGGAGCAAAACCATCAGTTGATCAGACAGTTAAAAGACAGGGCCTCACATTAGCAGTGTGCCCTGCAGCCATTAGGCACATTTGCTATCCAAAGGACAGGCCATGCATGCAATCAGCTTGGAAGGCACTGCCAGTCATGCATCAATCTATACAGCTCGAATTCACATACTCAGTAAAAGCTCAGCAAGGAGCAGCATCTTTTAGATGAGCAACATCCATTAACATTTGGATCAGATATATGCAAACTTCTTACTCTCTCTCCTATTTTTTTAGCCTATACCCCATTCAGACATTAGGTTTGGAGGCCTTCTCCCCTCCAACCCTGATTTATTGTTACAAAGTCTCCTGATAACTTGCCCTAATTCATGGAAAGGATGCCAAAGCAACCACCAGTCAGTCCGGAACTTCAATGGCTTAACTTCAGGGACTACATTTAGAGACTCAATCTACACAATGGGAAACTACTACCCTGGAGTCTACTACTACTCTGCCCTTGCACTGAAACTAGGCTACAGTATCCCATTACCAGTAACCTGACAGAAGTAGCAGTGACTCTCAAAGCTATAACATTTCTGGGAGATAGAGGGTCTATCCAAGGCATGAGTATAAGCAAAGTAGGGAAGAGAAAAGGAAGAAGGAAAACCATCATTACTAAGGAAACTCTGTGGTTCTCTTGTTGGCAGAAAGTCTTGTATCTGGAACATTTGAATCTTTTCACTTTTGCCCCTTCTTGAAACCAGAGATGGTCAATCACAACTAGGCTGGTGACCAACTACCACCAGCACCCAACCAGACAGCATTACCTTGATCCGATACCTCCCAGGATCAGTTCTTCAGATACAAATCTTCTCATTTTCAGGTCCCTGATGAGCACTAGAACCTCAAGCATCAGGAATATCAGGTTTCTAGAGCATGTCTAGGATTAGACCCAGGGTCAGACCCTCAGACTTTTGACCTGTGTCTTCATTCTACCTCAGAAGCTCATCGTATCCTTGATCTTACCACTGAAAGCTGTTCTGCCTCCATGATTCAGAAATCTGAAATTCCTCTTTCTCACAACCAGCTTTTATCTTTCCACCTCTCCCTCTTTTCTCAATCTATTGTACATCCTCATTATCACCACCTGTCACTCTATCACTTTTTGCTTTCCTAGGTCATCAATATCCCTAACTCTATGCTAGCTATAGTCAATCAGTTCAATTACACAATGACCTCTAACCTTGAATCTCTTGTTCTGTTGCCACTTACTCTTTGCCAAACCCCAACCCTGGGCTACCCACACCATCTAACTCTGTTTCTGATCATGTGCAGTTGAATAGTGCTTAAGGGATCATTCTGACTGAATCCAGTAAAAATTTCCTTGATCTACTCTCCATGGAGCTATCACTCTGAAATGGCAATACCTTGATTCCTCCCAGATTGACTATTACACTACCCACACAGGCTATTCTTAACCTTACTTTCTCTCAGGTCTCCCACATCAGTGGAGAAATGTGCCTCCTTATAGTACTTTGCAGAAAAAACAGAGGCCATCAAATATTCCTTCATTTTTCTCTATTCTACACCTAAACACCCCCTCAGCATTGTCATCTCTTAACATTTCTTGTCATCTCTGAGAAAAAAGGTGGCTTTTCTCCTGGTTAATGCCAACCCTTCTACTTCTGTCTTTGATTCATCTCTATCTTTTCTAGAATCCTATTTCCTTCAATGACCTCTCTTTCCTAGTCTTTAACTTCTTCTTGTCTATGACTCCTTCCCTGATGTCCACAAACATGCCCAAGTGCCTCTGATACTTTAAAACATTCCACTTGAATCTTCTTCTCCTTTAAGACACTGTTCCATATTATTCATGCCTTTCACAGTCAAATCCTAGAAAAACAATTGTCTATACAAACTGGCTACTTTCTTTGTTCCTCTTACATCCACACACTAAAACTGTACTTACCAAGGTTATCAAAGGTTTCTGTTTTCAATCTCCCTCTTTCCTGATGTCTTTGTAATATCTGACCCTGATGGCTATTACCTAACCTGGGCACTATCTCCTCCTGTCTTGTGTCTTTTGATACTGCTCTGCCCTAGTTTATCTACTACCTGTCTTACCGCTCTGTTTTAGGCTTAGGCAGGGTTGGGCCCTCTTCTCTAGTCATATTTCTTCTCAGTGATCTCATAAAAAAATATATTTATTGTTATCACCAACTCTATGCAGATGCCTTCCTATCTAGCCTTCATTCTCTCATCAGATGTCTTCCTATCTAGCCTTCATTCTCTCATCAGTTTTATCAGTTCCATTGCTTAGTGGACAGCTACACCTGTTGTCCTGAAGGCATCTCAAACTCAACATGTGCAAAAGAAAAAGTTTGTGATTTCTCCTGCCTACACCTGTCTTCCTCTAAATGAATCTGTGTCTGATGTAGGCATCTTATCAATTCACAAATGTGTTTGTCACTGTCACGGATAAAGGCATAAATGATATGTTCATCAAATATTCGATGACATAAAGCTGGGAGAGATAAGTAAGTCACTAGGTGACAAAAGGATCTTGACAGGTTAGAACGCTAAGCTAGATCTAATAAGATGAGATTCAATATGACAAAGTAAAGCCATACTTGCACACAAAAAATAATATTCACACATGTAAGATAGGGGAGACATAGACAGAGTAGTTGTTATGAAAAAGATCTGGGTATTTTAGTGAACTGAACGTTCAGTAAGAATTAGTAGTATTATGTGAGAGCTAAAAATGCAAATGAACTCTTGGGATGCATTAAAAGAAAGAGAAATAGGCGAATAAATATCTCATTGTATCCTGCCTTCATCAAACCTCATTTGCAGTGATGTCTTCAGTTCTGGGACTCTTACAGCTCAAGTAAGATATTGATGAGCTGGAGTTTTCAGAGGAGTGCAACCAGGATGGTAGAGCCTTGTGAGTCCATGGAAGTTCCTTGAGGAACGGTACATTTCACCTCGACAAAAGAAGAGTCATGATAACATTCACATGGTGTATTCAAGTATTTGAAGGCCTGTCATATAGAGGGGGAATTAAGCTTGTTCTGTTTGGGCCCAGGGAACCAAACCAGGAGCAATGGAATGAAATGGCAAAGTGGTAAACTTGGAATTAATATCAGAAAACACTTCTTAACAACTATAGATGTCCAGAAATTAAATGACTTGCCCCTAGAAGTGATGAACTCTCCCTACTTGGAGGTCTTCAAGTAGTAGTTGGATAACCACTTCTTGAGTATGTTGTAGAGGGGATCCCTTTGAGTTGGGTTGGGAAGGTCCAATTATCAAATTCTAATTCTGTGCTCCTTTGATGTTACTCAGATTCACAGCCTCCATGTGATCCTCAAAATTATAATTTTCCCTCACCTCCCCCCATAGCCAGTTAAGTGGGAAGTCTTAACAATTCAACCTCCAAAGCATATCTCCCATCTATTTATTTCTCTCCATGTATGTGATCACCAGCCCTTATCACCTCTCATCGGATGACTGTGTCAGCCTCCTAATTTGTCTCTTTCCTATATGTCTGTCACCTCTTCAGTTCATCCTCCATACAGCAAGCAAAGTGATCTTTTGAAAGCACATACCATTTCCTGCCTAAGAAGCTTTAGGGGTCCTCATTGCCTCTAGGATAAAATTACAGCCCCTTGGTTTGGTATTTAAAAGCCTTCACAAACTATCTCCAGACTATCTCTATGTTTTCCAGGCTTATTCCAGAGTATGACCTTCTTCTAACCAAATTAGCCCAGTGGCTGTTACCCAAATCCATTGTACCATCTCCCACCTCCATGCCATTACACAGACTGACTCTCTTGCCTGGAATGAATTCTACTTCTGAGAATTCTTATACTCTTTCAAGGTCATGGGTCATCTCATATAGGAAGCTTTTCCTCATGTTCATAGCTCCTCAAATTATATGTTATTTATTCATGTAAATACATACAGTACAATATAAGTGTTCAGTGGTGCACTGGTGAATAACAACTACCTCTCTGGGGGGAAAAAATTTATGACACACATTTAAGTTTAATATGCATTATTAACATTTTCTCTACCACTTTCTTGAGTCTAGACAACCAAGAGAACAATAAATTAAACCCTGATTTGTAGCATCTGCTAATTTCCACTGAAAATTTAACAATTGACTCTCCCCAGAAAGTTGAAATGGATTCCAGTACATTCTCGAATTTAGCTCTGTAAAAACAGGGACAATTGTTCATTTTGTCTTTCTATTACTGGTATTTGATGCATAGTAGAATATTTAACAAAAACTTCTTTTTGAACATAGGAATTCAATTCATCAAACTATGTGCAGGTTACTCTGTAAATGAAGTATGTAAACTACTATAAAGGATAAAAGGAAGAAGAGAAACTTCCAAAGCAAAAAAAAGGAAAGTAAAAAAAAAATTGATTTCATATCATGGTCAAATTCACTAACAATAGTAGCTAGTATTTATATAGTTTTAAGTTTCACAAATCACTTTACCAATATTATCTCACTTTATCCTTTCAATAACATCTGAGTGGTAGGTAACACTATTATCCTTACTTCACAGTTAAAGAAACTGAGGCAGGGAGCAATGAAGAGATATGTGCAAGGTGACTCAGCTAGTAAGTGTCTGAGGTCAGACTTGAACTCAGGTCTTCCTGATCCCATGTCCAGAGTTTTTTCCACTGTACTTCTGAGCTGCCATTAAGACGGAGACAATCAAAATTAAAGCTCATACATCACTAATTTTGCATTAGTCCTTTTCTAAAACTGATCTATTGCTTTGCACACCATTTGCTAAGAACCTAGGGCAACATGTAGGAAATGAAAAATGGTTCAGGCTCATTTGCAATGAACTGAGCCATAACTAACAATTTTTGTATCTGGGCAAAGTAGTAGTGCAGGATGGGAAGACCATGACAGAAGGGGGAAAGGTCATCTAGGTTGCACCATGAGGCATAGAAGTGTGTCTCAGGATACCATGGAGCTTCTAAGCTTCTGAAGAGACTTTAACAGGCTCAACGCTTTGCCAGTCAGGGGGATCAGAAGCCTGCCCAGCCCAATGCTGTTTGTCACTCTCTAAATTCTCTGAAGAATCTCCATTGCCCCACCGCGGTTATGTCTCCGGCATCTAAGCCATTTCCTCTGAGTAATGTATAATGTGAAAACTGCTTATAAATTCCTCTGAAATTTTCTATGCCTGTGGCTTTTCCAATGAAAACACAAAAATCATCATGATTTGATAATTTTCCCCAGACATAATTATATATAATGCAGGACTCTGTCATCAACCTCCCCACTCCCAAGAAAAGGAAATGGGCATCATTTCCCTGCTATCTGTTTCTGTTAATATCTGTATACTTTCTTAAAATAGCCATCCTCAGCCACAGAAGCAGAAAAAATCAAGATTTGGCAAACCACTGCCTATGTAGGAACGAGTACGTTCCTTACCAGCCACTTGTGTAACCAAATTTGATCCTTGATCCGAAGCAATCACAATAAAACTATTGAGACAATTTGTACAGAGATGATTGTTTTTATAGTAAAGCAGTCTCCACGTAAAGATTATTATATATTATACAACCACTAATATGTTATTCACAAGGGCATCTATTACTCATTCTTCACTTACACGCAATATAACCCTACTTTCCTAAGCAACAGTTACAACAGAAAACACTGAGCAAAGAAACTATTTACCAGCTTGCACTGTGAGACCTAAGTATGAAGCTTTTACCCAACAGTTCCAGGAAAGTACTGAAATTTTCTTAGTTGCAAAAGCCTTCAGTTCTAACAACATGTGTAACCTCTCTCCCCTCCCTCCTTCCCCACTCTACCCCCGATAGAAGGCTAATCCCTATGCATAGAGAATGAATAATTTATATAGAGCTTTAGAGTTGGCAGGGTTTTATATACTTGATATAATTTGAATTTGATAATCATCCTAAGAGGCAGATACTGAGTTCATTATTACTCACTCCCCTTTTACAGGGGAAGAAACTAAGGCTTGGCCACATCAAGTGACTTGTCCATAATTATAATGCTGTTAAGTGGCCCTTAGTGGGCATCTGAATCCAGTTCTTCCAGACTCCTGATCTAACACTAGACCAGAGGCTTCAGACTCCTGGCTGCCTGGTCTATAAAACTCCCAAGGGTGGGGGAGTTCAGGGGTGGAACGGACAGAAACAAGCACAATGTTTGTAAAGTGAAAGCAGATACGTAGAAACTATTTTAATTTTTACTGGAGGAGGCAGAAGGAAAAGCAAATGGAAGGAAAAGGTCTAAGATTAATCTGTTGATGTATGAAATGCCTTTAACCTCAAACCATTTCTGATCACCCCCTCATTGTCCGTCAATGAATAAAATGATACTTTTGAAGAAGGGGACATAAACTGACAATGATTGCTATTACATATTCATGCATCACTTTATATTCTGTGACAGGCTTTACAATAGCTAAAATATCCCTTCTTACAAATAGGCTAACAGAGAGAGGAAGGTGGAATTGTATGATCTCTCCAAGGTACTTGGATGCCAAGCACCTTACTATGAGCACAACTAGCAATTTTGCACGTAGTTGAGTCAAGTAGATGACCTGGGTTTCTATTTCTACTGCCAGACACTTTTGAAAGCTTCTAGGAAAACATACCTATAGATGATCAAGTACTTTGAAAGATCTTTTTAAAAAAATTGCACCCATTGAGTTTTCCTGTAATGGGGAATGAAATCTTGTTGACAAGGTAAAGGTCTTGTACTTCATTCGTTTTTTTTCTTTTTTTCTTTTTTTTTAAACATAAGGAAATATTTTTAAACTTAGGATTCTTGTCCATTCCTCATTTCTAAAATGAAGCAAACTGGTAACTAACCAAAGCTCATGAAATATGTTTATAACAAAGAATTAATCTCAAATTCAGGCAGAGTTTATTTTTCAAGTGCTCTGCACAAGAGAAGTGCTTGATAAACACTTGTTGAATTGGCTTAGGATATATAATTTGTGGCTTAGTTCAGTCAGAGTTTGTTTCAATTCAGTCAGAAGTTATCATTTAACATGAAAGCTGAATTGGAGCATGATCTAAATGAGACTGCCTGGTAGACTGGATGCCTGTCATCCCTTGACCCTGCTATAGCCTCAAGTTATTTTCCTATCTATCCTCACTTTCAAAACTAAATTTCTAGACAAATAGTCCATGCTCACAAATCAGCAGCAGTTTGTCAAAGTGGGCAGACAGCTAGCCTTAGAGAAAGGAAGACCCAGATCCAAATCCTGCACACTCAGGAACATACACTGGCTTTGTGACTATGAACAAATAAGTCAACCTTTCACTGTCCCCAGAAACCCTCATTGAGTTTAAATTGCAAAGTAGGTAATGTATCTGGAAGTCTTGTCCAACCCCTCTTAAGGCTTTGTTAATTACTTCCCTTTGTTCATTACTTTCTATTTATCCTGTATATAGCTTGCATTGTATATATTTGTAGACATGTTATTTCTCTCATTATATAATAAGCTCCATGAGGGCTGGGACTAATCTTTTGCTCCTTTTTGTATCCCAGAAGTTAGTACAGTGCCTGGTACATAGTAGGTCCTTAATAAATGCTTACTGTTTAGCTAACATTTGTACTGGTAGAGGATGTTTCCTCAATAGGAGATCTTTATACTACTGAAATCAAAAGTTCTCCTTCCAAAAAAAATAATTGCTTTTTCCTTATCACCCACTCATTCCTAAACCTTTGCAATCTAGTTTTCTTCCTCACTGATATCCTGAATTTGGTCTCTCCAAGATTAATAAATTCTCAATTGAGAAGTCTAATGGCCATTTCTCAGTCCTCACCTTCCTTGACCTTTCTGTAGCATGAGACATTGAAGTCATCCCTTCCTTCTTGCTACATCTCTCCTAGTTCTCCTCCTAGTCATTTAACCACTACTTCTCAGTTTCCTTTGATGGTTTATTTTTTTCCCACCCCCAAGAAAGTCTCTCTCCTCAGCTTCACTCTTCTTGGTGTACTGTTCTCCCTGGCAATCCTCATCTGCTCCTCCCCTTTACATCTTGTCCTTACCTGCTCCTACAACTTCAACTGTCATTCTCTGCAGATGCCTTCCAAAGCCTGAGTCCCTTATTTACAAATGTAAGCTAGACATGTCTACCTGCATTTCCTATGAGCACTTCAGATTCAACACATCCCAAATTGAAGTCATTCTCATCTCCTCACACTTGCACAGCCACCTCTCAACTTTCTTATTTCTGTTGAAGGCAACAGCATCTAACTGGTCTCCTAGGTTCAAATCCTTAGGACCACCTATGACCCTACCCTCTCTTTACCTTTAACACCTTGGTGCCAAATCCTGCTAATTCTATCTCCATAGTATTTAACACTGCTCTCCAAATCCCAAACACAGCCCACAACTTGTTTCAGACACTTATCGCAGTAGAATGTAAGTTTCTTGGGCATAGGAATTGCTTTATTGTGGTCTTTATACCTCTGGAACATAGCATAGTACCTAGCACATAATAGGTGCTTAATACTCTGTTTAATGAAATTGATCTCATAGTTCCTTTAATGTCTCTCTCCCTCCATTCTTTCCCCCCATCCATATTTGCGAAAATAATCGTACTGAAATCTGATCAGGTCAGTGCCCTGCTGAATAACCTTCCATGACCCTCTATTGCCTAAATAATAATATACAAACTCATTAATGCAGTATTTAAGGTACTTCCCAAATGTAAGGTCTAATGACTCCTTCAGACCCATCACATCACTCCACTTCATGCACATTAAGCTTCAGCCAAATTGAACTATTCGTAGTTCCCAAACTTATTCTGCCCTCTATCATTTCCACACATTTGTTCATGTCATCTTTTGTTCCTTAAATTCACACACTCTGCACTGACACCTGTTAAAATCCTCCTTTTCCTACAAGGCCTGAGTTACATGTTACCTCCTCCATGAAATGTTCCTTGATGGCACTTAACTGAAAAGGATCGTTCTCTCCTCAAATATCCCCAGAATACTTTGTTTGGATCTAATATACTACCTGGTACTCCATAGAAACATGGATTTCAGAGTCGAAAGTAGTCCTCTTAGTTCAACCTATTCCTGAAAAAGACTTCCCACTCTGACATTCCCAACAAGTGGTCACACGTGCACTATTGCTCCTTCAAAAAGTCTCTTGAAGAGAAACTTGCTACCTCCTGACTCAGTCTTTTCCATCACTGAATTGATTTTAGGATGCACCATGCACTTTAAAGGTTATAGTTTAGCATATCAGTTAGTTGTTGGATGCATAATATCCATCCTAGACTGTAAACTCCTTGAGAATAGATATGATATTGTTCAACTTGGGACACTAACCACATAATAAGTTCATAATAGGTCCCTAACAATTTGTCAAATCAACTGTACAGATCAATTTGCTTCCCATACACAAGGTGCAAGCAAACACTCTCCCAAACCCTGCCAATAATCTTGCAACACACATGAATTGTCATTAAAGGAACTGTCCAAGAGATCCTGGGAATGAGTCATAAGTCAGTTACCACTGAGGAAAGCAATATAAAGTACATACCCTTATTTCTGTAAATCAATGGCAAAACATCTGTAGTGAGCTCTTACCCATCTTCTGGTTTACTTTAATGAAATTCTTTTTCATATTGGGCCTATTTACCCTCACCTAAAAGCCAAATAATCCTACCTTAGCTCTGGGACCAAGCAAGCCTACAAATGAAGGAAACATAGGAAATGGAGATTAGAGCAAAATGCCTTACTATCATGTGACCCCCACTGCTGGTCCCACTCAGATTTTGTACTTTCTTTCTAGGAACTGGATTTTCTCCTGTCTATTGAATCTTCATGTTTGACATTGTACCACCATTCCTTATTCATTATCTTGAAGACCGTAAACCCTACTCCAGAGCAGCTGAGTGGTGCAGTAGGCAGGGCAATGGTCTTAGAATCAGGAAGACTGCTTTTCTTGAGTCCAGATCCAGACTCAGACATCTACGAGATGTGTGACCCTGGACTAGTCACCTAACTCTATTTGCCTCAGTTCCTCTTCTGTAAATGAATTAAAGAAAGAAATAGCAAAACAACTCCAGTATCTTGACCAAGGAAATTCCAAATGGGGTTACAACCGAACAAGTAGGAGACTCTGTTCTTGAACCATTTATTTTGCTAGTAAGCCTAAATTCCCACTTTTCTTTAACTGCTCCAGCCCAGGAATAAAGACCTGTCCTTGGGACAGTCCCTGGGACTATAGTCCCTATGTCTAGACTCCCATTTCTTGCTGTCATACCTTCTTCATATCAAGCTCTTGCCTATCAAGGTCTGTAACAACTTTCCATTACCACACTCTCCTGCCTTACTGTATCCATCTGGCAGGACATTTAACTCCTCTCCACTACTAGACCTCTGCTCCCACCCTGCCATTATCTGTTGATCTGACTCTTCTTATTGCCTGACATTAGAATACCTTGTTCCTTTACCTCCTGCACCAACTTTTTCTTTCATCTTTTTTTATCATAAATTTAACAATCATCAATAAACACAGACAGTTTGGCATACAAGAGGAACAAGAAGATTATATAAGAAAAACTGAGCTTTCATGTGTAGCTTTTTGAAGTACAAATCAAATAAAATTGTAACAAAAGTATTCTCTTTGTTTATGTCCTCTTTTGCTTTTTTTTCTTCCTCTGTGCATTTTTAAAATGTTTAATTGATTACCACCCATACATCTTCCTACTGTCTCCCAACATGGGTCTCTCTTTGATCACTTACACTACTGTAGGTTATTTTCCTGATCCTGATGGCTCTGCCTCTAGTCTGTCCTGCCACCAACTGATTCCCAATATGGATATCATCCTTGTACATGAAATATAACCCAGTGTTAATCCCTAATGCTTCTCTCTCCATTTCAGACTATATTAGTAACATAGTCTATTGCTGAATTGCCATTCGTGTGATCAACTCCCAGTTCTTTCAAGGTCAATAATTATAGTTAGCTAATGACAGGTGCTCAAGGTAATGCATACTTTAGATAGACCTTGAAATTTTGACCTATCATCCACTCAGGGTAATCAAAAGGTGTGTTTATGCTAGAACCAGGCATATTAAGCACATTTTCTGGAAGCTTAATGCCTCTGAATATCCTTTGAACATCTGTTTATGGTCTTTTGTCATAAGATTATATCACCAGTACATGGCTCAGAGCGGTTTGCATAAAAACACTTAAGATTTGCATGAACTAAATGGTAACAAATGAGTTTTTAATTTCTTTTGTTTGATTGTCTCTACAGTTAAAAAAAGTCATAAGCTTTCATTTCTGATCTAAAATTAAGGCAGAGAAAAAAGAGAGGAGTAGGAACTTCAGACTTATACCATCATGTTTGACCTATAATTAGGCAAATCAGATATTTCAAAAGTAGATTACCTACCTGATTTGTCATTTTTCAACCTTCTGTTTAGATATTTAGTAACAAAAAAATGATGCAGTGGATAGAGTGCTAAAGTCCGAAAGACTCATCCTCTTGAGTTCAAAACTGTTCTCAAACACTTAGAAGCTGCGTGACTTTGAGCAAGTTACCCAAAGTTATTTGCCTCAGTTTACTCATCTGTAAAAGCTGGAGAAGGAAATGAAAAATTGCTCCAGTATCTTTGCCAAGAAAAGTCTAAATGGGGTCATGGAGAGCAGTACATGACTGAAACAATGAACAACAGGACAAAAATGGATTCAACTCGACCTTTCGGTTGGAATGCTTCCAAGAAGTTTTCAATGGGATGTTTTTATTTTTATTAATAACATAAGGGCCAATAGGAATGGTACTTCCAGATTCATTCACCACATAGATATGAAGGGTGAAATTCCTTCCCCCTCCATTCCAACTGAAACTGGTTATTAGAATAATTTTAGCCTAAGCACACCCAAACATAGTTTTAAAATACTATGTCAGCAAAACAGGTAGTATTCCATAGAAGATTCCATATCCTAAATTTGTATTTAGGATAGAACTGCCATTGAATCCTGCTTCATTGAGTAACTATGTGACTCTGGAAAAGTCCCTTTATTTGTCATTACAGAAATCAGTTGTTTTTCAGTCATGTCCTAATCTTCATGAAGGGTCTTCTAGGTGGTGCAGTGGATAGTGAACCAGTGCAAGAGTCAGGAGGACCTGAGTACAAATCTCACCTCAGACACTTGATACTCACTAGCTGTGTGACCTTGGGCAAGTCACTCAACCCCAATTGCCTCATCCTGGGTCATCACCAGTTATCCTGAGGAATATCTGGTCACTGGATCCAGATGGCTCTGGAGGAGAAATGAGGCTGGTGAGCTGCACAGCCCTCCCTCACTCAAACAAAGTCAAGTGCAAGTCATGTCATCATTTCTCAGATGGTATGGTCTTCAACAATGAAGGATGAACAAACACACACACTCTTCATGACCCCATTTGGAGTTTTCTTGGAAGAGTGGTTTGCCATTTCCTTCTCAACTTATTTTACAGGTGAAGAAACTGAGGCAAACAGGGTTAAATAACTTGTCCAGGGTCACATATCCAGTAAGTATCTAAGGCCAGATTTGAACTCAAGAAGAGGAGTCTTCCTGACTCCAGGCCTGGTAATCTATACACTGTGCCACCTAGCTGCCTCTCAGCCTTCTCCCCCTCTGTAAAATGTGCATAATAAAAGCACTTACCTTCCAGGGCTGGTAAGAGAATTAAATGAGTTAAAGAGGTTAGCTAGTATTATTCCACACTCCTCCCAGACAAGGTAGGAGAATCATTAGATGCCTAAAGAGGCAACAGGTGAAAATCCTACTCCCAGAAGGTAGTTGATTTACCCTACTTCAGCAGATAATGAGGTTCAAATTACTATTTGGTCAGGGGAATTAGACAGTAATGGAAAAAAAGAAAAATATGTTAGAAAGTGAAACCATACCTGGGCAAATTGAATTCCTTTGGAAAAGCATTCAGTGGAGGAAGGGGGGTTATGTTTTACATTATCAAGGTTTAAAAAAAAAGATTCATCACACTGATACTCATTAGTGAGCTTACTCTGCAATCATTTCCCCTCAGGTGCATCAGTGTTGTTTCTTATTTGGCTCTCCTCCCAACTTGAAGATATTCTTACTATTAGCCGCTGTCTCCTTCTCGCTAGCTGTAGCACTCAAGCATGATTTTTATAATTGGTGGTGATTCATAGACTTCCCACCCTCTCCTTCCTGCCCACCCACCCCAATTTGCAGACTAGCAGTAGATGAAGACAGACAGCTGGTGAAGAGGCTGGATGTAGTCAATGGAGCCTGAAACTCAAGATTAAGTGATTTGTTCAAAAGCACATAGTCAGCGTTACAAATAGAATTCAGAGGCCCTGCCAACCCAGCTTCCTATCACAGATCACACTGTTTATGTGGAAAGATTAATCCTAACATTGAGGGGAATGCCAAGTGAAAGGCTCTCCTAGGTTGATGGGGGTGGAAAGTGGGGGGAGAGAAGGAAGTATGCCTAATATAAAATTGAAGAAGTGTAGTATATAAGGAGAAGAGTACTGACTCTGGATTCAGAGGACCTGAGGTCAAATTTTACCTCTCATGTACTGAATGACCTTGGGTAAGTCACTTAGCTTCTGCCTCAGTTTCCTCACTTGTAAAAATTAGGAGGTTCTACTACATGGTTCTTCTAGCTCTAAATCTATTGAACCTATAAACACCAAACAGAATTTTTACATAGAAGATTATATATGATGGTATGATGGTGTTTAATAACTGGTTCTCTAAAGGGGAAAAGAATGCATGCATCACACACTTTTAAGATGAATCTGCATTATTGATATTTTCTCCATCACTTCCTTAAGTCTAAGAAATCAATAAAAGAATAAATCAAGCCCTGATCTTTAGCATTTACAATTTCCAAGATACAAATGCTCACACTGAAATTTTAACAATCAGCTCTCATAAGCCAATATCCCCTGACAATATAGAGCGGTGAAGCAGGGCAAAGCAAAATATTTGAATTTAAATCATCTCATTCTAATGTCCTATTAAAGGTTAAAACTTTAATGTAAGAAAGATTGTCCTATGTCCTTATTTTGTCCATGTGTTTGACAGGTTATAGATAACCTATGACCAGAGCAACATCACATGGCTAAGGAAACAGCATGTACTAATTTAATCACCATTAGATCGAAATCAAGGACTCTCAAGTCTGATTCCTGATTCTGCCACAAACTTCCTGTGTGGCCTTGGGTGGATCACTTTTCCCCTCTGAGGCTGTTTCATCATCTACAAAACAAGAAAATTTAGGCTAGATGCTCCTCATAACCCTTCCTACTATAGCAGGCTATAATTCTCAGGTGAGCTACAAAGTGATATGTAAGGAGTACTACCTGGAGAAATCACTAGGACATATGACTTCAACATATGTATGGTTTGTATGTCAATAATAAGAAAATGCTCTTCACCATGGAACCTAGAAACCCCTATGTAATAGTAACTATAACCGATATGAAGGGTAGCATCCTGGAAACCTCCAGCTGGCCCTTCTTTCAGCTTTAAGAGTGACAGTGATCCTGTGAACTCAGTAACTCAGGACAGTTGCACTTTTCAGAAATAAAAATATTGAATGAATCAATAGAACACAACTAGAACATGATTGAATTAGAACTGTAATGACTGCATCTTTTGAGGTCATAGACTTACAAATAAATTATATTGATCTTTGATTATATACATTTTCTACATATATTTCTATTACTTCATATATATGTGAGTTTTCTGAACCTATAGAACGTAAGAACCTTCAGGGATGAAACTGCTTTATTTTTGTCTTTGTTTTCCCAATAACTAGTATAGAACCTGCCACAAAAAAGATGCTTAGAAATTGCTCGTTGATGGACATCAGCTCTGTTATATGGAAACTGATCTATTTGCTGATAGGCAAGAGGATGTTGATATTGCTGAGAATCAGAGCATTTTTGAGGAAGGGATTTGAGTGATTGTAGTAAATCAAATTTTTTTAAGCAATTAACATATGCAGGGCATTATAATAAATACCAGGTACAAAAAGAAAAAAAGCAAAACACACACACACACACACACACACACACACACAAACATCCCTGTACTCAAGAAACTTAGAATCCAGTAATAGAGAAAAGAAGACATAGACAATAAATACTTTTTGGAAGAATAAGTAAATGTATGGGAGAAATTAAGCAAAAATGTACCATCTATACAAGGACAGAGGAATAATTTCTAACCGGAAAGATCAGAAAAAGGCAAAATGGAAGAAGTAGATGCTGATATGAGCCTTGTAGGGGGGGAAATGACTCCTAAATAGGAAAACAGAATGTGGCCAGGGGAGGGGAAATATAAGTTCCAGGCATGAAAAATAGTACATATAAGGTGAACTTAAGAAACAAGTTGTCATGGCTGTAGCCTAGAGCTGGTGAAAAGTTCCCTGAAATCAGGCTAGAAAGGGAGCCTGGAGCCCAGGAAGAACTTTGAATGCAAGGATAAGGATAAGTATTCTTTCAGTAGGTAACTGGGAGCCACATAATGTTCTTGAACAAGGGATCAGACTGATTGATATATTAGTAAGATCATTTGGCAGTTGGGTCAGGGATGGGGTTAAGAAGTGTTGTAACAGTAGTTCAGGCAAGAGGTAAATTTGGGTCCAAAATAAGTGATCATGGGCTACCTGGAAAGAAAGGAATAAATACAAAGAGCAGGACCTGGCAGTTTGCTTGAGGTGATGGCTGAGGCTAAGATGAATATAGATTGGAAAGAGTCAAAGATAAATATAGACTTGAGTCTGGGTGATAGAAAAGGGCTGTGACAGGAAAAGGAATTGGAAAATTGCTTTTACATGTAACTGGGGGAAAATAAATTAGAAAGAAAAAGAAACTGGGAAGTAAGGAAAAAGGAATATGTTTTAGATGAAAAATCATACCTCTAGAGCTGAAAGGAAACTTGTTTTATAGATGAAGAAACCAGAGAGGTTAAGTGAATTGTCCAAGGTTACACAGACAGTAAGCATGAGAGGTGGGATTTGAACACTTGAATTCTGTTTTGGATATATTGATTATGAGAATGCTGTGGTAAATGCATGGAGCACTGACAGAGGTATAGAACAGGTAGTTGAAAATGGGAATGTTATGCTGGCAGAGGTCGGATAGATAACCTCTCCAGAGCTAATCACTGAAATAGTGTGAAGGGGTGAGATTTATTACTAAAATCAATGTCAAACACTATTCCCTAAAGCTCTCCCAAGAGACATCAAACTCTCTCCCACTCTGAGAGCTTCCAGTATATAACATATAAAAGCAGAGAAAGCCCAGGCCTTGGAGATAGTTACCCTAACACAGAATTTATGCTTAAAAGTGATTATTATAATGAATATGACAGAATGGAAAACAAGGCAGTCAAGTGAGACCTTAAAATGGTAAAGTAGTTATACTCTGCATTTTCTGATTATGTAGGTATCTTTCCCTTTGTGTTTTTATTTTTGCTCCCTTTTCTGTTGCTAAGGTCTTGGGCCCAGAACCTACAAAAGGGTTTGATGCCGATAATTATCTCATAAGGTCAGCAAAAGTTATGTCCTTGACAACACCTTCTGGGCCTTCCTGTGTTCTCTTTGGCCTGTGACAAAGGTTACAGGACTTTGCCGGTCATCAGTCATAGGATTCTGATGGGAATGTCATCCTAATGGAGTCTTATGGAACTTAATGTTCCTAGAAGTTTGATGGGGGTCATCTAAGTGTTTGCCGAGCCATCAGGCCACAAATGTTAAACCTTTTGTATGACAAATGTCCCCTACAAGTCTCTATAATGTCTCTACATGTGATATTAACACTTCTTGAAATTGCTGTTGTCTCCCCACCCAACATTCCTGCCATACCAGAAACAGACACTGACTGGTCTTCCTAGACCTGTATGAGCTGTTTTTTAAGATTTAGAGTCAAAACTTTTGTGATAAGCTTGTGAGAACAGAATTGGGGGTGGGTAGCTGAAGGGTATGCACTGAATTAGAGAGATCCTCTAAGGGAGAAGGAAAGCCCTTAATTAGTTAAGTTACCTGTCACTAAAGGCTACCATCTTAGGAAAATAAATACTGTTGTTATGTATTCATATTATAAAGGCATCACTAAGACTATAGCAATAAAATTGGAAATAAGAGCAAAACAATAGAGAATCCTGGGTCATTTTATGTACCAAACTGAGAAAAGTCACCTCTTTCTTTCCATGGCAGACATGGGGGGTACTAGAAACAGAATGTTGTTCATGCTCTCCAATGCAATGTGTCCTTTGGTGCTGATGGACAGTCAGTGCACACAGGTTTCAATTTTTGGTACAAAGGAAGCTTCCCTGGGGAGGAGAGGGTCACAGTGAAATATTTAGAAATGAATATGATGAATACAAAAAAGTTATCAATAAAGCTGAAAAAAATTAAGAGGTCACTAATATAAAAGAATTCTGCTGGGTGAGTGGCACTTGGCAGCTAGTTGAAACAGTCGCTAAAAGTATTAGATATGGAATCAGGAAGGCCTGTGTTTAAATCCAGTCTCAGACACTCACTAGCTATGTGGTCCTGAGCACCACATAGCCTCTGTCTACCTCAGTTTCCTCATCTGTAAAATAAGGATAATAGAAGTACCCTCTACAGAGATCTTGCAACATTATTGTTAGAATAAAATGATACAATATTTATAAATCAGATCAGCTAGGTGGCACAGTGGATAGAGTGCCAGGCCTGGAGTAAGGAGGACCTGAGTTCAAATCTAGATTCAGACACTTATTAGCTGTGTGAACCTGGGCAAGTCACTTAACCCAGTTTGCCTCAGTTTCCCCATTTGTAAAATGAGCTGGAGAAGAAAATGGCAAACCATTCTAGTATCTTTGCCATGAAAACTCCAAATGAGGTCATGAAGAGTTGGCCACAACTGAAACAACTCAACAACAATTTGTAAAGCATTTTACAAAATAAAGTGCTTTATAAATATTATTATTAGGTATTTCTTTAGGCTGTAAGTGCTTTTAGATACCTTAATATAGATTTTTCAAGAAGAGTTAAATGGGCAACTTTTAGGAAATCATCCCTTTTCAGATAATTTGAAAGACTGAACAGATGCACACACATACATACGTGTGCTTGTGCGTGTATAGTTAAACAGTTGCTTAAAAGTCAAAAATAGGGGATGAGGTTAAGAGCAAGAAGAGTTCCACATATAGAATATGTAAAATGCATCTTACCCAACAGGAAAGTAGGAGGAAAAGGGACTAAGGAAGGGGGAAAGAGGTGATAAGAAGAAGGTAGATTAAGGAAGTGGTCAGAAGCAAAATAGACTTTTCAGGAGAGAAACAGAGAAGGATAAAAAGAGACCAAGAAAAGTGAAGATGAATAAAGAAAATATGGGGCAACTAGGTGGTGCAATAAATAGACCACCGACCCTGGAGTCAGAAGGACCTGAGTTCAAATCCAGCCTCAGACACTTGACACACTTAGCAGCTGTAAGATCCCGGGCAAGTCACTTAACCCCAATAGCCTCAGGAGAAAAAAAAAAGCAAGAGCCTATCTCTGAGTCTATGCAACCAGGGGTCAGTTATCAAAAGATTTCCCAGGGTTAGAAACACTATTTAGCCTGTGTTTAAGATGCAAAGCCCTAGATACAACTTTTGATAGCATTGCCTGTGGTCCCGAGGTCAAGATAAAATACAAAAATCCCTGGGGAGGCAGGAAAGAAGCGGGACAAGACCGATAGTGGTAGCCAAAGCCCTCAGCCCCCTAAAAATGGGTCCACAAAGGCTCATAGTTACGGTATGGTACTGCTCATTATCTTAGATTGTGGGGTAAGCAGTACTACTCTCATCTCAACTATACATTGGGAATTGTCTCTCCCATTCAGATTTTCAGAAGTAATTTCAAGATCATCCCATGCCCAATTCCACCATTGTAGCAGACTCCCAATCACCTGTGGGAAGAGACTACAATGTGCCAAGACCTCAAGGAAATACCAAAGTGTGAGGGAGCTGGCCAGCATCTTCGTGAGCATAGCAATGCTGGGAAAAGATGTCCTAAGGGTGATGACAAAGAGAATCATACAGGAAATAAGAACTTGAATTTCAGGCTTCCATTTCAGAAATAAAGATACTGCTGTGATGGTAAATATTTAACTAAGCCTGTTCCAGCATACCACTTCAAGAACCGGCAATGCATCCCTCATACCAGAACTCTAACTTTGAAACAAAAAAAGTAGCAGGAGTTATTGGACTAACCCTTAATACCTTTGAGAAAAGACTTCTATATGTGTTTTGACCCTATTAAATAGTAAATTTCTTGAGGGCATGGGCTGTCTCACTTTTCTATTTCTATCCTTAGCCCTTAGCACTGTGTCTATAAGCATTTACTAAATGCTTTTTCACTCATTCATCCATTCAAAGAAGAGAGTTACGTAAACACTTTTTAAAGTTTGCAAAGTGCTTTACAAATGTTATCTCATTTTATCCTCACACCAACCTTGGGATGTAGGTCATGTTATTATCCCCATCTTACAGATGAGGAAATTGAGGCAGGCAGCAGTGATATGACTAATAAGCATCTGAGGTCGGATTTGAATTCAAGTCTTTTCCAGGTGCAGTGTTCTATCCATCTCGCTGATGATACGTATCTTCAGTTATTCCAAAGACACTGAGGAGGGTGATGATCCTACAGAAGCCTACTGAACATACACTGTTGACCATTCTGCATTTCTACAGAGAGGGGTGAGATTCCTGTCCTTGAAGGTTTAAACTAATTGCCCCCAATTACATGTAGGGAGGCTAGGTAATATCTTCCTTCTCAGAAATGAGTCAAATTTACAAGAATATAAGCCATTCCCCAATTGATAAATGGTCAAAGGTACAAAGGCAGTTTTCAGAGGAAGATATTAAAGATATCTATAGTCATATGAAAAAATGCTCTAACTCACTATAGATTAGAGAAATGCAAATCAAAACAACACTGTGGTACCACATCACACCAATCAGATTGATGAATATGATGAAACAGGAAGATGATAAATGTTGGAGAAGAAGTGGGAGAGTTGGAACACTAATTCATTGTTGATGGAGCTGTGAGCTGATCCAACCATTCTGGAGAGCAATTTGGAACTATGCCCAAAGGGCTATAAAGATGTGCATACCCTTTGACTCAGAAATACTCTTTCTAGGGCTATGTCCCAAAGAGATCATAAAAATAGGAAAAGGACACACGTACAAAAATATTTATAGCAGCTCTTTTTATGGTGGCCACAAACTGGAAATCAAAGGAATGCCCATCAATTGGAGATTGGCTGAACAAGCTGTGGTATCTGAATGTAACAGAATACTATTGTGCTATAAGAAATGACAAATAGGTGAAAAACCCAGAAAGACCTACAGGAAAGTTGGTGAGTGAAATGACTAGAACCAGGAAAACATTAAACAGAGTAAAAGCCACAGTTTACAAGAACTGTTTCTGATAGACTTAGCTCTTCATGGCAATTTCCAAAGGACTCTTGATGAAAAGTGCCATCCACATCCAGAAAAAGAACTATGGAATCAGAAAGTAGAATGAAGCAGATTATTTTCTCTTGTGTTATGTTTTGTTTTGGTTTGATTTTTCTCATGGTTTCTCCCATTCATTTTAATTCTTCTATGCAGCATGACAAATGTGAAAGTGTGTTTAATAAGAATGTATGTGTAGAACCCATGTAAGATTGTATATTGTCTTGGGAAGAGAGATGGGAAGGAGGGGGAGAAAATTTAAAATATGGAAGTGATTGTTGAAAACTGAAAACAAATAAATTAATAAAAAATTTCAAAAAAACAATATCTTCCCTCCCAGGGAGGGGAAGGAACAGCCCAAGTTTCTGACCTCCTGGCTATAGAAGTACAAATTCACAGAATGGAGGGCAGGCCAGTCAGGTGAAACTTAGCTTGATTCTTGAATGAATTTTCCTGCATATTTTTGTGTCTCCATGTTGTGAGTGAACCTGGGAAAGGAATAAGAATAGTCTGTAAGTTTGCTGAGGCCTTGGGTACATAGAGTACCAAGGGCTGGATAATGATATCGCTCTCATTGGATCAAGGACAACAGGACCCTTGACAAAATCCTTCTGCCTTCCTCTCTTTTCTTTCAAGTATTCTTGCATCACAGATTGTGGGAGTGGGTCAGCAGTCATGCAACCTTACAAGATTTCCCAGGCATGGTATATAAAAAACAGAGAGCACAGAAGGAAAGGAGATAAGAGACAAAACTTGTAAGATATCCACAGTTAGATACCATCCAGTGAATTCCTCATTTTCTAGGTGAGGTAACTGAACCAGAAGTGCTTTGATCATTCACATTGTTAGTTAATGTCAGTCAAGTCTCCTCTTAGTCTAGCGTTACTTACACTTTTGGGCAACTAGGTTGCTCCATAGTGCACAGAATGGTGGGCCTGGAGTCAGGAAGACTCATCTCCCTGAGTTCTAATCTGGTCTCAGACATTTACCAGCTGCGTGACCCTTGGCAAGTCACTAAACCCTGCTTTTCTCAGTTTTCTCATCTGTAAAATTAGGTGGAAAAGGAAATGGCAAACCACGCCAGCATCTTTGTCAAGGAGTCACAGTCAGACATAACTGAAAATGACTGAACAACAACATTTACGCTATAATCAAAGTCAGCATTCCTAATGATTTGGCTTTAATATTTTCCCCAAAAAATTTGGATAGATCTGATTGTGCCATTCATAGGTTTCATCCACTGAGCATATACATGGCATTCAACAAACGTTTATTGATTGAATGCCTGATATGGACCATAACACACACTTCCCTGGAACCAGATGATTCACCTTTCCAGCTCAACTCAGTTCAACAAATGTCAAGCAAACATTATTTTAGCTTTTTAAGATAAGTGTTTAAAACTATCAGTTTCATAATGAGGTAAAAGTTGATTTTGCTCATTCTTCTCTATTGAAGTTACCACAAATGATTTATGAAATATTTTCCATTAGAAGTAACTAAAGGACTTATGCTAGAACTAATATTTATTACATACATGCTCCAAAAAAATAAGAGAAATCATCTTCAAGGTGTCATAATCTAATTTTGGGGATAGAAATTAGACTTTTGCAATGTCTGACTCTTCAGAAGTCACCCACACCACCATAAAATTAAATAAGTGGCTGAATAAGTCAGAACATCCATTTAAATGTTTCTTTTCTAAATTATGTTCTTTTCACCTCCCTTCATTTCTCTGCAAGTTACGGTGAAAGGCTATTCAGTTGATGCAATGAGTTTCACTTCTGTTCAGGATACCGTGCAAAGGTAACCACTCGAGAACAAGTTACAGCAGCCTTCTTTCAGGTGAGTCCCTCCAGGTCCACTGACTCATAACTTTGAAAACCAAAAAAGAAAGGAGGGGGAGTTTAAAGTTCAGGGTACCATTTGTGATTGTGAACATCACAGCATGCAATAAAATAGTCATAGAGCTACTGTTTATTGGATTTGAGAAGGTCATCGTGCTCACTGCTCAAGGCTAAGTGCTTAAGTGTATCATGGGCCTTTGCCTTTGATTTTATTATACCTTTTAAGAACATTTTTGTAAAGGGTATGACAGCTGGATAAAAGTAAGGGGAAAAAGTTTTCTCTAACTTTTTTTTAGCATTACTTCTTAATATTTACCCAGAAACCCTTTCTCAACTCTTTCCCACAATGTAGCAAGAAGACAACTTCCCACCAGTCACTATGAAAGGAAGATGCATTAGCAACAGCTTGTCACCAACTGGTCTAGCGCCACATATGCTAGAGAGAGCGAAGGCACAGATACCTAGGCTGTGTTTGGGGGATGTAAAGACAGATGCCATACACAATGGTACATGTGCCCAGGATGAAATCCAGAGTTATGTGTTTTTAGGGAGTAAGAATAGTCTATATAATTAAAATCCATAGATAATCTTAAAATCTGACTTGCTCCAATAATTTTCTTTTCTTCCCACTATAGTTTCTGCTAAAATTGCATGTAATTTTCTCCTCCTTCTGCTTTTCATGCTTATGGGAGATGTAGGAAGTTACAAGAGTAAAAAAATAAGGAAAAGGAAAAATTAGAAAACCAAAAAATTCACAATGTAGATAGGCTGAATTCATGCATTCATTTGCTCACTCAACAACCACAACTTTGGTATGTATTATATGCTAAGCCCTGTTCTAAGTGCTAGAGGAGACATGAAGAAAATTAAGACATGGTCCCTGATCCCAGATTCAAGAGACCTTGGTTGCAGTCCCATCTCTATCACCACCCTGTTGTATAACATTAGGCATGCAAGTCATTTCATATCCCTTGGCCTCAGTTTTCTTATCTGTAAAATGAGAGAAATAAGAGAATCATCTCTAAGGTCCCTCTGAACTGTCACAGTCTGCGAAATGCTAGTCTAGCCATTCTAATGAAGAGTTATAACATTGTATCTCATTGCACCTTTATGTATCTATTCTTTTAGTTGTATCATGTCAGTCCCTTTGGAGCCATAGGTATATGTTACACATCTGTGTACACATGTAAAGGTTAAATTGTTTCAGCATACTGTTGACTAAGACAGTAAATGATGTGATATAGTTTAGAAAAGTTTTCATCAAAATCTCTAAAATATTTACCAGTTCTGGAATTCTATGATCATTAAAATTACTTACATTTATTTTATAAAATAGAAGTTACATTTAACTTACATTTATATATTTAAAATGAGAACTTACATTTATTTAAAAAATAACTTACATTAAAATAAGAACTTATATTTATAGAAATTACATTTATTAAAATAAGAACTTACATTAAAATAAAAACTTACATTTATAAAACTTACATTTATTTATGTTTACAAAGTACTTTGTTCATACGGGTCTTACGACATAAAGTAATATTAATATTATTCCTATTTTATAGATAAGGAAACTGAGGCTTAAGTTCCTGAAATTCCTTGTTGATAGGCATACTATTAATAAGTATCAGAGCTACAATTTGAACACAGGCCTCCTGGTCTTTAGAAAGGTACATATTTAATTATATGGAAAATTCATTCATTGTACCTCTTTCCCCAGAAACACTGGGGGAGATATAACTTGATTTCTAAAGAAGCTATATGGAATAATTTTCCAATGAGAGAAATAATGGAATGGAAATAATGGAACTAGGTGTAAATTTGATTCAACAAGTATTTATTAATGTTACTACTGTGTGTTAGTTGGGCAGCTAAGTAGCACCGAAGATAGAGCACCGGGCCTGGATTTAGGAAGAACTCCCTTCAAATCCCTAGATTTCAAACCTAGCCTCAGAAACTTGCTAGCTGTGTGACCCTACGCCAGTCCCTTAACTCCATTAGCCTCAGTTCCTCCTCTGTAAAATGAGCTGGAGAAGGAAACGGCAAACCACTCCAGTGTTTTTGCCAAGGAAACCCCAAATGGGATCATGAAGGACTAACATGACTGCTCAACAAAAATACCTTAGGCACAATACCTGACATACAGTGAGTACTTAAATGCTTTATCCTTCCATCTGTCTGTAGTGGTGCTAGGATACAAAGGCAAAAATGAAACAGCCCAAACCTTCCAGAAACTTATTGAAAAGAGTCAAGGTTTGTAAAGGATGCAGAAGACAGCTGCTTACTTAAATAACCAAACATCCCCATGAAACAATAGATTTCTTTAATACTTGTGTAAGTTAAAGCAAAAGGAATACCACTAATTCAAAATGGCAAGTAAAAAGTGAAACCAAAATTAGAATTTAAATTCCTGCTCCCTGTGACTGGGACATAGTCAGAAAAGGAATAGTTCTAAGGGGTTTTAAATGCTTTTATGTCTACACCAAACAAAATGTGCCATTGCTTTTCTTTGCCACAATTCCTCCATCCTTCAGTGGTTCCATAATCTTACCATTGCAGGCACCTCCTGCAGTGCAGTATTTCTAAACCATGCTTTGCACTCCCTAAACAACTTGTCCACATCCTGCAGGAAGTTCACCTAACATTCTAAGGACTCCCATCAAGTTCTCTTGACATTGGGTAGCTAGTGATGGAGCTTATGGGCTGTCTAATAGTTAACCCTTGCTCTTGCTCTACAATCAGCTCATCTCTTTCAGTCATACATCTCTCCAATGACTTCCCCCAGGTGACTTCTAATGCACAGTTCCCTGTAATAAATTGTGACCTGCTCAGGTCCACCACCTACTTCTCCATTGATCCTTTGATTGGCCCTCTAATTTTCTTCAGAGGTGATTATGTTCTGTAAGCAGACATACAGTATCTCTGGCAAGAATATAATTGTTAAAAGGATAGACCTTTGTTTCAAGAAAAATCCTGGAGTCATTAAAAGCCTTGTACAATTTCCCAAAGTCAATTCAATCAACTCTTCTTGTTCTTGTCAACCCTAGATCAAGGTCATTGGCTATTTGCCACAAGTGTCCCAGGTAGGTATTGATGGACTGCTCAATGGGTTTCCCATTCAATTACATATAAGAGGCTATAAAACAGCCATACATTATGCTGTTGTTTTATCTTATTGTTTGTTCATTGGTGTTGTCATATCTGACTCCTCATGACCCCATTTGGCTTTTTCTTGGCAAAGATACTACTAGAGTGCTTTGCCATTTCCTTCTCCTGCTCATTTTACAGATGAGCAACTAAGGCAAACAGAGTTAAGTGACTTGCCCAGGGTCCCACAGCAATTAAGTGTATGAGGTTGGATTTGAACTCAGGAAGATGAGTCTTATTGACTTCAGGCCTGGTACCCTCTCAATGTATAGTGCCACCTGACTGCCCCATTGTCTTGATAGGTCAATCTCTTTTAAGAATCAGAGTAGGAGAAGCACTATGGTGCAGTAGAATGAGCATTGAACAGAAGTCAGAAGAGCTGTTTTCAAGTTCCATCTGCTTATGAACTGTGTGACCTTGGGCAATTCATTTCACCATCATTAAGTCAAGAATGGCCAAATGTATGAAATGGAAATAATTCTCTGTAGTCTAGTTTGCAGGACTGCAAAATTATGGATGTGAAAATATTGTATAAATTCTAAAATTTAAGTGGAAGTTAGAAGATAAGAGAATAAAGGCTGCAATTATGATTTCATTCCAATAGGGAACTTCAGGAAAGGAAATTACCCCTATAAATTTAAATCAGTGCCTTCTCTGCAACTTAGAGTCTAGAACACTGAGAGGCCAAGTGATTTGCCAAGGGTCACACAGCCCGTATTTTATCAGAAGTACGACCTGCACCCATTTCTTTCTAGCTTTAATGTTGGCTCTTTATCTGTCCACCATAACATGCCCTCATAAATGTAAAGTGTTATTATTAAAAGTGGAGGAAAGAAGCAGAACTAGAATAAATCATTGTGAATAATTATTCCGCATTTAGATTCTGCAACATCAAACAAGTAGGTGAATGAAGATGTTATTTGAAAAGACTAATGAAGGAAAATGAGATGTCCCAACATAGGAGGAAGGTATTAAAAGGAATGAGGACACAGGCCTACGTTTAGTGTATCGCTATTCAAGGGCATTAAACCCTTCAGTATAGGTGACTGAGGATCTTACGGTGAAATTTAATAATTGGGAGGGTGACACCAAACCTCATTTATATCTGCTTAAAAAGAAATAGATCACAGTTAATAAAGAGCTTGCAAATGAAAGTAACCCAGAAGCTTTAACTGGCAATTAAAATGATTCTCTGCAGCAAGGAAGGTGAAACCATATGCTTTAGCAGATTTTTGTCACGTACAAGATAAATGAGCAGTTTCTACCCAGCAGGGAATAATTTTGGTTCATGAGAAAGGATCAGAGTCCCGATCACATAATTCATCCTCACTATATCACAATCATTGATGCCAATTATCTGAGGACTATAGGGCTAAGAGCCTTATCCCGTAAAATGATGCATGATGGGGAAATATTTCCACCTTCCCTCCCCCCACCCCAGAAGGGGACAAACAGGGGTGAGGTCTCCTCAATATCAAGAATGCCCTCCAGAATATGAGATCCAGGAAGAGCCTCTACCTCTTCCTGCCTCACTCAAGAGAAGCTGTTTTTATTTGTTTGGAGATGGGGGGTGGGAACAAGGGCAGTAGGAAGAGGGCTCACGTTCTCATAAAAGCAGGAAAGATCATTTCAGGCCATACCCAAGATTTGATTTTTTGAAGATTATATTTAGCATAGTCATAGCAAAAGAGAAAGAGAGTAAGGGGTTTGCGGCTGCAAGTTTAGTGGTTCCTCAGAAGGCTCAATTTAACAAAGTAAGTTCATGCTAACTGTTAATATCAACTAGTAGGTTATGATGGAACATGAAGAAAATAAGAAGGTGAACTTAAAGGCAGCATCTCCTGAAGCCTCTTGTTGGCAAACTGGTTGTTTCCTTACAAGGTTTCTAGGGGTGTTCATGGAAATCAAAGGAACTTTTCTACTTCATTGCACTTTGTTGTATTTTTGTAGTTATTTCTGTCATAGCCAACTCTTTGTGACCCCATTTGGAGTTTTCTTAGCAAATATACTGGAGTGGTTTGCCATTTCCTTCTCCAGTTCATTTTGCAGAAGAAGAAACTAATGCAAACAGGATAAAGTGACTTGCCCAGGGTCACACAGCTACTAAGAGTCTGAGGCCAGATTTGAACTGGAGGGATCTTCCTAACTCCAGGCCTGGTACTCTACCTACTGCACCACCTAACTACCCATTATACTATATTGACCAATTTTGTGTGGGTATAAATGCGAGCAAACCTCCCTACTTAAGGCAAAAGTGAATGAGGCTCCAATTTATCTTGTATTGACTGTCCATAGTTGTTTACATGTTTTCTCTCCCATCAGACTGTGATGGATGGAAAAAGACTTTTTCCTTTCTCCACATCCCCAGCATTCAGCATAGTGCCTGACACATAGTAGGTTTACTGTCTATTGACAGGAGTTCAAGTCTTACCTTGACCACAATAGGGGATGGGCTCCCCACCCCTGGAGCATAGACATCAGACCTAAAAATCCTATTTCTAGCATAGGCAACAGTTCATAAGCTAAGATTAGGTAATGCTAACCCAATGCTGGTTTGGTTAGGTTTTAACAAGAAGAGATAACTCCAAGATTCACTACTACAAGAAGTTTTATTAGCAGCATAGTGACACTTATTGCTACCAGAGGTCAGTGGTGGATATAAACAAGGTCCAGAGGTCAGTGGCTCAAGCAGTAAAACCTCAACCAGAGGTGGAGAAAGAGAGACAGACAGACAGAGAGATGGGGTCCTAGTCAATGAATTAAGTAAAACCTGAAAGAAGGAAAAGATGACCCCCAGGCAAGGATTGGAAATACCCAAGCTGTCAAGGGACTGGCAATGATTCGTTCAATGACTAGGGATTTGAATGGAGTTTTTAATAGGGTGTTCCCCACTCATCTACACTGATGGGTCAATTTCCCACTTCAGGATAAACAAAAGCTTACCTAATTTTCTGACTCTGAGCATTTAGGTCAGCCAAAAAACTGGGTAAGGTGATGGTTTCTTATCAGATAGTCAGAGAAGCCAAGGCATAGTGAGGTAGAGGTGGAGAAGAAGTCCTGTAAGCCAGCTACTTAGTTTCCCAGAGCACATTAAAACCGCATCACAAGTCAGAGTTACAAAATGGACTCCAGGTCAAAAAAATATATAGTCTAAGAAATATTTTCTCTACTACACAGATTGATGGGAAAAGTCAAAGAAATCATTAGAGAAAGAAAACAAAAAGAAAAAATTCTTAGTAAGTAGAAAAGTATCAAAATGGTTATCAAATGGTTGAAGATAGAACTTAGTGTAGTAAGGAACCTTAAGAGGCCATCTGGCTCAAGAAACTGAAATTGAGATAATATGATTTAGGACTGAAGACTCAGAGTTGAAAGAAATAGTAGAGATCATCCAGTCCAATCCCTTTATTTTACAGATCAGAGAAGTTAAATGATTTTCTCCAAGTCTCATAGGTCATCTGTAGCAAGCACTTATTGCTGGTTGGTTGATTAAACCCAATTCCTTAAACCCCAAATTCAGTATTCATTCCATTATATCACACCTTCCCTGATTACAAATTAATGAAGCTCACTGAAGAATCAGAGAAAGAGAAGAAACTCTTAACCATTACAGCAGTACAAAAGAAAGAAGGACCCTCCCATAGAATTTGAATCTATATTTTCTTAAGAAATACTATTCCATGTTCCATGGAAAAGCTTTACCAGGATTTAAGTTTTCCTGGGGGTATTGAGGCAGCCATACATGTAAACATGCATACATACATACATATACATACACACATATATATGTGTGTGTGTGTATTTGACACTGATCATCAAAAAGCATGTTGTCATCTGGGCAGTGGCAGAAAGCCTAGCAAAACTATCTAGACATATCAATCATTAACAACTTCAATTTTTTTATGTGGAAATAAATGATGTAAGCAAAAGAAACCTGAAATGTGTTTTCCTGACTAGAAACCTAGGTAGGAAACTAAAAGACTTGCTGAGGCTGCATTCTCAGTAATTCTTCCAGTTGAAAGTTGTAACTCTGGGAAATAAAGGAAGGAATGAGAGGTGAATAACAGGCTATGTAAATAATATCTGAGAACACTATTTGGTTTTCTGGTTCATAGCTTAAGCTAACATGACAATGAGCTCCCATCTAGAGACAGCTTGAATCTCACAGGAACCGAAAAGAATGTTGGGCAGGAATCTCACCACCATAATAAAGAGGACTAAAACTGAAAAGAAAAACTTTTTAAGTTTTTTTTTAAACTGGAAGATGTAGAAGATAAAAGCTATGAATGATTCACAGGGGGGAGTACAGACAAAAGACTTTGAAATGGTATTGATGGCCTCAGATGTCTATAAACCAATAGAGAATGGTTAAGAAAGAAAACATTTTAACATGTCTCTCCTTGGACATTTGATGGAAACCTCATTTTGCTTTAAAAAAAAGAGCATTATATAAATACACACACTGCCTGACTGACAGTGTTATCTCTTAGAAAGTAGAGAAGCAATGTGAGAAATTCTCACTCTGAACTCAATTTTGACTTACAAGAAAGAAGGGATTGTGAACAGGATTCCTCAGGAAAAGTGACCATTCCCTTCAGGGAACTGGCTAAGAAAAGAAGGAAAATAGATTTCAAACTGTTCATAGAAATAATAATGAGGAGTCCATGATTAGATACTCTAAAAAGGAAGCTAACTCAAGAATTACGGAGAGTTGTCAAAACCAGAATTCTAACTATATAGTCATGGATTGACTCTAATAACAAGGAAAATGAGCTGCACATTTAGAAAAACTAATAGAGCTGCCCATGGAACTTCCTGGTAAACTTGAACATTCAAAGCAAAGGAGGCAAAAATAGAGAGGGTACATAATCAAGTGTAAAGGAATGCTCTGTTGGAAAATTGTCAGAGAAGCAAAAACCCCAGAGCATCACAATAAAAATAGGTATCCATTGGATCGTATATATATTAAAAATGGCTGTGTATAACTTCTCTCTTACAACATTCCTGTGAGGTGGACACAGCAGACACTAATTCTGTTTGAAAGATAAGGAAACTAAGGTTTGAACATAAAGGAATCAGTGTAATGCAGTAGAAAGATGCTAGATTTGAAGTCAAAGGTCCTAAGTTCAAGTTTCACCTCTTCTGCTTTCCTTTTTTGCATGACCGGGGACAAGTCATTTTATCTCTTTAGGCCATGTTATCTCTTTTGAGTTTCCTCACATGGAAAATGAGGAGGATGGATGAAGTTACATCTATATTTCTTTTCAGTTGTAACTCCCATGAATAAATGGATAAAATGGTAGAATGGACAAAAAATAAATACAACTCAGATCTTATTCTCAAAGAGTTTACAATCTAATAAGATGAAATACACACACACACACACACACACATATAATAATAATATAGGAGAGTGTAAAATAAGTGCCAAAGAGAAGTCCAAAGTATTATGAGAAATGGGAGGAAAGGGACCTCTCCTGTCTCTGAGCAAGCACGGAGGATTCAGAGAATACTTCAAGTAAGAGATAACACTTGAGTAGGATCTTAATAGAAGATTACAACTTCAAGAGGTAGGAATGGTAGAGGACTACTTTTCCAGTTGTGATGGGTGGAATGAGCAAAGACACTAGAGGGCAGAATGAGACAGAATGAAGGAAAGTAGTTCAGCTTTAATGAATAAATGAGAATTTATTAAGCATCTTCTATGTTACCAATTACTGAGCCGGCCCCTTAGGGACACAAATACCAGGTTTTCATAACACTGGTCTCTCCGAGTTCTTCTCATCCCTTCCCAGGCAGTCTTTCTCAGCCTCCTTTACTGGAGCTTCATTCAGAGTCTACCCCCCCCCATGGTGGATGTCCTCCAAAGCTCTGTTCTGAGCCCTCAATATACTTTCTTATGGCTGATCTTTTTCAGGTCCCATGAATTCAATGAATTCAAGCCTTCCCCAACCCGTCTTACTTCTAAAACTGTCCCTCTGTGGATTATTTCCTATTTTTCCTGGACATAGCTTGTATTTGTTTGCCCTATTAGACTACAGACTCCATGATGATAAGGACTGTCTTTTCCCTTTTTTGTATCCCCAGAATTTAGCACGACTGGGCACATAAATGGTACTTAATAAATGTTTATTGAATTGAATTTAGTCATCTTTATGTAGGTGATTCACAGACCTATATATCTAGCCTTAGTCTCACTACTGAATTCCAGTTCCATATTACCAAAAGATATCTATTGGACATCTTGAACTATGTGTCCTATAGGTACTTCATTCTCAACATGTCTAAAATGGAACTCATGATCTTTCCCCTCTATATTCTCCCCAACTTCTCAACTTCTCTACTTGAAGTTGCGGGCATTGCAATTGTTCCAACCACCTAACTTTGCAAACTCAGCATCATCCTTAACTACTCATCCCACATGTTCAATCCATTTCTACCTCTCACTTATGCCCTTATAGATTCAGCTCTATGGAACAGTAGATAGTCTTGGACTTAGAATCAGAAAGACCTTAGTTCAAACCCTGTCTCCAACACTTAGACCCTAAACAAGTCACTTAACCACTCTCAGTTTCCTCATCTATAAAAAAGAAATAATAATAGCACATACCACTCAAATATTGTTGTGAAGATTAAATTATGATGATAAGATTAAACTATATTTAATTAATTTAATTAATTAATTAAAAATTAAATAAGTGCTTAGCAAATGTTGAAGCTATATAAATGCAGCTAGCTTCTAGCTACTCTCATCACCTCCTTGTTGGGACTCTATCTCTCACCTGAACTATTATAATAGCTTTCTAATCTTATCCCTGCCTCAAGTCTCTCCCGACTTCAATCCATCCTCCACACAAAAGTCAAAGAGACTTTCTAAAACCTATTCCAATCTTACAAATTCACTTGCTGATCTTTGCCCTCAACATTGTATCTCTCATCTTTCTGCCTTTTCAAATGCCTATCCCCATTACCTTAAAGACATTTACTCCTCACTTCTGACTCCTGATTTTCCTAACTTCCTTCAAGACTCAGCTCAAATCTTAGATTTGTCTTTTACCAGGAGAACTTTCTCAGTCTCCCTAGACCCTAATTGCTTCCCCTGGTTTACCTTCCATGTACTCTGAATCTATCTTACATGTATCTAGTTATTTAAATGTTGTCTCCCTCATTAGAATGTGAGTTCCTTGAGGTTAGGGATTGTTGTTGCATATTTTTGTGCCCCTGGTGCTTAGAACAGTGTTTGGGGTATTTTATTGTTGTGTTTGTCATTTGTTCTTGAAGAGGATCGTGACATCAGAGAGATGATGACATGACTTGAGTTGACTTTGATTTTAGTGAGGGAGGGCTGTTCAAGGTCATTTTCTCCTTCAGAACCATCTGGGTCCTGTAGCCAGATATTCACTAGAATGACTAGAGATGGCCCAGGATGCAATGGGAGACCCTGGCCCTTTTAGGCTAAGGTCTTTTCAGGTTCTCACTTTGAGTGAGGAAAGCACCCATTCTCTTTAAGAAGTTGGCAAGGGATGGCCCCTTTAATAAAAAAAAAAATTAAACTGGGAGAGGAAGACCCCCTGGGTTTGGGGAATATGATGTGTTCCAGCTGGACCACCACCTCTGGTACAAGGACTCCCTGAGATCTTTTCAGAGCTGCTCATCCACCTTTGGTGTTTGTCTAGCACTCCACCCTCACCAAGAAGCTTCTGTAGCCTGTGCAGCAATCACACCCCCAAGAAACTGTTGAGTAGAGAAATGAATAGAGAAATGAAATAAGCAAAAAGATAAATGAGACAGATTATTTAGACAGTGGTATGAAGAATAGATCGGACAGGAGATAGACAGACAGCAGGAAGACCAGTAAGAAGGCTCAGATAATAGCCTGAACTAGAATAGTTACAGTGATTGTAGAAAGGAAGGGATGAATGGAAGGAATATTTTGGAGACTGGATGCATGGGATTTGACAACTAATTAGATGAATGGAATAAGGGAAAGATAAGAGTCAATTATTCAATCAACAAATATCTATCCAGTACCTACTATGTATTAGGTACTGTACTTGGTTCTGGGGAAACAATTAGAAAAATGAAAGTCCTTGCCCTCAGCAATCTTATGTTCTGTTAAGAGTCCAAGATGATATTGAGATTTGAGCCTGAGTAATTGGGAAGGCAGCAGCACCATTAACTTAAATGGATAATTTAGAACAGGGGTGGGGAAGCTGCAGCCTCGAGGTCACTTGTGGCCCTCTAGGTCCTCAAGTGCAACCCTTTGACTGAATCCTCTGAACTGAAAATATTTATTGAATTCCCTTGAGTATACACTGTCATTGTGTGGAAAGACACTTCCTACAATGATCCTATACACATATCTGTTTCATGATTTTTCCAGCCTTCTTTTGCTAAACATCAATCATAGTGAGATGAAATTGGTTGATAAGGTTTATTTTGTAAATGACACAGTTTTCAAAGTCCCAAGTTCATACTCATTTTCTGTTGCTGTCCAGAACAGAATGAGAACTCTCAATCAATCAACACTTCTAGATTAATTTTTTTCCCTCCCTGTGAAATAAAAAATGAATTAAGAGCTAAATTAGGCTTTCTGGCTTATGTATTTATTAATCAATCAACTTTCTACATAATATCAAATTAATGTTTGCAGTACAATATCAGCATACAGATTTCCTTCTCTACTAGTGGGAAATAGTGTTGTGCTCAAGCAAGATTGCATCTGCTCTGAACATTTTTGTAATAATCTGGAGCCCCAGAAACATTGAATCCCATTTAAAAACTGACCTCAATAATCTCTCAGAGAAAATTAAATGGTCAAAAGATCATGGTGAAAAAGTAAATATGTATTTACATAGCATCACAATGTAGTCTGTTCTTTGCAATATAGGTCCTATTTTTACTAAGTGGAAACCTTACATAGGAAATTATTTAGGAGCATATTAATTTGAATAAGGAATTTTTTTAAATACACATATTTAGAAAATACCCAAACTGAATTTTTTTGAAGAACAAGGCAAATGAAATAGTAAATTATAATAGGACACTACCAGGAAATGCCTATCACCATTCTGTTTTCTAAAAATAAGTCAATAGGGTGACCCATATTCTCACTAGTAAATTAAACTATAGTTTCTCTTCTGCTTCTCTTTCTTTCTTTTTTTGTCTTTTTGTCTTTTCTATGACCTAATCATGATAAATCTAAGAAAACAGATGTACCAAGCTTTATCACAAAGGCAGATAGGTGGCAGATAGTGCATAGAGTACTGAGAGCACTTCCTTGCAGTCAGGAAGACCCAAGTTCAAATCAGAAACTTACTAGCTGTGTGATCCTGAGCAAGTCACTTACCCTCAGTTTGCCTTAGTTTCCTCATCTGTAAAATAAAAATACTAATACACCCACATCTCACTGTAATTATAATAGATAATTCAATAAGTATTTGTGGATTAAGTACTTACTAGCTGTAAGACTCGGGTGAAAAGAAATATAGTATATACATGATGATATTAGGAGAAGAAAGAGGAAGGGACTATGCTGAGCACTTTACAAATATCACCTGTACTTGTAATTACTGGCATTGAGAAAGGCTTCCCATAAAATGTAGCATCTAAGCTGAGTCCAGAAGATAGAGATTCTAAGACATGAAAGTGAAGAGGAAATGGATTCCAAATATGGGGGACAGCTTATGAAAAAACACTGAGGTAAGGAAAGAAGGAATATCAAATTCTTGGAATGGCAAGAAGCATCTCTTGGCTGTAACAGAAAGAGTAATATGAAATAAGCCTGGGCATGTAGACTGGATTATGAAGAGCTTTAAATGGCCACCTGAGGAGTTTGTGTTTTATCCAAGGGTCAATAAAGAACCCTTGAAGACTCTGGAGCAGAGGAATGACATAACAGATTCGCTTTAGAGAGATCGTATTTGCAGCTGTGTTGTGGAGGATGGATTGGAAAGGGACAAAGTTAATGGTGGGGGAGTCTTGCCATAATAGTCTAGGCTAGGGTCCATGAGGGTCTAAAAACAGATAAAAGTCATTGGAGTAGAGACAAAAGGACATCTAAAATATGTTACAGAGATAGAATCAACACAATTCCAAATCATATAATGCCTACAATTAGGCACTGGAAGAGTTTTTCTGATTACTGCCCTGGTTACAGTCCAAAAAGTAGGCAGGAGAACAGGTGCCCAGTCTCCAAGTGCTTGTGGTAATAATGGTTTACACAGCACTATCCTCACAGCAGCCTGGTAGGTAAATTGTGCAATAACATTGTCTTCATTTATAAATAACCGGTCTAATATTCTGAGAAGTTAAGTGGTTCCCTTAGTATCATGATCTGTCGTGCTTTTGTTCAGTCATAGCTGACTCTTCATGACCTTAGTTGAAGTTTTCTTGGCAATGATACAGAAGTAGTTTGCCATTTCCTTCTCCAGTTCATTTTACAAATAAGGAAACTGAGGTAAACAGGGTTAAACAAATTGTCCAGACTCAAACAGTCAAACGACTATATTTGAGCTCAGGTCTTCCTGCCTTCAATTCTGACCATCTAACCACTGAACTACCTAGCTGCTCATTGTACTATTGTCAGTGAACACCAGAGCTCCTGGTTCTAGGTCTACCACATTTTCTACTAGATTATGCAACCACAATAACTAGACAGTCCTTTGCTTGCCTTCCCAATGGGTGGTGGAAGGGCTGGGGGAAGGAAGAGAATTTGGAATTCAAAATTTTTTAAAAGACCATCAAAAGAATAAAATTTTTAAAAAGAAATACCTTGATGGCAAAGAAGAGAGTTCAAAATACTTGTAAAATCAAACAACTTGAATTTATTAGATACGTAACATAGGCCAGGTACTGCATCAGGTGCTGACATTGGATTCAAGTACTTTTTTATTTTTTAATTTTATTTTATTTTTAATACATAGAATAGAACAAGTATTTTCATACCATGGTACAATAAAAAATTATTGCACATGAAACTGCAAACCTACTATGCACAGCTTGCTATTCCTTTCAAATATACAATAAAATTATCATGTAAATTTCCTTTTTTTTTCTTTCCTACCCCACTGACCCATGCTCCAGAGATGGCTACCATTAGACACAAATAGGGATATGTGTGTATATATGTATGTATATATATATATATATATATATATATATATATATATATATGTATGTATATAGGTTTTTATATGTACAAATAGGTATATATATTTTTTTAATGAAACAAGTCCTACTCACAAGGAGCTTAAATTCTAATGGCGTAAAAAAGAATATAGGGTAGTAAATATAAAAGAAATATGGAGAATAAATACAAAGCAATTGGCCACTAGCAGTTGGGGCATCAGGAAAGAGAGTGCAGAAGGTGATGTTTGAACTATGAGCTGCAAAAAGAGAGGGAGGAGGCAGGGGGCATTCCAGGGATGGAAGCTCAAATTGAACTTGAGAAATAAACCTAAACAGAAACAGAATAGATATCCAAGGAGCAGTAGAGTTCAGTGTAGTGACTTGAGTATTGGACCTAGTGTCTGACACTCACAAACTGCACAAGCATGGTCAATTAATTCCCTTACATCTTCGGGCCTCAGTTTCCTCAAGTGCAAAATGGAGCTTAGAACATTGCTTTGCCTAAGAGACCTTCTGTGAGGCTATTTTCCTAACCTTGGAATGCTAGATAAAGATGACTCATTATTATTAATGACAGCAGGGAACAGGGGAAAAGAGGGAAAGTATAAGTTCCCACTAGTCTCAAAGCCTCTTACCCTATAATAGCCTCCCCATTTTTCCAGCTATTACCCATGTTTCTCCCGAGAGTGTGCCTTATGTACAATGTTATTTTTGTTAAGTGCTTCTGCATTGTCTCCCTATAGCTGGCTTTCATCTCCCCACAATAATAAGTAAGCACACTTGCAAGTCATCTCAGTTCCGGAAATGTGTTTGCCGATTTAGACAATGGCAAAGTCAATTTGACTTATTCACTGGACAGCCTTGACGTGCCTATTTCTCCTTTTGTTATAAATTTGGTTTGACAGGTATTGATTAGAAGCAGAGCTGACATAGGACACAAAAGAAAATTTTGTATTGTCTAGAATTCACATGCAGAAAAGCATGTTTTAGCAGTGAACTAGATCAAGTGTATTCTTTGGTTTTACTGTTAATAGGATTTTCTCAAACTTATGAAGGCCAAGCATCAGCAAATTACAAGGATCCAAGGTATAGAGATTCATATGATATTAACTCCTTTACTAGGGACATTAATGGACATCGTTGAATTACCATCGGAGGAAAATTACCATATGTACTAGTATATTTTTGTAAACACTGCAGAGGGATGCTGTCAGCCAAAATTTTCTATCCCAGTCTCTATCTGAATGTATCCATAATTAAACATAACTACCCTGACAAAATCCCTTGGTATATAAAAGAGAAATGGAATGCTTTTTGTATACAGTTGACCAAAAATTAATTATCTCAGACTAACCTACTCATTTATTCTGAAGAAAATCTAAAGGAGATAGAAGTGGAAGTGAGTTTTGTGAGTGTTAATAAGAACTTAACAGGTACTCAGGGAAGTGCTAATTGAATGAACTATATATTAGTTAAAAGCAAAGTTGGGGAACAAATTTCCAACTCCTTCCACTATACTTTCTCTTCCAAGCTGTTTCCAGACCCTGTTGCCCTCACTCAGGGCTTCATCCCCAACCTCCTCATGCTGAAACCATCTGGTTTCTGATAGGTGATCTTTAACCCAATCTTGTCCATTTCCAAAACATGACACTGTACATATCCTACCCCTACTTTTAGCTCCCCTCCATGTATTGCCTTCCCACATTAAAACTCAAGATCTTTGAGGTCAGGGACTATCTTGCTTATTTGTACTTTCATGCTCAGAGGTCAGCACAGTAACTGGCATATAAATAGATGCTTAATAATTCATTTGCTATTCATCATTCTTTATTCTTTAACTCACAGAAAATTCTCTGGAAAACACAGAATTCTTACTAAGACTGAGCACTAGTATTATCAGAGCACTAGTATTTTCCTACAACAGTCAGACCAACCCTAATTCCAACTGCAAAATCCTGTCCATCATGGCCTTCATCTTTCAGGGGCCATGCTCACCTCCCCAGCCATTCATTGTGCCTCTTCCAGGAGTTCAGGGTGATGCATGTCTCTCTGAGGAGAGCAGAGAGCAATCCACACAGTCTTCCAAGATAATGGTACCAGTGGATTACTCCTCTATCCTACCATTTCAACCCTTCATTCCCTATTCCATCCAGTTCCATGGAGATAAGGAAAGGATGAAGATTCTTGATAAATGGCTAAAACACAACATGTAAACCAGTTTCCCATCTATCTGGCATTCTTTTCCTCCCTGTTCATTCTCTGCTCTCAAGTGTGAGATGGGGACATGTTCATCTTCAGTATATAGCTCATAAGACACAGTCTCATATCATATGAGTGTCTATTACCTATTAATAAAAGGCACCAAAGACCTGGAGGGTTTGCCTGAAAACCCAAACAGGTTGCTGTTTGTTCTTCATTCTCGAAGACGACCAACGACATCGGAAAGGTGATGTCTTGACTTGTAAGTGAATTGGATTTAAATGAGGCAGAGGTGCAAAATCATCAGCCTCACTCTCTCCCCCAGAGTCATCGAGATTCAGTGGCACAACATGAACAACTGGCAATGGCCTTGGATGCAACGCAGGGAGAGATCTTGGCCTTCTTAAGCTACGATCTTTTCAGGTTCTGTTTCTCTGAGGCAACAAGGTGTCAGTGACCTGGAGTGTGGATTAGAGGTGCCTGAAAAGCTAGACAGGTTACTCAGTGAAAGAAAGAGGCATAAGGCAACAGACAACTAGTCAAGCAAAAATAATAATAAAGAATAATAAAAGTAATCCCAGAAACCCTTGAAGTGAAAAACACATCCTTCCCCTCCTCCTCATCATTGCAACCTGCCATCCCCCGGCTGTAGAAATGATTTACTTAAAAACGGAACTTGCCAAACCCCTCTTTGTCCTCCTGGAATGTGATTTATGTTTTCCTTCCAAAAGTGTCCCCCAAATAGCTAAGTTTTCAGTGTTCCCTTGAATATACTAGTAGAATGTTAAGGGAAAATAGAAATTAGAAATGTTTTGGCCAGGGTTCTGCGGCAGAAGAAAGAATTGTCTTCCATGGTATGGTGGTTCCTACCTGGGAACAGAGCTACAGCTGTCAATACTGATGCCCAATCAAGTACCATGAAAAAGTCCCAGGAAAAAAAGGGAGCAACTAGGTGTTGCGGGAGCAAAAGGGCTGCTCCTCAGGTTGGGAAGACCTAAGTTCAAATCTGGCCTTGGATACTTAGTAGTTGGGTGACCCTGGGCAAGTCACTTAACCCTGTGTGCCTCAGTTTTTCATCTATAAAATGGGTTGGAGAAAGAAACAATTTGACAAAGAAAACACCCAATGTGCTTACAGAGAGTTGGACACTACGGAAATGACTCAACAACAACAAATGCAGCATAAAAGATTTACTCAAATAAATTTGGGAAGCAGTGTAACACTATGGAAAGATCCCTGGATTTGTCATGAAAGGACCAGGGTTAAAAGTCAGCTCAGCTAGTCACTCACCACCTTTGAATTTTGGCAATTTCTTTGGATCTAGTTCTTCATCTATAAAACATGGAGGTTGGATTAACTGGACATCTCTTCAGTTCTCACCAGGCAATCCTTTCCTTCCCCTCCCACTCCACCATGCTTTTCAACTTCTTGTGTGTGTATGTATGTGTGTGTGTGTGTGTGTGTGTGTGTGTGTGGTCTTCCCCATTTAAAAGAAAGCATTTTGAGAGATATGGACTCTCTCTCTCTCCATCTCTCTCTCCCTCTCTCTCTATCTCTCTGTCTTCATCTCTATCTCCCTCTGTCTCTCTCTTTCTATGCTTGTATTTACTTTCTCAGCATTCAGTACAGTGCCTACCACATAGTTAACTCTTATTAAAGAGTTAAACTTGCTAACTGACTAAATATTTACTTGCTATGGGTCAGGCACCACACTAGGTGCTGGGAATACAAAGACAAAAAAATTTAAAAATTAAAACTGTCCCTGTCCTCAGAAAACAGGTCAAGGTCCCACAGAGAGTCATGTCAGAGGCAGAACTAAGTCGAGGTCTCCTGATTATGAGTCTAGGGCTCTTTCTATTACAGTTCAGTTTCTCATTCATAAACCAAGCCACCTCAAATTAATTTTACATAGAGTGCTTTAGGTTCTGATTTACACAGCATACTTTTAAAAATGTGACTTCTTTCTAATGCTTCACTTTATCTTTTGCTTTGCCCAGTGTTTTCACAACGAACCTCCAGGATCCACATTAGAAATCTAGAGTGGAATTGTGGAATTTGAACAATGAAGCAAACTATTACTAAGCAGGTGTCCCTCTTTATCTTACTAACCACAAGCCAATTTCTTTCAGTAATTTTCACCCACAAATGTACACACTCAAACGTTTTCTTTTAAATAAATTGCTCTTGAATAAACTCCTAGGATGCAATTAGTTTGACAGTACATTTCTTGCTATGAAAGGCTAAACCAAGCCTTCTTCCATTGGGCACAAATGGCAAAGGTTAAAGATGCCCTCCTGTAAAGTACTGTGCAGTTAAACAAAGCTTGTAATTATCTACTACACAACTGGATAGACTCCAGGTTTCATAATTAATTTAACCTACACTTGATCTACTCTGCAGACAAATTAGCCCAGGGTGTGGAGAGGTGGGAAGAAGGGGGTGGGAGGGGGAAAACGGATTTAGCTTCTCTCTTGAGCAAAGTTGAGTCAGTTTTTTTCTCCATTTATTCAGCTACTTTTCATAAATAAAAACACCTTTCTTATTCCCAGGGTAACTGTCTTCTCAGGTAACTGTCAAAAGTCATAACCAATTTTAGCTGAGTCACCAGAACTCTCTTCTGGGAACTGTAGAAGTCTTGATACCACTAAATAAACTATAAAGAGATACCCAGCATATTTTAAAATCAGCCCCAAGGTCCCTGATCACAACAGGTGCTCAGCTAATGCCTGATGTGAAGCTGAAGGAACTCATTATAATCAACACATAGAGTCAAAACTCTATGAAAGAGAAACTGCTACTTCCCAATAGGCTCAAATTACCACCATGCAGCATGGTAGGCAAGTTCTCTTCATGCAATGGTGCTGGGCAGTTTCCAGAGGCAACCGGCCACTAGTTGCTCTTCCCTTCCTCATCCTAAAAAAGTGTAAGGAAGTCAGGCTTTGACCCAAACTCCAGCAAATGCCCAATTTGAGTGTGGGCAGAGTGGGTGAGGAAGGAAAGTAAGGAGGGAAGGATGATAGTCAAATCCTATTCTGCAACTGGTGAAGAGTAAGAAAAATATACAGCAGGTAGTGCCAGAACTCAGCACAGCAAAGTCTTAGGTGAATGATTTTGTTTTTCAAAGCTACCAGACCTTTAGATGATTTTTTAAACCACCATGCTGACCAAGGATTTTCATTAAATATCCACAATACTTTGAACAATTTCTCTGAGTATTAATCCTGATGTCTTGGCCCATTTTCATGGCTATGTCAGCCTATTAATTATTCTATAGTTTCAGCCTGAAAATTAAAAAAAAAAACTAAACGAGGAAGGGTTTTTTTTTTCCCGAGTTTATCTCTTGCTGTTAGATATCAATAGCATAAAGAGAAGAAAAAAAGTTAAAATTCTTTTTTTCCAAACTGATATTTGCCCCCAAGTTTGCAGCTGACAAAAGAGAAATTATGAAATTTCTAGCTAAAATTAAATTGCCAAAACTGGATCTCCTGGATAATGAGAAACTGATTGCCTCTATTACTGAAGAGGAAATGAAAACAGCAATAGAGACACTTGCAAGTACTGAGTTTCCTGTGGTGATGAGTGCCAATTGGAACAGTGTACAGTTTTCAGGAAGAACTAAGAAATTTGTTATGCAGGATTTGTGAGGAATGTGTACGTGAGAAAAATGAATGCCCCCAGTGCAGATACCCTCTTACTTATGATTTGTCAAAGGAATCTTGGTACTACTTCTTGAATCAATTGAAATGCCAAAGTCCTGAGTCATCAATTAACTAAGTAAGACTGAGATTGGAAGTAGCACCATGGATAGCTGCTTATCACTGATAATCCATGTAAAATATCTAATCAGTTATAGCCAGCAAATAGATTAAGCCTCCTATCTCTGATGATTTATGAATAACCACAGAAAGCCTTTAAAAGACTAGACTGGGAATATTTTCAAGAGGTCCTAAATAGGTTTTATTTTTGAGAGTCTTAATGAATAGGTTTTCAAGAATTGCCAATTATTTAAAATTATTCCTGCCCTTGTTCAAGGTTTTCCTTTCTTCTTAGGAAGAATTGTATTTCACAGATTCTGTAACATCTTAAGCATTTTGTTTGAATTCTTGCTGTTACTAGGGAAAAGAAGCTCTCAGTCCATGTAAAACCAAAATGACTCCAAGTGATAACAGGTATACAAGCCTTAGCATGTAAATAAATATGTCTCTGGCAGTCCACCATGTCTGGAATTCTCTTCTTCCTCCACTCCAAATACTGACCTCCCTGGCTCCTTTAAAGCCCAACTAAAATCATACTTCCTAGAGGAAGTTTCCCTTAATTCTAGAGTCTTTCTTCATCAATTATTTCCTATTTATACTGAATATAGTTTGCTTGGTATATATGTGTTTACATGTTGTCTCCCTCAGTTTGTCTTTTGCCTCTTTGGTATTCCCAGCTTTTAGCAATGCCTGCTCATAGTAGGCACTAAATAAATGTTAAGTGAATTAGATTGAATCCTACTCATTTCTGACTCCACATTTCCAATTTCTTTCCAAGCATCCCCTCATAAAAACTCACCACAATCTGTAGGTACCTTTGGTTCCTACAACTTCATTCCGGCTGATTTAGTCATTGATTTAGTCAATCAACAACTATTTATTAAGCTCCTTATCACTCTCCAATACAAATAGAAGCCAAAAAAAGTCACTGTTCTCAAAGAGCTTATATTGTAATGGCTGAAGACAACACATACAAGGGAGTTGAAAAGGCACAGGAAGACAAAGATGTAACATGTCTGACCTAACATCCCCTAAAAAATGTATGATGACCTATTTATCACACTCTTCTATCAATAACCTAATCAAATGCCATCAAGGTAGTATGCACAGAAAGATTGCTGACTCAGGAATCAGAGCACCTGGGTTCAAATTCTACCTCTGGAGGCAGATTCTTCCTTTGGGGTCTGGGGAAATTCACTTAACTTCCTGAGGATTCAGTCTGCTTGCCTATAACATGAAGGGGAGGGTTTGAACCGAGGTTCTTGTCACCTCTAGATTTATGATCCTCCCACAAAGCATATTACTTTCCAAGAAACTGAGATTTCATTTTGCAATCACATTACAAAGCACTTTGCAATTAATCATTAACTGGGTCCTATTGATTTTTAAAATTAAAACCACTGAATGAAAGTTAGAAGGTATATTGCCATCATTTTAGAAATTATTCCATAGACCTATGCGAACACAGATTTGGATATTTTATTCTCTTGATTTCTTATTTATCACCTCTATCCCACCATTTTTAATGGCACCTGAGAAAAAATTTTTCTAACTGAAGCATTCCCAAGGCTAGATTTATTGAGGCAAAAGTTGACATTTGATTGTCAGACCCTGAATGACAGCACTATAGAATCTTAGAGATGGACAAGACCTTAGAGCCCATCTAGCCCAACCTCTTGTACCTACAAGAATCTCATCTGTAACATCTCTAGCAGGTATTCATTCATTCAGCCTCTGCCTGATCATTTCCAAGAGTGGAGAGTCAATATCTTGACAATTTTGGACAACCCCAAATGTTCCTTCTTCTGAGCTGAAATCTGCCCTCTCTTAGTTTCCATCCATTTATTGTTCCTAGTTATTCCCTCTAAAGAAGGCCTAATCTCTCTTTACATCATAGACTTTCAAATATTTGAACACTGACAAAATTGTTAACATAATGACAAAAATTGTTAACATCAAATGTATTGTGGACTGCCACTCCCTTAAACGTTCCTTGTAGTATCAGAGTTTCAGTAATGTCCTTGCCTTCTTACTCTCGAGATACTTACTTTTGATTGTATGGGTGGTTTGTCCTTTGTTCTTGAAGAGGACCATGATGTCAGGGAGATGATGACATAACTTGCAATTGAAGCGGAAGTTCAGTTCTTGGCCATAAGAGGTCTGCTTTCTGCCAGAAACTAATAGCATAGCCAAAGAAAACATGCCTTACCAATACCCAGCATTGACACCAAAGCAAAAGAAAGAACTGTCTGATATAGCTCACTGAATTGTTGCTCCAGGCAAGAGAATCTTGGCAGCAGATGAGTCCACTGGCAGCATTGCAAAGCGGCTGCCGTCCATTGGAACAGAGAACACAGAGGAAAATCGATGCCTCTATAGGCAGTTACTTCTGACAGCAGATGATCGAGTGAACTCCTATACTGGAGATGTTATCCTTTTCCATGAGACACTCTCCTAGAGAGCTGATGATGGTCGTCCCTTCCCCAAAGTCATGAAGGATAAGTGTGGCATTGTGGGCATCAAGGTGGACAAAGGTGTAGTGCCTCTAGCAGGGACCAACGGTGCGACCACCACCCAAGGTCTGGATGGGGTATACCCTGTATAAGAAGGATGGAGCTGACTTTGCCAAGTGGCATTGTATATTGAAGATTAGGGATAATATGCCTTCCCCACTTGCCATCATGGAGCATGCCAATGTGCTGGCCTGATATGCTAGCATTTGCCAGCAGAATGGCCTTGTACCCATCCTGGAGTCAGAGATCTTCCCTGATGGAGAACATGATCTGAAGTGTTCTCAGTACATCATTGAGAAGGTCCTGGCTGCTGTCTACAAAGCTCTGAGTGACTACCAAGTCTATCTGGAAGGGACCTTGCTGAACCCCAACTAGAAATATTCACATGAAGAGATTGCAATGGTAACTGTAACTGCCTTTTGCTGGACTGTGCCTCCTGCAGTCACTGGTATCACCTTCCTCTCTGGAGGTCAGAGTGAAAAGGATGCCTCCATCAACCTCAATGCCATCAGTACCTTCCCCTTGCACAAGCCATGGGCCCTGACCTTCTCTTATGGCCTAGCCCTGCAGGCATCCACTCTCAAGACCTGGGGTGGAAAGAAGGAAAATGTCAAGGCTGCCCAAGAGGAATACATTAAGCTGGCCATGGCCAACAGCCAAGCTGCTCAAGGCAAATATACTCCAAGTGGAAAGCTAGGAGCTACAGCTAGTGAGTCTCTTTTTATCTCTAACCATGCCTATTAAGTCAAGGCCTCACAGTCCAGGAATCCCAGAGATTTGTGCTGACCTCTCCCATCACTCCTAATTTGTGTGGTATTGTTGCTCTCTGGTGAATCTAGTGACCCCTCCTCAGGCCACTTTTTCCAACGAACAACTATTTAACAAGGAAAAAAAATAACTTGAAATTGAATTAGTTGATCTGAACCACAATCTAGGTCCCTCCACCCTGAGATCTTGCCTGGTGAAGGAACCTGGGTCAAACTGGATCTAGGTCCTGCCCCTTTCCATTAGGCTGCATGGCATGAAATGCAAAATAGCCAGAATGAAGTGGTTTTCCTTGCCTGGACTGCCAAGGACCACTGGCATCTCATGACCAGATCTTGCTACCCCATACTGTCTCCCAGTTCCCCTCTTAAAACTATAAATACTTTTTCATGGGTGACTTTGGTGGGAAATTCACTGGACATCCTCCAGGATGGCAGGTTTGCTACTCTGTTATCTTGATTAAAGATGCTTTCTTCCTCAATTCACCATTTTGATTTATTTCAGGATTTGACAAAAGCTACAATTAATCTCTCACCTCCACCTAATTCATTTCTTTACTCTAAGCTATCCATTCCCAATTACTTTGAGTAACCCTCATGTCACAAGAATTGTGAAGGCCTCATCTATGTGTGTCTCCCTTTAAATTCAGCATTCCAAAATTCAGCACAATATTCCAGATGTGGCCTTACCAATACAGTCACTGCCTCCTTTGTTGTGGCAGTCATACTTCTGTCAATACAATGACAGATTACATTCAGTAGAATATAAACTGCTTAAAGACTGCAATGATTTCATTTTTGTCTTTGTTTCACCAGCACCTAGCATAGTGTTTGGAAAGTATCAGGTGCTTAATAAATGCTCATTCAATAGAATTGGATTAAATTATTCATGTTATGAATATGTTTAAGCTAATTGTTTCCTCACCTATATTTTGTATTGACAGAGATGAGTTACTTCCCAGAAAATGGCTCTATGGATAGTGACTAATATATTAAAAAAAAAAAGTTCATGCTGTTTATATTTACAAAAATTGAATAGTCTCCAGAGAACTCTGAAAACCTATAAAAACATTAGCATCTTTATAGCAATGTCTATAATAATTTCTGGCTTATAAATGGATTGATCTTGACATTGTCTTTTCATCTAATTGTGTGTGAAATACATTTTTCCATTTTCTAAATATCAAAACCAGATTGAATGAAAAGGAATTATAGTTTTATGTTTATGAGCATAAATTATTGTATTGTGCTGAAAGTACTAAAAAAAACTATTGACAGAATCACAAGAAAAAAATACTGAAAATAGAAATAGAAAACTATCACTAACATTTATGGTTTATATGGGAATGATATTTCCATGTATTAAAAAGAGGATGATATCCTTCAATATTACTTCAACAGAGCCATGAGTCCATTGATATGGATGTTCTCTCTATTGTTTTTCTAACCTGTTTTCCTCTTATCCATATCCTCTCATTAATCCTCCATTGGTTCAACCAATATGCTTAGGACATTCCTAAAAATCTCCTGACATTAGGTGGATATCAATATAGTATAAGGGTTTCCCATCCCTCCTCCTCCTCCGTAAAGAGCAGATCCACCACCTCATCTAGATATGTTTCTGATTGATTGTGTACCACATCATGCACATAATTCATCATTTCTAATGTGCTACAGTCCAGTTATGCTCACCATGTTTCTTTCCTCCACCCTTTGCATAATGTGAAATTTTGATTCTTTCCTGCCATTTGGCACCACTAGAATAACATTAATATTCTAAAAAGATGGAATTTTCTTTTAAGGAGAAGTTTGCAGTTACTAAAATCACAGAATAACTTCCCAAGTAAAATCCAAATCGCTCCGTTACTCCTACATAATTTTGGTCTTGTTCTTTGACCATTGTCAGTGTCCAGCCAAGATACATGTATTAACAGTTGAGCTCTATGGTTCTATAAATCCAATGTCTTATCATAGTCTAATCAATAGATAGTTTTCATCCTTCTCCACAGAGAGGATATGATAGGTATATTTTATATGTGAAAAGTAAAAATCTTGATGCAGTTATTTGCACACTTTAGCTGGATTCCCAGTGAATATATTGACTTACAAATTAAGTGAAAATTCAATTCTTTTCATGAGGATAGGAGTTCTATTTCATTAATGTAGAAAATCTGTCTGATGAGGAAACTCCCTCTACCACCTTCTCTCCAATGTGTTGTCTTAAAGAGTTGCCTAGAGCACAGAGAGGTTAAAGTTAAATATCTCAATAAATGTCACAGATGGGACTTTCTTGCTTTGAGAGCCTCTTGCCATCCACTACATCATGCTACCTCTCTTCCCATAGACTAGACATAGTTTGAACATTGTATACCTCATTTCAGCAGGACTATGATGGCCACTTTAATATTGTGATTGTAAGAGGGGACTCAACTAAGTGAAAAAATAAAGTGCAAAATAAAAAGATGAGGTATCAAACATACTAGATAGAATACTGACCTTAGAACCAAAAGGACCTTGGTTCATTCTCCTTTGCTGGATCTCACAAGGGTCTGTCCTGGGCTCCTTCTGTTCTCCCTCTTTATTATCTCTCCTTCCTCCTTTTTGCCTTTATGACTTCCTTTTTAAAAAAATTCCTTCTTATACAGGAAGCCTATTCGGATGCCTCTAATGCTAGTGCCACCCTTCTATTGACCGTCTCCCATTTATTTTGTGTATATCTTATTTAGACATAATTTTACTGTTGTTGTTATCTCCTTCATTAGGTTGTGAGTTCCTTGAGAGCAAGGATGGTTTTTTGTCTTTCTTTGTATCAATGCCTGGTATATAGAAGGTGCTTAATAAATGTTTATTGACTATCTTACTTGGAGATACCATCAAATTCAATAGCTTCAATTATCATCTCTTTTTAGATGAATTACAGATCTATTTATCCAACTCTAACCTCTCTCTTGACCTCTAGTCTCACATAAACATATATTTATTAGAGCATACATCCCAAAGAATTCTCAAACTCAACAAGTCCAAGAAAAAACTCACATTTTCCCTCAATTTCTTCCCTCTTCCCAGCTTCACTGTTACTGTTTAGGGTACCACCATATTCCTAGTCTTCCAGATTCACAATCTAGGTCAGGGGTGGGGAGTCTGCAGCCTCAAAACCATATGTGACCCTCTAGGTCCATAAGTGTGCCGTTTAACTGGGTCCAAGTTTTCCAGAAAAAATCCTTTTATTAAGGGCATTTGTTCTGTGAAGTTTAGATTTAATCCAAGGGCCACCCTTAAGGATCTAAAAGGTCATCTAAAGGCCACAGTTTCCCCACCCCTGATCTAGGGGTTATCCCTGATTCTTCACTCTCACCCCCTATAACTAATTTGTTGCAAAGGCCTGTCATTTCTTTCTTTGTACCATCTCTCATATATGCCCCCTTATTTCCTCTGACACAGCAAACCCTTTGGTGCAGGTCCTGGATTATCACAATAGCTTGCTGGTTGGTGTCCCTGACTCAAGTCTTTCCCCAGTATAACCCATCTTCACTTCGACTGCCAAAGGGACCTTCCTAAAGCACAGGTCTGACCATGTTGTCTCACTGCCTACTCACTAAATTACAGTGTCTCCCCATTACTTCTAAGATCAAATATAAAACCCTGCTTGACTTTTACAACCCATAACAACCTGACCCCTTCCCTCCCTTTCCAGTCTTCTTATATTTTATCCTTTCGTGTGTTCTAAGATTCAGCTGCACCAACCTGATTGCTATTTCTCATATAAGAAATTGTCTCTCTCTACTTAACGCTTTTTCACTGGACGTCTCTCTCTTATGCCTGGAATGCTCTTCATCCTCACTGCCATCTCCTGACTTCCCTGGTTTTTTTTTTCCAGACTCAGCTCAATCCCACCTTCTACCAAAAGCTTTTTCTGGTCTCTATCCCTGCTACCCTCCTTTCTGACCCCCAACACCTTCTCTGTGAGATTACCTCCCATTTATACCGTATGTTTTCCACGTAAAAAACTGTTCATGAGTTGTCTCTCCCATTAGAACGTGAACTGCTTGGGAGTCCATGAGCATAATTTTATTTTTCTTTGTATTCCTAGTACTTAACACAGTCAATAAGCATTTGTTTCATGCTTACTAAGTTCCAAGCACTGTGCTAAATGCTGGGAACACAAAGAAAGGCAATAAAAAAAACTCCCTCTCTTGAATATCTCAGCAAGGTGGTAAGTCATGCTAGGAAAGGTCTCTGAAGTCTGTCCTAGGGTACAACCAAGACACCCAATCCCCTAAGTCCCTGAAGGGTGTCTTAATGGCATGGAACTAGATAGTAGAAGGGAAAATTGATTATGAATCATAAACCTGCCAGAACAAAAATGAACTAGGTAGCAGATAAGCAATTTGCTCTAAAACAGATTTTAATTTCATAGCACATAAAGTCTACTTTGAAAATCACTTCTCTATTTTGAATTCTCCCTCCACCAATGGTTTAATTCAAGGAGATACAACCTTATACAAATACAAGCCTCCCAATGTTAATTCATTAAGTCATTCTGAAGAAAAAATAATAACTCTTTACATTTATAAGGCATTTCATCATTCACAAAGCAATTCCACAACCATTATTTCATTTAAAGCTCAAAATAACTCCATGAGGTCAGCAAATCATCTGTTATTATTGGAAAAACAAATGTTGCTGAGAAAAGTTAATTGACTTGTCAAGGTCACACAGCCAATTATTGCCAGAGCTGAGAGGGGAACCCAAGCTTCAAGCTATTCACTGCCCATTTGACCACAACATGATGTTTTGTGGTTTGCCCCATAGAAATTAAGCACAGTTTTTATGTGATCTCAGGTTTAGAGGTAGGAGGAATCCTATAGGTCACCTTCTTCAACCCCTTCTTTTTTACATATTAGGAGGAACCTGAATCCCAGAGTGTTTAAGTGACCTGCCCAAAATCACACAAGTAGTGTTAGAAGCAGAGTTTGAATCCAGTTTGTCTGACTCCAAATCCAGTATTCTTTATTACACCATGCTTCTCTGAGACATAAAGCTTGGGAAAGGCTAAGGACCTTGCCAAGAATCAGGCAGGATTCATACCCAGATCTGCCAACATCAAAAAATGGTGTTCTCCTCATTGAACCATACTGATTTCCTTTTTGGGGACAGTTAGAACAATAAGTAAATAAATGAATTCCAAACAGCACCCAGAACTGCTCTTGTCACACAGTAGGCACTTAAATGCTTAATGAAATTAATTGAAACAAATCCATTTTTTCCCCAAGCCTTTCTGGTTATCTTGTACCCTAATCATATAATCATTCCTTTTTTTTATAGATGGAAAGAAGTAAAAACATTTTCTACTTCATGAAGCACAGACATTTTTGAGCAATTGTGTCATGATTACTGAGGAAAGTTGTATAGAAAACAGATTGTTTAGTACTATGTAAACAAATAGAAAATAAATGATGACATTCCTTATAAATGGTATCTACAATGAACTAAACAGATCATTAAACATTTTATGGGAAAACTCCACAGAGTGCTTGCTGTACTTTGTCTGCAAGGCAGGAATCTCCCTTTAAGCTTCTGTGACACAAGACATCAAATCTCATTCATTGTTACACTGTTATGGATTATACTGACCAATTTGACTGTTAAATACTTTTAAAGTAGATTATGAAGGGCTAATTTCTCTCAAAAGACTTGAACTAGTGAAAGAAATCTGTTTTATTAAAGTAAAATAAGCAATGATCAGTTTCTTTTTTTTCTTTTTTTTTCAGGGTCAAAGATGAGTCAATCAGGGTTAAGTGACTTGCCCAAGGTCACATAGCTACTATCAAGTGTCTGAGGCCAGATTTGAACTCAGATCCTCCTGACTCCAGGGCTGGCACTCTAGTCACGACACCACCTAACTGCCCCAACGACCAGTTCCAAATATGTATATGTATATTCATGTGTGGATGCCTTATTGGGGGTTGATGAACACATATGCTATCTGGTCAATTCAGTTATAATAAATTCAGTGATAATTTAGAGATTATATAGCTATATGATTAACTTTTGACCTTGAACAAATTATTTATTATCTCTCAGTTTTAGAAGTTCTTTTCCCCAGTAACAGCTGCAGGGAATGGAGACAAATAACAGACCCACAGTTTAATGAAAGTTTTTTTCTTAACACTCATATTATTTTAAAGCCCTTGTTTAAAGGTTCATACCTCGGACACTTAAAATGAGTTTAAGTTCAGGCTTGATCTTCTGTTGTCAACCTACCTTCTTTTGTTTTTGCTTTTTAAAAATAATGTATCTTTATCTGTATGTGAGAGTGCCTGGACAGAATGTAATTTGTAGTGGGTGAATATCCTAAGGCATAATTACTATGATAGAATATCATTTCTCAAAGAAGAACAAAGGAAAAACATTTCATCTTGTTAAATAATAAATGACCAGAAGAATCCAGAACAAGAGGAGAATTAAGAGGCCTAGGCAAAGGAGGAAAAGAATATTTCTAAAGAGAATTGCAAAGGGCTTTTGGTGTCACAAATTATATTACCTTTCAATGCAATTGGATTCCCTAGTGGGAAGTTCTAAAAGGCTTATTTGAATTTTTCAAAAGTTTGTTTCAAGTAAGAATTATAAGATATACCAAATGCTATTAAGAAGCACTTTCCATTAAAACTAAAAAACATCCTTATGAGTTAAACACACAGCATTTGAAGGTATTAAACAACTAAAAAAATAGTTGGGTTCATTTTCATCTGATGTAACTGGAGGCATACTATCCATGGAACACTTGTTGGATGAAGACAGATGTTTCAACCACTTCAGCAATCTCTAGAAGCTTTTGACCCCATCAGACTGAATTCCATCTTCCTTACCTCTAAGAAAAGTCTGAATACAATTTCTCTTCATTCAGATGAACAGAAGCTGACATTTTCTATCTAAGTCCCATGTCCATGTTGCTTTAATGAGGTCCTCCTTGTGTCTCTACCTCAGCCAACCCATCACAGGCCCTGCTTTCTTCTCGGGCTAGTGGCTTAGCATGTGGATCTATTCCAACTTTTGTCATGTTATCCTGCATCTAACTGGTCCATCCCATAGACATTTGAGTGTCCTAGAAATACCTTTCAGAATAGTGTTGCATAATCAGTTTCTATTAACTTGGAAAGAAAACTGATAGCTGCAAGACACTGAGAATGTCTCGGACTTGGTGTTCTGTCACATAAATATGAGGCCTTTGAAATCTGTCAAGGTTCACTGAGTAGGGGGTAAAAGAAATCCTCCTGTGAATTCTGAACAAATGCCATGTTGAAAGAAGGAGAATTTTGTTTCTCAAGAGGGCAGGGGGAAAGATGCTTGTATTAACACTATTCATATCACCCATGTTTTCCCTACTTTTTGAGAAAAACATCCCTTCCACACCAATCACCTCATCCTTATCCTTTCATTTCCCCTTATTCTGCCACATCAGAAATGATCAAAATAAATGATAAATTTCAAAACCCTGCTTTATAGTCATCACCTCTATTTTATTCTGTGGGTTCCTTCTCTCTCTCCCTGACACTCTGGATGTCTATGATCTTATTAAATATTTAATTTAGATTGAACCCATTATGCAAGAAAAACATGTTAATTGAGCCTATTAGAAAAGAATTGTGCTAAATGTATAAAAAGGCTTAGCAAAAGGTTCCTTCCTTTAACCAGAGGGCATGATAAAAGGAAAAGAGAGCTGGAACTTCAAATCAGAAGACATGGGTTTGAGTCATGACTCAGACAGTTACTAGCTGTATTTCAATGGCACATCACCTAGCCTTCTAGGCATCAGTTTTATATACTGTAAAATGGGGTTAATAATAATTCTACTATTTACACTAAAGGACTATGAAGAAAATGTTATATAAGCTGCTATATAAATATAAGCTATTGTTAATATCATTAAGGAATTTGTCATCTAGTTTAGAAAACAAAAATTACTCACATAAAACATTAACTGTACAAAGTACAGCAAGTCTACAGGTGTCAAAGTCTGAGCCCTGTCACCCACCAAACTCAGATATGGCTGGAATCAGATTAAAATGTAACTGGAAAATGTTTAACAAAATAAATGAAAATATAATACAACTTGTTGTTGTTGAGTTGTGTCCAATTCTACGTGGCTCTATGTATGTCCATGAGGTTTTATTGACAAAGATATTGAAGTACTATGCCATTTCCTTCTCCAGGGTGCCCCATTTAAGGATACAGAACTAAGGCAAATAAATGTTAAGTGACTTATCTAGGGTCACACAGCTGGTACATGTTTATGGCCAGATTTGAACTCAGGTCTTCCTGTCTCCAGGTCCAATTCTCTATCCATCATACCACCTAGACACCTCAAATTTGCGGGAGCAAAATATCACTCTGTAGTTGTCAAGGAAATCATCACAAAAAAAGATGCATTAAAAAAATGAGTAGGATATGGGTAAATGGAAAGGAATGTGGAATAATTTCAGATAGAGAAAATGGAACGGGCAGATCTCAGAGGCAGAAATGCAATTGACGTACTTAAAGGCCAAGGAGGACAGGCTGGTCAAAGCAGCGTGTTTGTGTTGGGGAATAGTGCAGCATAAAATTTAAAAATGATAAGGGAGAGGACACAAAGGTCTCACTTGTAAGTCAAAAGCACAGATGTAGCCAAACCTGGGGGAAAGGTTTGATCAAGATGACTGGAAAGAGAGGATCAGTAGAACAGAATACAAGCCAAACTACTGCTGAAGGATTCCAGTGTACTGAACGCAAAAAGTATCAAATCCTTTGTCTCCATTGAAAAAATGCCTCCTATTGGCACCTAAACTAGATGGAAAAGGATTGAGCCTACTAGTAAAAAAAACCTGTCTCATATCTCATATCCTTATGAACTGCATGACCCTGGGCAAGTCACTTACTCTTTCCTAGCCTCAGTTTCCTTATTTGTGAAGTAGGGTAATATCTACCCGGCAAGGTTATTGTGAGCATCAAATGCAATAATCTTTGCTTTGCAAACAAGTGCTATTAATTATTAATGATTATCATTTTCACCAATTCACCAATCTACCAGCCCACAGGACAGGACAGTGATACCTCCCAGTGTTTGAGAAGTCAAATGTTGTTCTGGCTTGCACTAAAATACTTTTCACCGGCATAAATTTTTCTTGATTTATTTCATCTGTTTTTATTTGAAATGTCCCTTACAACTTCTTTGAAGGGAGCTATTTAGGACTCACAGACCACACACACACACGCACGCACATTCACGCACACACACATACACACATACACACGCACACACATACACACATACACACACACACGCATGCATATTCGTGAATTATATCAATATATTTTTAAGCCCAAAGGTTTTCTGAGGTTAAATTTGTTTAAGAAAGCCTTTTCTACACAAGTCTTCCTGCATTACTAATATACTAGTGATATACTACTAATATACTACTATTCATCTCATGGTCACATCACCATACAGTACAATGATCTTTCATGGAGTCAATGAGATCATCGATTAAAGAATCACATATTTAGAGCTAGAATTAACCTATGGGTGATCAAGCCCAACTTACAGACTAGAGAGGTGAAGTGACTTACCAAGGTTATGCAGGTCATAATTAGAAGTTTAAATCCAGTTTCTCTGATTCCAAATATAGTACTCTTTCACAATGTATAATGAAGGAAGGAAAAGTTTCCTAAAAATTAGAGCTATCCAACAGTGTGTGGTGTCTACCTTTCATTTAACAGATGAGGAGCCTGAAGACAAGAGAAGTTAAGTAATTTGTCCAAGGTCACATAGGAAGTAAATTGACCAACCAGGGTTTTCAATTCAGGTTGTCTGATTGCAAATTAGCACTCTTGAGAGTACAGGATATCATGTATCCAGTTTATTCCAGTGGACAATGATAGAGCTCCCAATATGCTGTACTATGAGATTTCAGATGTATTTTGGTTTTATTTCTCCAATATCTTTATGGTATCCCTCATTTTTAATATCTAGGTATTAAGATTCAGAGACTACTTGTACTTATATATTAAGACAAAAAGAAAAAAAATGCTGATCTGGAAAAGAGATTTCCTCTTTTGATTCTGTATTTTGAAGATTATAGATGAAATGATAAAAATTATGGTCTAAAATCTTCAGGGCAACCTTACAAATTCTAGCTAGTATCTTTGCTATCATATCAGAGAATCATAAATGTACACAATATGTATAATATATCATATCATAAAATTTAAGAGTTGGAAAGGATATTATTTAATATATATTGAATATACCCAAATAACTCTCTCTACCAGATTCTAGACAAGTGGCCATCCAGTCTTTATTTTAAGACTTCCAGGGAAAGAGAAACCTGCTACCACCCAAGACCTCTCATTCCACTGTTGATATCTCTAATTATTAAGAAACTTTTCATTCCTCCAAGCCTAAATCAGCTTCTATTCAATGTCCAACAAGTATTCCTACTTCTGACCTTGGAGGTCAAATAGAACAAGCTAACCCCTCTTCCATATGATTGACACCCCTTCAAATACTTAAGGATAGCTACTATGCTCTAGGGCAGTTAGTTGGTGCTATAGATAGAGCCTGGAGTCGGAAACACTCCTCTTTCTGAGTTCAAATGGAGGCTCAGACCCTTACTAGCTGTGTGACCCTGGGCAAGTCACTTAACCCTGTGACTTCCGTTCCTCATCTGTAAAATCAGCTGGAGAAGGAAATGGCAAACCACCCCAGTATCTTTGCCAAGAAAACCCCCAATGGTCATGGAGAGTTGAACAAACTGGACAATAGCAACAAAATTATGTTCTGCCTTCCCTTTTCCTGGCTAAATGTTCCCAACTCCTTTAACGAGTTCTCAGCTCATTAAATAATGCGCACAAAAACACATCAGTTCAGCTATTCTATAACTTCTAGGTTTTATTTTTTTTAAATGACGGCATTTATAAAGTTTCAAAAACACTTGGCATACACTGTCTCATTTGATCCTCGTAGCACTGGGAGGTAAGCTCTCTGTGCTACACTTACTGTCGTTTTACACATGAAGTTGCCTTACCCAGAGTCACACAGCTACTAAAAGTGTTGAAGGCAGAATTGTAACGCAGATCTTCCTAATTCCAAGTCCCATGGTCTATCCACTGCGTGACCCAGCTGCCCATATTAAACAACAACATCGACAACGTCTACTATTACAAATCAATAAAATTAATAATATTAATGACAACCAGTGTTCCAAAGGAAAATTGGAGAAGATAAGAAAAATGAGTATCAAAATTTTGGAGTACAAAGTATAACTCTAGAGATCATCAAAGCCAACATTCCACCTCAAGTGGAATATTTTCTATAGCAAAATAATGATAGTTCACATAGAAGGCAGCATGGTATAATGGATAGAGAGCTGGCCTCAAAATCAAGTTCAAGATTTCCCTCATTTGACTAAGTGAGTCACTGGTGAGTGACCTTGGACAAGTCATTTAATCTCTGAGTGTTCTAGACCAAACTTAAATAGAAATGGAGACCACTAAACCATACATAAGGATCTCTGAGGGCTGCACATTGTTTTAGAAAATCACATATACTACGGCTCTAGCAGAAGATGAATGACAAAGCACCAGAGGAGCAGTGTGCTATAGCCAAAATTCAATTCAATAACTTTAATAAGAGCCTACTATATTAAAGGTGCCTTCTTAGCTACTGTGAATATAAGGACAATAGTAAAAAACCTCATATTTTATATATATATATATGTATATATATGCATATATATGTATATATGTGTGTGTATGTGTGTATATATACATATATAGTATAATATATAATATAATATGTATAATATATAAACATTTTTATTTATATAATTAATACATCAATAGATTAAAATCAGATAGACACTATATTTTCATCCTGTTCAGTTGTCACTGGGGAGCACAGTTGACTGCATGTGGTCTGCAGACTGTTCATTTGATACCTCTGCTCTAGGCAACTTTCTAAAATCATAAATTACAAAGTAGGTGCTAACCTGCATTATTTGAGGGAGTTTCCTTCCCTGTGATGTTCCCTGTACCAATGAATTGACAAATCCAGTCTCCATCCCAATTCCATAGTGCTTTATAATTTCTAAAGCTTCATAAGAAAGCTAAGGTTCAGATGAGTTAGCCCAGTGTGACGTACCTCCTAGTGGTCCAGTCAACAATAAACAGCAAGTCTAAATCCTGGGCTCTTGAAGGCAGGGGATGTTTTACTGTTAGCTTTCTAAGACAATGCCTAAGACAGTTACTGAAATTATTGAAGTGATTGAATTGAATTTTGGCTATAGCACACTGTCTCTCTGGCAGTTTATCATTCATCTTCTGCTTGAACAGTTCCAGTGATAAGAAACTCTCTCCTTCATTAAGTAATTCTTCCACTTTGGTCGATCTAACTGTTAGAATTCTTCCTTAGGTGGTACTGAAATCTACCTCCTTCTCACTTCTGCCCATTGATGCTCTTTTGTCCTCTGCTACTTCCCAGAAGGAAACCTTTTCACACAACAGCCCCTCAAATGCTCATATGAGAGCCATAGTGTCCACACTGAATTCCTCTTCCAGTCTGAGCATCCCTATTTCCTTCAGCTTTCCTTCATATGACAAGGCTCCCAGGTCCCTCATCATCATGGTCATCCTTCAAGTGATGTGCCTCAATTGTTTTTAAAACATGGCATTTGTCTTTGTTGTAACTGATGGATTTCCAGGATAGCCTAAAGTGGAAAGGAAAGTTGGAAAATAAAGGTGATGTAAAAGCAGATGATATCAACAAAAATTTTAATTTAAATATATTTTTAAATATATGTATATTATACATGTGTATATGTGTGTATACATATACATACATATACACACACATACATGCATATATACATATGCATATACATACGCATACACATATGTATATGTGTACATGTATACATATACGTGTATATATACATATATACATATACACATACATGCATATATATATATATATGGGCAATTTAGGGGGCAAAGCAGGGAGAGTGACAGCCTTGAAGTCAGGAAGACTCATCTTCTCCTGAGTTCAATTTGGAACTCAGATAGGGATGTGACCCTGGTCAAGTCACTCAACCCTTTTTGCCTCAGTTTCCTCATCAGTAAAATGAGCTAGAGAAGGACATGGCAAACCAGTCCAGTATCCTCGCCAAGAAAATCTCAAATGGAAACACAAAGAGTCAGACTTGACTAAAACACTAAACAACAATAAAAACTACTTAACTAGATGTATTCTGACCAAAACAGAAGACAATAGAATTGCAACCTTTTAAACACTATGCTTCAATCAATGCAACCTTAATTGAATAACAGCAGAGGTTCTCAAAGTAAGGTACAAGGACCCATATTGGGTAGCAAGACACTTGCAGGGAGTCCAAAAGGTAAAAGCTATTTTCATAGTTATATTAAGATGTTAATTTGTCCATTGAAATACTACTATTTTCAACTGCATATCTGAGTAAGGCTGAAATTTTTGTCATACACTTCAATCAAAACAACATTGCAACAGATTGAATGCAAAAACAGCTATGACAAACCAGCTGTCTTCTATTAAGCAAGACATTAAAGAGATCTGCAAAAATATGGAAAACAAGGCCACTCTTCTCACTAACTTTCTTGTTTTGAAAAATATAATTATTTTTTCATAAAATGTGTTATTTGTGTTAACATATAATGGGTTCATTATTGCTATATTTAAATGAACTAATAAATGTTTTAAAATTTATCAGTTTTAATTTCTAATACAGTAAATATTGACACATATAAACAAAAGCTCATTGGGGTCCTCAATATTTTTAAAAATGTAAAGAGATCCTGAGGCCAAAATATTTGAGAACCATTTCACTAGAGGCAGCATGGAATAATGAATAAAGAGCCAGCCTATGAGCACAAGACCCAGGTTTGATATGTAGATCTGACACATGGTGACTCTGGGATCCAGAGCAAGTCACTTAACCTCTCAACATTCTAGACAACTTTCTAAGATTCTAAATTACATAGAAAGTGCCAAACTCGATTGGTAGCAGGAGTTTCTTCATCTGGGATTTCCTTATGCTGATGAACTCATAGATCAAGTCCCTATCTTGTGACTGAATTAGCTTCTTTATCATACTAGTTTCTCAAATTGAAAATACTGTCAACGAAAACCCCCAAGTCTTTTTTTACATGTAGAGGAAGGTCTCCCTTGGTCTAAACTTACGTCTGGGGAAATATCAATAGAAATATTCTCAAGATGGGGCAGCTAGATGGCAGTGGCTATAATGCCAGGCCTAGAGTCAAGAAGACTCATCTTCCTGAGTTCAAATCTGGCCTCAGACATTCATTAGCTCTGTGACCCTCAGCAAGTCATTTAACCCTGTTTGCCTTGGTTTCCTCATCTGTAAAATGAGCTGGAGAAGGAAATGGCAAATCTCTTCAATATTTTTGCCAAAAAAAACTCCAAATGGGGTCACGAAGAGTCAGATGCAATTAAATAACCATTTTCAAGATCACACAGCTATTGGGGAATTTTATCATATTCATTCAATTCAGTTTGGCAAAAAAGAGTTCAGTGCCTTCTACATCAAATGCACTGTATTAGGCATTGGGAATAGAAAGATGAAAAATGACACATTTCCTGGCTTAAAGAAAATTATAGTCAACTAGCAAAGATATGACCTCCATCCACACAGAGGAAGTAATTAATACCTACACTGAGCATTGAAAGAAGAGAAGTTTTTTAAAAGGTGAAATGAGGAAAGAACTTATGACAGGTCTGAAGGACTAGGAGAACTGTAAGAACCCTAATCCTAAGAATGTTATTGAAAGGGGGGAGGGAATCTATCTGTAAAGCATGTGAATATGCAATGTATATATATGTATATGCATATGTGTATACATACATGGCAACATTTTTTCATAAAAGCAAAAACGACTTGTGTTAAAGAATTGGAAAATTGTGAAACAAATATTGATATATGTAAAAACTAAAATATCATTTTGCCACAAGAAAAGACAAATTGAGAATTCAAAGAATTACTAAAAGACTTGTGAAATGAAGAAGAAAGAAAAAGAATAAGTACACTAACTGGAACTCTGCAAAATAACTGAGTAACAATACTGATAATACCAACAAAATCCAGAAAATTATGCAGAAGAGAGAGGACTCAGAAGGAGAAAAGGAAACAAAGGATACATTTTTGCTACTATTTTAACTAGAGTTAAATGCACATGTGATGCATTTAGCTCTATCTAGATTTATACATATAGATATGTTTCTATCAAAATGTAAATAACAGAATTTACGATTTTACATATAATCTTTGTTCATTCTTTTTTTGTATTTGAAGATGGTGTTTTTATCAATGATTACTAATTTAGAATCAATGATTTTTTTTAAATACTTAAGGAATCAGTTGAAGCCCTACTTCCTTAATGTCCTGATCCCCACCAAGTTAGCTTCTAGTGCTTTATACATATATATGTGTGTGTGTACACATATATGTACATATGTATATATATATATATTTAAATTAAAAAATTTTTTGATACCATCTATTTTTACTTCACCTTCATTTTCCAATTTACTTTGGACTGTCCCAGAAACCCATCATTTATAACATTGTGCTTGGACCTCATTACATTCTGCCTTGTTATTTGTAACGCTCCTCCTTTCCTCCCTAATGCCACCTGAGGGGCATATCTATGGAAGCGATTTCTGGAAGCAAATGGAGAGCAATGAAAATGGGAACAGAGCCAATCTGTCCTTACCCTCCAGCCAATAGACTTTGCTAAGATTTTAACAGCCTGTCTATATGTTTTTGGAACCTAAGGTAGATCCAGGTGTTAAGCAATGAATTCAGTAGAACCCAGGAAGTAATATACCATAGAAAGTGGAAATAGGGGAATGGGGTCATCTAAAGAGAGAACAGCATCAGATTCAGTCTACACGATCTTCATATTAAATCTGATTGTAACAAGGGTTTGTACAGAGCATGTGCTTAGAGCTTCCCTGGGTACGTAAAAGATTCCAAAGACAAGGTTACTTGCTTGGATCTTTGGGAATGATAGCTAAGACTAGAGTCCTTAACCTTGCAGTCATGGATATGTTTCGAAAGAGTCTGTGAACTTGGATGGGAAAAACACAACTTTACTTCATTACTCTCTAACTGAAATTTAGCATTTCCTTCAATTATTTAAAAATATTATTCTGAGGAATTCACAGGTTTCACCAGATTGCCAAAAAGGGGTCAATGAGTCAAAAGAAAAGGTTATGATACCCTGTTTTTATACATGTTTATATTTATATACATATTTAAATAAAGTACATTTTTGTACCAACATATTTATTTAAATTAAAAATATAAGCCCCTTCAGAATAGGGATTATTCCATCCTTTGTATCTGTATCCCCAATGCCTACCACAAAGACTGGCACAGAATAGAAACTTAATTAATGACCAATTGATGGAATAATGGATTGACCTAGGAAAAGACCAGCAGAAATACTCTCAATTCTTAATTCACTCCAACAAACTGGACACTAACTTTGACCCTCTGGGAGGTTTTCCCATGAAAAGAAAAGCCCCAGAGGCAAACACCTTCTTTGTTCCCTGTTACAGTAGCTTGAGGAAGAGGGGGAAACCTACCAGATCTGGTCCTTCTTGATGATGAGGTTTCTGGTTGGACAAGTCCCAGGAAACACCTACACAGGATATGATGAGGTTATTTACTTTATTTATTTTCAATATTCTGATTAAAGTCTTAAACTATATGTTGTATATGTGAATCAATGACAATGACAGGAAAGTAACCAAGTAGAGAAATTTTCCTAGAGTAGGATCAGGGTTAGCCTGACACAACTGTGTAATTCATACACCAACCCTAGACAAGCAAGATAAAGCTAAGTGTTTCACCCATATCTCCTAGAGCTCCCCATGTAAACAGGTTGGGAGTTCTACAGGTGCCTCAGAAAACTTCAGTCATGTTTCTGAGAAGTATTATAGTGTTACTGAGGAACCAGGACAAAAGGATTCTGAACCATGAAACATGTCAAGGTAAATAGTTTATTAATATCCCACTGGGCTCCATATTTCTTTTAGGTTCCTACCTCAAACTATAGAACAAATAGAGCATCCACTCCTAAACACCACAGATTTCTGGAGCTATAGTACCACTATAACTCTTTTAAAACTTGTGCTGATCCTCTCCTATTCCAAAATGGCAGGCAGATCTCCTAGCATCTTATCACTTAGCTTCTCTTGCACTGACTATTATGGGCCAAAGGTCAAGATATTCCTTTCATTAAGGCAAAAACTCAAATCATGAAATTAGAGTGAAAAATCACTGTTTCTTCCCAAGGTTAGGAGAACAGTAAGTTAAGTTAATGACCCTATTTCTTCAGCAATGAATGGGAGGAAATAAACTTGGTGAGCTGTTCTGTCTCCACTATACCAGGCTTATCGGAGAAGGGAGTGAGTCAGAACTGGGTTGTGTTCTCCCAGTTTCCTACACAAGTCCAATGACTCCTACCCTACTCCACCTGACTTTTGCCGCACAATTGGGTACTAGTCCTTTCATACTAGAATGTCTTTACCAGAACATGCACTCATCTCCCCATTACAGTAGTTTTAAAATCTTGAAAACTGCTTACACAGTACCTTTAGACATTTCAATTACATGTTTATACATGTTAGGCACTTAATAAATATTTATTGAATCAAATATAAGCTCCTTGAGGGCAAGATCTATTTGGTTTTTATCTTTGTATCCCCATCACCTAGTACAGTTCTTTGCATAGGGTAGATGTTTAATGTCTTTTGAATTAAATTAAATTGAACCCAATTGAATTTTCTCATTAGTGTTATACAATTTGAAATCATTCCATTAATTATAGTCTTTCTTTTCCCACTAGTTTAAGGGACAGGTATTTCCGGTCATCTGAGAGGAAAACTATTAGGTTCCATATTCTTAGTATTAATGAGCAAAAATTTTAAAAATCTAATAGCAGTCATGGATATTTATATTCAAGTAAAGGTCAGAGTAGTTGTCTGCTATGAATTTTATCAACCCTGGCTTTCTCTTTGAAACTAGATCATGCCACTAAACTATATAACAGAACTAGTATCTTTTACACTTTAAATTAGCATTAGTGAAATGTAAAACTTGTAATACGAAACAACACTGACACCCTCAGTAACTCTCCAATACTTTATCAGTGTTTCCTTTGTCCTTCCTCTCAGTCTTGCACAGTGATTAAAGTACTTTGCTGTAACATGTTACATTTTATGACATGCCCAGATTTCCATTATTAAATAGTATTTTATTTTTTCTTCATTACATGTCAAGACAATTTTTAGCACTTGGTTTTACAAGATTTTGACCTAATTTTTCTCCCTCCTTTCCTCCATTCTCCTTCTCATTGAATGGAAGGCAATTTGATATAGGTTATGCATGTGCTATCACGTAAAACATATTTCCATATAGTCACAGTTGTGAAATAATAAAAGGAAATAACAGATCAAAAGGAAAAAACACAAAAAAGGATAAAGTGAAAAAAGTATGTTTCAATCTACATTTCAGAGTCCCTCAGTTCTTTATCTGCTTGTGGATAACATTTTCCATCATGAATCCTTTGTCTTGGATTATTATGTTGCTGAGAAGAGCTAAATTTTATATATACATATTTATAAATATACATATATATATTTCACACAATGTCGCTGTTACTGCATGCAATGTTTTCCTAGTTCTGCTCATTTCACTTTGCATCAGTTCATATAAGTGTTTCCAACTACCTGTTCATTATTTCTAATGGAATAGCATTCCTTTACATTCATATAACACAGCTTGTTCAGCCATTCTCCATTTGATGGGCATCCCCTCAGCTTACAATATTTTGTCACCACAAAAAGGGCTGCTATAAATATTTTTGCACATGTAGGTCCTTTCCCCTTTTTTATAATCTCTTTGAGATATAGACCTAGTAGTTATATTACTACATCATAGGGCATGCATAAATGTTGCCCTTTGGACATAATTGAAATTACTCTCCAGAATTGTTGGATCGGTTCACAACTCCATCAACAATGCATTAGTGTCACAATCTTCCCACATCCTCTCCAAAATCGTTTTCCTTTTTTGTCATATTAGCCAATCTGATAGGTGTGATATGGTACCTCAGAGTTGTTTTAATTTGCATTTCTCTAATCAAAAGTGACTTAGAGCACGTCTTCATATGCCTATAGATAGCTTTAACTTATTCATCTGAAAACTGTTCATTTCCTTTGACAATTTTTCTATTGGCAAATGGCTTGTATTCTTATAAATTTGGCTCAGTTCCCTACATATTTGAGAAATGGAGCCTTTATCAGAGATCCTTGCTATAAAGGTTGTTTGTCAGCTTTATGAATTCCTTCTAATATTACTTGCAAAAGTTTTTTTTAATTCAACACAATAAAAATTACCCATTTTACATTTTGTAATGCTCTCGATCTCTTGTTTGGTAATGAAACTATAACTCACTTAACTTCTCCACTAGGAGTTTGGATGCTATACTACTTGGTGCATATATGTTTTTTACTTTATTGTGTATGGTACCTTTTAGCAAGGTGTAATTTCCTTCCTTATATCTTTAAATTAAGTCTATTGTTGCTTTTGCTTTGTCTGAGACTAGGATTGCTATCCATGCTTTTTATTTCTTCATCTGAAGCTCTCTCCTTTCACTCTTTCCTTACTTGATAGTTTTTTGTTCATGTTTACCATCTCCCCAAGTCTGCCTTCTCTTTTGACAGATTTCTCCCCTCCCCTACCATTTAACTTAATCTCTTCCCTTCCTACTCTCCTGTCAGATAAGATAGATTTCCATATTCAACTGATTGTGTATATTATTCCGTCTTTGAGCCAAGACTAATGAGAGTTAGGTTCAGATGATACCCATCACCCACCTTCCCATCTTTCCCTCCATTGTAATAGTTTTTTCACACCTCTTCATGTGAAATAATTTACTCCAAATTACTTCCTTCCTTCTGTACCCAATGTATTCCTAGTTCTCAACCCTTAATTTTTTTAATTTTTATTATTTCATTCATTTATTTTTATTTCATTCCTTCAAATTCACCTTATACTCATACCTTCTGTCTATGTACATTACTTCTAGCTGTACTATTAGTGGTACAATTTTTAAGAATTGCAAGCATCCTCTTCCCATATAGGGATATAAACAATTTAGTTCCATTGAATCTCTTGTATTTTCTTTTCGCTTTTTACCTTTTCAGACTTCTCTTGGGTCTTGATATTGGAGAAAAATTTTTTTTGTTCCATTATGTTCTTTCTCCTTAGGAAAGCTTGAAACCCTTCCATTTTACTGACTGACTAGTTTTCCTTTGAAGAATTATGCTTAACTTTGATAGGTAGGTGATTCTTGGTTATAGTCCCAGTTCCTTTGCCTTTCAAGATATCATGTTCTATGACCCTTAATCTTGCAGCTGCTAAATCCTGTGTAATCCTGACCGTGATTCTTCAGTATTTGAATTGTTTCTTTATGGTCACTTGCAGTATTTTTCCTTCTCCTGATCATTCTGAAATTTGGCTATAATGTTCCTTGGAGTTTTTATCTGAGGATCTCTTTCCTGAGATGATTAGTAGATACTTTCAATGCCAAATTTGCCCTCTGATTCCAGGATATCAGGGCAGTTTTCCTTGAAAATTTCTTGAAAGGGGGCAGAGCCAAGATGGTGGAGTAGAAAGATGCACATGCTCTAGCTCTTCCCCCTCAGCTCGTAAAATACCTATAAAGAAAGACTCTCAACAAATTCTAGAGCAACAGAAGCCACAGAACAACACAGTGGTGATTTCCAGCCCAGGGTGACCTGGAAGGCTGACTGGAAAAGTCTGTCCCACCAGACACGGATCAGAGCACAGCCCAGCTTTGGTCGTGTGGTTCCAGGAGAAGCAGGACCAGGGCAGGTCTCTGGGCAGAATCCCTAGCAGCAGCAGAGGTTTGTAGATCCCTCAATCCACAAATACCAGAGGCAGCTTCAAAGGTCAGTGAGAGAGCTTTCTCACCTCCCTGACAAGGGAGCAGGGTCCTCCCCTAGCCCTAGCCCCAACCCCAGGCAGTGACAGAAGCAACAGCAGCAGCAGGCAGTGGTGGCTGTCCGTGGAAGGCAGCAGCCAGCTTCCATTGTTGAAGCCTCAGCTTAAAGCCCCTGGGGGAATTTGAGCAGTTGATCTGAACCTCAGTCGCCAGTCTGGCCAGGGAGGAAACTCCTCTCCCTTGATTGTGCCACCTTGGAGGCACTGAGAACTTCCAGGTCCCCAGAGTATACCTACCAATGACAAGGGACCCAAAAGTCAAGTAACTGGTTGGGAAAATGCCCAAAAAAGGGAAAAAATAAGACTATAGCAGGTTACTTTATTGGTGAACAGGAATTCTCTCTCATCCTTTTCAATAAGGAAGAACAATGTTTATCATCAGGGAAGACATAAAAGGCAAGGCTTCTACATCTAAAACCTCCAAAATAAATATGCAAGAGCTCAAAAAGGATTTTGAAAATCAAGTAAGAGAGGTGGAGAAAAAATTGGGAAGAGAAATGAGGTACAAGAAAATCATGAAAATCATGAAAAGTGAGTCAACAGCCTGCTAAAGGAGACCCATAAAAATGCTGAAAAAAGTAGCATCTTTAAAAATAGCCTAACTCAATTGATAAAAGAGGTTCAAAAAGCCAATGAGGAGAAGAATGCTTTCAAAAGCAGAATTAGCCAAATGGAAAAGGAGGTTCAAAAGCTCACTGAAGAAAATAATTCTTGCAAAATTAGAATGGAACAGATGGAGGCTAATGACTTTATGAGAAACCAAGAAATTACAAAACAAAACCAAAAGAATGAAAAAAGGAAGATAATGTGAAATATCTCATTGGAAAAACAACAGACCTGGAAAATACATCCAGGAGAGATGATTTAAAAATCATGAAAGTCATGATCAGAAAAAGAGTCTAGACATCATCTTTCATGAAATTATCAAGGAAAACTGCCCTGATATTCTAGAACCAGAGGGCAAAATAAATATCAAAAGAATCCACCCATCACCTCCTGAAAGAGATCCAAAAAAGAGAAACTCCTGGGAATATTATAGCCAAATTCAAGAGTTCCCAGGTCAAGGAGAAAATATAGCAAGCAGCCAGAGAGAAACAATTCCAGTACTGTGGAAATACAATCAGGATAACACAAGATCTAGCAGCTTCTATATTAAGGGATCAAAGGGCATGGAATATTGTATTCCAGAAGTCAAAGGAACTAGGATTAAAATCAAGAATCATCTACCCAGCAAAACTGAGTATAATACTTCAGGGAAAAAAATGGTCATTCAATGAATTAGAGGACTTTCAAGCATTCTTGATGAAAAGAGCTGAAAAGAAAATTTGACTTTCAAATACAAGAATCAAGAGAAGCATGAAAAGGTAAACACAAAAGAGAAATCACAAGGGACTTACTAAAGTGAACTGTTTACATTCCTACATGGAAAGATAATATTTGTAACTCTTGAAACTTTTGTCAGTATCTGGGTAGTTGGAGGGATTTTACACACACACACACACACACACACATATATATATATATATGGAGAGAGAGCACAGGGTGAGTTGAATAGGAAGGGATCACATCTAAAAAAATAAAATTAAGACATTAGTCTTCTCCCAATATATTGGCAGAAGAAAGGGAGAAATGGAATGAGGCAAATTATCTTTCATAGAAGAGGCAAGAAAAAGCTTTTCCAATGGAGAGGAAGGGAAAAAGTGAAGCTTACTCTCATCACATTTGGCTCAAGGAAGGAATAACATGCACACTGAATTTAGTATGAAAATCTATCTTCCACTACAGGAAAGTAGGGGGAAAGGGTTTAAGCAGGGTGGGGGGATGATGGAAGGGAGGGCAAATGGGAAGAGGGAGCAATTAGAAGTAAACATTCTTGGGGAGGGACAAGGTCAAAAGAGAGAACAGAAGAAATGGAGGGCAGGATAGGATGGAGGGAAATGTAGTTAGTCTTACACATCGTGATTATCACGGAAGTCATTTGCAAAACTACACATATATAGCCTATATTGACTTGCTTGCCTTCTCATTGGGGATGGGTGGGGAAGGAGGAAGGAAGAGAAGTTGGAACTCGGAGTTTTAGGAACAAATGTTGAGAATTGTTTTTGGGTGCAACTGGGAAATAAGAAATACATGTAATGGGGTAGAGAAATTTATATTGCCCTACAGGACAAGAGAGAAGATGAGGATAAGAGAAGGGAGGGTTGTTAGAAGGGAGTATACATTGGTGGAAGGGGCAATCAGAATGTAAGGTATTTTGGGGCAAGGGGAGGGGAGAGATGGGGAAAAAATTTGAAACTCAAAATTTTGTGTAAATGAATGTTGAAAATTTTTTAAAAAGAAAATTTCTTAAAAGATGTTATTCAGGTCCTCCTTTTGATTATAGCTTTCACATAGTCCAATGATTCTGACATTGTCTGTCTTGCATCTATTTTCCAGGTCATTTGTTTTTTTTTCCTTTTTTTACCTTTTCTTCTACTTTTTCATTTTACCTTTTCTTCTACTTTTTCATTCTTTTGAATTTGTTTGATTCTTGATATATGATGGAGTCATTAGCTTCCCCTTGTCCAATTCTAATTTTTAAAAAGTTGTTTTCCTCAGTTAGCTTTTGTACTTCCTTCTCCATTTGACCAGTTCTACTTTTTAAGCAGTTTTCTTTTCCTAAACTGTTGACTCTTTTTTCATAATTCTTTTGCATCACTCTCATTTCCTTTCCCAATTTTTCTTCTATTTATTTTATATTATTTTTACTCCTTTTTGAGCTCTTACATGAGTTTTTCTGGACTTGAGACCACTTCTCTTTTTCCTTTGGGGTTTTACCCATAGGTTTTTTTAACACCATTGTCCTCTTCTGAGTTTATGTCTTGATCTTCCCTGTCACCATAACTTCCTATGGTCAGATTATTTTGTTGCTATTTTTTGATCATCTGTTTTTCCTTTCTTTCAAATTTGAGCTCTGCTCCTAGGGTAGAAGGAACACTGTCTCAGGTTTCTTATGCCAGAGACTGCAGGCTCTGGCTACTTACCTGATTCTGTACTGACGCTGCCCTGAGACCCAAAGGGGACCATTGTGTCTGGTGCTCTGCTGAGGAAGTGTAGTTGAGGTGTGACTGGTGCTGCTGGAGGCCATAGGGGTCTAACAGCTTCCTTGGTGCTGAATTGGGGTCTGAATCTGGCTGTGGTATATTCCTGTGTTCCCCCACAGCTACACTGAAGTATGTGGTGATATGGCCACTGGCTGCTCCCTGTTTGCCAGGGGCTATTCTGAAATACATGGCAGGGACCCTTGGCAGCTACCTGTGTGCCTGGTGCTATGCTGAAGTATGTGGCAGTTCTCAGAGCCAGAGTCTGCCCATTCCCCTGGCTACACTGAGGCCCATGTAGGGGTTCTGCTGGTGGTGTTTACCTACTCTGCCACACTGGGTCTCAGGATCTACCACTGGTTTACTGAAGTGGGGCTTTCTGCTGGCTTGCTGGAGGGCTTCCTGTTCTAAATTGTGTTCCCTTTCTACCTGAAACAGACCTTTCTTGACAATCCTCCAAGTTTCTTGGGCTAAGACTTTTTTACCCTTTCTTTTTGCTGGTTCTGCTCTTCTAGGATTTGTTTTGGGCTACCATATTATCATTTGGAGACGAATAGAGGAGAGTTACAACTATTTGCTACTTATTCTGCTACCTTGACTCCCAAAAGTCTAGATTTCCATCATTTTTAAAAATAGCCTCTTAATGTTGCCATGCCCTCAAGCTATCATCCTCACTACACATTCAGTCTTCAACTTCTTGCTAATCAACCCCACCAGTCTACTGAAACAATATTTTTTAGTAACAAACACCTCATAAAAGCCAAATCTAAGGATCTTTTCTCAATCTTCATTCTCCTTGAACTTTGGAGGATTCAATGCTACTGACCACCCAATCTCCTGGATATTTTCATCCCTCTTAACGAGCATGATATTGTTCTCTCCTGGTTCTCCTTCTGTCTAATTGACCATTACTTCTCAGTCTCATTTCCCAATGTCTTTCTGCTTTTGCTTCTCCCCATCTCCTAATGTCATGGAATAAGAAATGTCACATTGAATTGAACTCATGATCAATCCAGTATAAGGGTTGAGGTTTGATTGAGTCAACTGGATCCTTCCACCCCACTTAAGGTAACTATCAAAGTGGATGCTAAAATACTATTATCAGGTGTGAGCACATCTATGGAGTAAATTAATTAATCAAAGGTATGAACCAGATATGAATAAAGCACAGGCAACTCTATTGTACTAATCAATCAAAGGCTTTACCCTAAATGCTAAAAGTCCTTAAAAGATATTGAATAAAATAGAGTGACATCATACAGGAAGTATATTAGTATCAGTTGAGGAGAACTTGGTCATAAACATGCAAAAATTTTTTGCATATTTTGCATGAAATAGAGAGCCAAAGAATCCAATCATTCAAGCTCTGGAAGCTGAGAAAAGACAGTCATCCTAGTCAACCACCCAAGAGGGAATCATTTCAAAGGTAAAAGTTTCAGTTCTCCATCTCTACCCTAGTTAACCAGAGGATGACCATGAGAATGTTGGAGGTGGGAGGATTAAGCCTTTTAAAGCTCCCTAATAATGTCCCTGGAACAACAGTGAGTGGCAACACTATTTGCAACAGGATCCAATGGAAAACTAGACCATTCTTAAGGGGCACTTTATAAGTACCCCCAGAGGGGGAGAAAAAGACTTTTAACTGACTGATAAACATTTATTAAGAGCCTGCTCCTGTGCCAAGTTCAGGAGCTGTGAGTCATCCCATTACTACTCGTGATCTCTAAGCTTAACTTCACTTTCCCTAGGACTCTGTAGGTACTGGGGGGAGAGTGTGTCAAAGACTTTGGGAAGGATGTTTGGTACTCACAATCTTTACTATGAACCTTAGTAAAGACCCTTTCCAGAAGCTAATTAGATCTATCAGATTAATTGATAAGAACTATTAATCAATGAGGAAGTGCCTTGGTAGAGTCTCATGGGTTATAGCATTAGAAAAATACTCCCAAACCCCTAAGAGCTTACCCTGACAGGAGATGCCAGAGTCACTGTCTGAGGACTGAGGCTGCTGGTACAAGTAGGACTTGGGAGAACGTCAAATGCTTATACTACACCATATCTGTAGAGTGAGCTGAATTGTGTTTCCTACCCAATGGATTTATTCCATCTTCCTCACTAGCATGGAAACCTGTGGAAGGTAGAGGAAGGACTATTTTACATTGATTTATAAAGTAAGGAATTGATTGCTATTAATTTATGAGGAATTCTAAACAATTCTATTCAAAGAATTTTCCCATAGAATTCTTTTAAATATTTGATTTGATTTCTAGTGATTTGTTCAGTCTGGGAGTAGCATCTGTGCAAGATAAGGACTTGAGCCAAGACTATATTCCTTTTCTCCCACAATGAAACTAAATGTAATGCTATGTGGGACTTCCCAGGATGAAGTCAGAAATTCCCTGTTACATATATCCATTTGTACCATTTTTAGAGGATGCCACTATCCACTGTGGGAAGTATTATTTCCTTTTATTTCACCTAAATGTATATCTCTCTGTTTTCAAAGTTGAGCTCTATTTTGAATATTCCAGAATTTCATGAACAAGTCAGCAAACATTTAATCAGTACCTACTTAGGTCCAGATATTGTGTTTGGCACTGGGCAAAACTTACTGTAAACATCTACTCTGTTCGTGATTTTATGTGTATGTGTTCGTCCTTTGTTGCCAAAGAAGACCATGTCATCAGAGAAATAATGACATGACTTGCACTTGACTTTGTTTTGAGTGAGGGAGGGCTGTGCAGGTCACCAGCCTCACTTCTTCTCCAGAAATCTAAATCCAGTGACCAGACATTCATCAGGATGACTGGAGATGACCCAGGATGAGACAATTGGGGCTAAGTGACTTGCCCAAGGTCACTCAGCTAATGCGTGTCAAGTGTCTGAGGTGAGATTTGAACTCAGATCCTCCTGACTGCTGCACTGGTACTCTTTCCACTGTATCACCTAGCTGCCACTCCATTTAAAAGTAAATATGCATAGTAGATGAATGTCTATCTTCCAGGAATGGACTATGTATCCATATCTGTATATACTATAACTGTGTCTATATGGATGTGTATCTATATAAAGAAAACATACAATACAGAATGAACTCTGAAGGCAAGTCAAGCTTAAATTCTCCTCCACATGAAGAGAGCTCTGATGCCTCCCTCTCCCTTGGTTCTTCTATTACTCAGACTAAATATGTCCATTTCCTTTAAATAATCCTCATAGGATTTGGATTCAAGGTCATTTACCTTCCCAGTGGCCTCCCCCTTGAGCACTCTGCGGCTTTTCAATGTTGTTCTTAAATTGTCAAATTGGACATAAATTCTCCAGATGAGGCTTGATGAGGGTAGATCACAATAGAGATATCCTCTCTCTATTCTTGGAAGTTATGCCTCCTCCTAACACAGCAAAAAATTGTATTATTTTTTTTTAAGTTGTCCACAAATGCTGCTAACACATATTAAACTTGCAAGCCACTAAAACCCTCAGATTTTTCCACAACAACCACTCTCTTTCAATGCCTCCTTCAAGTTATTCTTACAAGTAGACTTTTTTGTATGCAAAAGCAAAAATGATTGTTGTATGAATTAAACAACTAACCTGAAACTTTGAATTAAGTTCATAGAAAAGAAAGATAGTTAAAATTTGCTCCTGTGAATGGCAGCAGTTTGATGGTTTAGAATAAAGACTGAGAAAAAAAATCTTTCTACAATACCTTGAACTCTGGATTAGAATTGTTAGCTATGAAGAACTGAGGGGAAAAAGAAAAGCTACATAATTTCATGTTCAAGGAGATTTAACTTCACAATCCTTTTTTTTTCTGCTCTTTTCTAAGTGATCTGTTAGTCTGAAAACATTTAGCAGTGACCTCATGTATTTGTTTATTTATTGGTTCATTTGTTTTTTTAATCTTTTAGAACATCTAGAATGCTTTTTGTAAAAGTAGAGGTATATTTTTTATTCAGAGAATATAATTTTTTTTCAGTGAGATTGCTTCATCTTTTAAACAAATCCATGGGATCATTTAAATGTTGGATTTTATAGACTGCCATCCTTTCCTTTCTCAGCCTTTGCCTTTTCAGCCTGAAAAGTAGTCATCTTTTAAGTTTATACTTATATAAAACTATTCTCAACACTTTCTAAATGTTTTTAAACTCCTTTAATTCCATCATAACATTTTTGATGACTAGAACCACATTCCATATTCTAGGGATATGTGCTTAATAATTTTTTACCAGAGTAGAAAAAATATTCCTTGTTGTTTCCAGTCATCTTTCAGAGGATAGTAGCATTTTGTTGATCTTTCTTGCTTCTTAATTGATAGGTAAACGATTGCATTCAGGAGTCTCCAATGACTTCCAGATCCCCTTCCATGATCATAAATGTTTCTCAAGTCCATCATCACACTGGTTTTTTTAAATAACATTTCCATTGTATTTTTGTTCACTGAAACTTATCTACTATTTTTTTCTGTCAGATCTATATCTTTATAAGCCTCCACAGACTGTAACAAAGTTGATCCTTATGGTTTGGACAATTCACTACCTGGAAGAGTTTTCTTTCATCTGCAAACTTAGATGAATAGAAGAATGGCCATACCTTTACCAGAAGTAGCGAATTTCAGGAAAGGGGTAGGTTTTTGAGGAAAGTTAATGAGTGCAGTTTTGGACATGTCAGATATATTGTTGAGTTATTTACCTACACTACAAATTTAGTTTTATTTATTTATTTTTCTGTGTGTAGGATTTCATCATGTATTCCCTTTTCTAGGTCATTTATTACAATCTTAAATAAGAATAGTTCTTGTATTACTTGCAGTAGAACTTCAATTTTATGTTTTTTCATTCATACAATCAGTCTGTTTACCTCTATCCTTTGTTTCCTATTTGTAAGTTAGAAATTTATTCATGATTTTTTTAAAAAAATAGTCCTCCCCTTGTGCCTATTCCTAGAGGGGTTAAATTTTAATATACTTTGCTGTAAGAATTTGTACACAAATTATTGAAAATCTAAACAAATTATGTCCACTTATTTCCTTTTATTCATATATCCCCTTAATCAACTCTAATCAATTGTGATACTTCAATATTTTGATATTGCAATGGATTTGTAATTTCCTCAATGTGTGTAGTCCCTTGAATGGTGTAGAGAGTAACACACTCATTCATTATTTTTTGCAAATACTGTTCATGTCCTCCCACAATTTATCTAAAGGCTGTCCCTCTGAAAAGTGGGGTACCTTATTCTAGCTTCCTTGGCATTTTACCTTCACCAGTGGAACTCTTGAACCAGCTACAAGTTAGCCATTATTCCCATCACTTATGACTGGCCCACCTTCATTCAAATTATTCATCTCAAGGATGGCACTGTTTATATCACTTCTGTTAGGATCCTCCTCAGTAATATCTTAAAATCTACTCACATCATCGTGAGATTTTCCATTGCTGTTAGGGTGTCCCTGGACTTTAATTCTTTAACAGCTATGGTGCTATCACCCAGAACTATGTGGAATAATACTAATGTAAAAAAGTTAGGTCTTTGTTTCAAGAGAAAGCTTTGGGTCAATCACCCAAAAACAGTCTGAACTATTCTCCTCCTCCTGTTCAATTTTATGCCTGGCTTATAGTTCATGCATGGTGTCTCTCCCAGATGTATATATTATAGGTAGTCCTAGGTACTATGGGTAATCTGGATTTTAATACCATCTCATCAATTAGTCAGGCATTAGATTAGATTTCCTAAGTTATAACTTGGAAAATCTTCCTAGAGGAAATCCTACACATAGAAAAATAAATAAGTAAAACTAAATTTGTAGTGTGGGTAAGTAACTCAACAGTATATATCTGACATGTCCAAAACTGAACTCATTAACTTTCCTCAAAAACCTACCCCTTTCCTGAAATTCACTACTTCTGGTAAAGGTATGGCCATTCTTCTATTCATCTAAGTTTGCAATGCCATTAATTATCAGTGATTTCTCGATCTACCAATAGTACTCCAATCAGTTGACAAATTTTATAGTCTTTATCTCCACAATATCTCTCATTTCTATCTCCTTTTCCCTCCTCTATCATCTACCACTCCTATTTTTGTTCTTTATCACTTCTTACCTATATTATGTCAACAGCTTCCTAATTGATCCCCATTCCTCAAGTCCTTCTCCCCTCTGATCCATCTTCCACACAGCTGCCTAAGTAATTTTTCTAACGTACAAACTAACCAAATCACTCTCTTTCTCAATAAATTCCTATGACTCCCTATTGATTCAAATGTAAATGTTTCTGTTTAAGTTTTAAAGCCCTTCACCACCTGGCCACAACCTACTTTTCCAACCATCTTGCACATTACTCTCCTTCATACAAGTTAGAGCTCAGTCTTCTTTCTGTTCCTCTCACACTCTAATTAGCACACCTTTGAACTGCTTGTCCCCCATACTTTGAATGCATTTCCACCTCACCTCTCCCTCTTAAAATCCTTTGATTCCTTCAAACCTCTACTTAAGTGATAACTTCTACATGAAACCTTTCCTGGTACTCCCAGTAACTAACATACCACCCTCAAAAAAAAACCACTTTGTAAGATAGATAGATAACATTTTTGTACACGCTATCTCGCCTTGAGGGTAAGCTCCTTGAGAGATTTCATTTTTGCCTTTGTATCACCAGTACCTAGGGCAGAGGTTAGTACATACCATTAATAAATGTTTGATGATTAATTGGAGTATTTTTTCAAGATCTTTAGTGAAAGGAGCTCTGGAATTCTTTAATAAAACTGATCCCCTATCAAGTACCCAGGTAACCTTTACATTTATCCAATTTCAAAAACCATTCATTCTTTTTCTCAGGGAATGAACTCTGAGTCACAGAAGCACCTAGTTAGGGAAGCACCTAGGCCAGTAGTGCCACAGGCTCTGGCATTTCTTAGCTATTATTTACTGCTAATGATTTTGATAATTGCAGTGATTCTATCAAATTACTTGAACATCTTTATATCAGTCTGTCAATACCACTTTGAATGGATGGATGTGAAACTGTTTTGAAAAGCTCAACATGATATGCAAATGGAGGGTAGTATTATAATAACTGCTATCCTTTGAAAACTGAGTTTGAACAGATTCTTCTCCAACAAGAAGAGATTTCAGAAGAAAAAACTGCAACTAACTGGAGTGGAGTCTTTTGTGCTGGACACAGAAGAAATCGATACCTAGATATTATTTGAACACAGTTTATAAAGCTACGATGTCTGATAACATGTTCCCTTCACAAACAATACAGAGCTCTTGATAATTTTACATTTGAAAATCTGGAAAAGAAAAAACCTCATGAATGACTTAGGGAAAATAAAAGGAGAAAAGATAGGGGAGATGGAAAGCTGGAAAAGATAACATAAACATAATATAACATAAAAATGTCTCCTACTTGTCTCCTCTCCCTCTTAGGAGCAGCCAAGAAATATACCTAAATGCAGTAGTTCAAAGTTTGAAAGACAAAGACTTTTCCAAATAGAGCAACAAAGGAAAACTGAAAAGAAGGGGTTGGAGCACAAAGAGGAAACATAGTGGAGTGTGTCTGATGTCACTAAGGGTAAGATTTGGTCCCTTCTAACACACCAACCATAGTAGCATCATAGCAATAGGTCCTCCAAATGGTGAACATAATTATGCCCCGTGATGGATAACTTAATATGGCAGTAATTACCATTAGGGAATCAATGAATAGTTGCATCCTACTGGAAAAGAGAGAGCTCCAGCCAATAATAGTGATAACAAACTCAGAAGAGTCCATATAATGTCTGCTAAATATTGATTGAATTTTTAATTTTTTCTTTTGTCTGACACTGATGGAAAATATTGATGATTATAAAGCTTTAACATAGAAGTTCTAAGTAGCAGGAAATAATATGCCAAGTATAAGGACCATGTTCTCAGAAAACACAAAGTACAATTAAGAAAGATATTCTCAGTTTTAACCAATTCCCTATAAATTAAATTGATGTTTTAAACCATTAATTTTCTAAGGTATTACCTAAACACAGGCATACCCTGAGTTAGGAACATCCAACTTGTAAATGTTGCTGTTGTTTGTCCTTCATTTTTGGAGAGGACCAATGATATCACAGAATGATGTCATGACTCATGTGTGATTTGGATTTGTGAGGCAGAGTTGCACAAAGTCATCAGCTTCACTCTCTTCCAGTCATCTAAGTCCAGTGGGAGGACAACTGGCAATGGACCTGGGCAGTCTTTGATGTCTGACCAAGCTCCTGCATTTTTTAAACCTGCTTCAGCAGCCTTCATGACCATTGAAACAAATTGTTCTCATCTGCCCATTCTTCTAGGAGAAGCCTTCATATGCTTGGGGTTAGACAACCCACTAACACAGTTACCCTCAACCTGCATTAGCCTGTCTGCCAAGACAGTTTACCAGAGAGTGACCACTGGACATTCTGCAGTTTCTTGGATCGAATAGATCCTAAATTGAAATAAAGCATGATACTTAGTGACTTCAATTCAATAGCAGAGAAAGGTTGAGGCTACGAAGAAATACATGGGCAAGCGGGATCCAGGGACAAGGTGTAAGAAGACTCCAAAGACTTGTAGATTACACAGAGGTTTCATGTCTTCTTATCTTGAATACAATTATTTGATATGAATCAACAGCTTGGGTACAGTCAGCCCATTGTCTTGTGAGAATTATCATCAGATTTGGTAAAAAATTAAATTAAATTAAAATTTAAAAATAGGAAGAATGAATAGTAATGAGAATATAAGGAATAATATTGAAACAACTTAATCGAAACTAATAACTGACAAAGAATCAGGCAAGAGAAATTTAAATAACATCCAATTTCATTATTTTTATATTTGTTTAATTATTAGTATTGTAGAGCATTGTTTTCCATTACTGTTTCATTACAAGTAAAAGAAAATAGTGATATTAAAGAGGCTTGTTTAAGCTACCCCAAAAAACTTACGTGACTCATTATATTTTCTATGGGAAAATATAACCCAAATCCATAGAACTAATTTTAAAATGAGTATTGGTAATACAATTCACTTAAATTAAAAACTGTTGTATACAGTGTTAAATAAGGTAATATATATATATAAAATACATTGTAAACATTAAAATTCTTTGTAAATATAAGCTATTATAAAATTTTTGCTACCCTCCTTTAAAAAATGATGCTAATATGCCCCCTTTCCCCACATAGACTTGAAATGTTCTTACTTTGGATATGGGCCTGGAATTATGGAGTGAAAGTAGCTGAATGTTCCTGAAATGAAAGGTTCTAACTTAAAAATAGTAACAATTTGAAAGATGAGAGAATTTGTTTGAAACATGAAAATTACTTACCTTTGCTTGATTTCAATTGTTATAAAAAAATCTATCTACTTTCAGTATATTTTAGTTTAACTGCCAAGTGGATTTTTAAAATTAAAGCAACTATATTATCAAAACTTCAGTTTTCTCTTTTACAAAGTAACTGTATTCATTTCCAAAATCTGACACCATGGGCACCAATTCCCTATGAAGTCACATTCACTCACAGCAAATATGACAAGTTACAAGGACACAAGATAAGACCTATTTTTAAACAATGAATATTTTCTTAGCCACCAAGTTACAAGTTCTTAAAGAAAACATATACTAGCTTAATTTTCTATGGGAACCTTCAATATATGTAGCAAGTCTGTTAAAAATGTATGTCATTATATATAAAGAGCTTCTGCTGCTCATCAGACAGAGTAGAGGCCACGTGTTTTTGCTCCAGAAATAATGAGATTGGCTCTTGCTCTTGGATAATTTTTCATCCTTTGATAACCAAATAAGATATTGATAAGAAGTAATAAAACATTAACTTCTTTTTAATGCACGAATTTCAATGATCAAGACTGAAGTATAAAGAGACAACACTGCTGAAAATGCCTGCTCTTAGTAAGGTCACCTTTTTCTAAAACCAGGCTTAATGTTGTATTATCCCAAAGCAACCTTTCTGACCGATTCATGCTATATGAGATGCATCAGGGGCATAAGCCCTCTTCTTAACAGAGGCTTGGCACAGAATCCTTTACTAGACTTGACAGCAATTAGCACTAATTGGTAGCCTGGCTAGCAAGCTCACAGAAAGGTCAACAGGCAGAATTATCAGGAAGAACAAATTGCCCTCTCACTTTTGCAAGGGAACTCATTGATGAAGCAGTGGGTCTTCTCTAGTTACTGGTGCTGTTATCTGCAGCGAAGATTCCATTTTCTGGAACTTTCATGCGAACAGCAGAAAATTTGTTACTCAGTAAGCTTCAGTGGCTCCCTATTCTTCCAAGAACAAATACAGACTCAACTTTTTTCCATGTAAAGTAGAAAAGGAAGGGAAATAGATTTTAGTTACTATTATTAAATTCCTTCATTCTGTCTTCTTTTGACTCCCTAGTCTTCCCATCTCTTCCTTTGATTCTTACATTTTCCAGCATTCTGCAGTATTACAAATCCTGTCAAAGAACAAATATTCTATCAACATTCTTTCTTGCTATCCCTTCTAAAATATATGTTTTTATATGTGATCCTTGTAACCAAACTCACAGAGCATCTAGCCAGGGATGTGATCAACCAATATGTATTAAGCATCTACTGTTACCAGTCATAATGTTAAGTGCTAGGGACACAAAGAAATGAAAAATAAAATCTTTGGTCACTCTCTGATGGGTCAGACAACTTGCATTAATGTCAATGGGTTAGTCTTTCATTCCTCTTCTACAAATTATTCACCCTAACTAGGATGGTGGAAGAGAAGGGAAAAAATATGAAAATAAATGAAATCATGTTTGTGGACAATTTTTATCATTATAGGGAATTATTATATTCATAAATTGTATAATTAATTATGCGGCATAATAATGGTGCAACCTGCTGCCTCAAGATCACATGTGGCTCCCTAGGTCCTCAAGTGTGGTCCTTTGACTGAATCCAAACTTCACAGAACAAATTCCCTTAATAAAAGGATTTGTTCTGTAAAACTTGAACTCAGTCAAAAGATTGTACCCAAGGACCTAGAAGGCCACAAGTTCCCTACCCCTGAAATAGTGGATAGAGAGTTGACCTTAGAGTCTAGAAAATCTGTGTTTAAATCCTACCTCTGACACATACTATCTGTATGACCCTAAGTAAGTTACTTCACCTTTGAATACTCCCAGGCAGCTCTCTAAAACTACAAATTAGAGAAAAGTTGGAAATCTGTATTGGTAGAAGGATTTTTCTTGCCCTATACAATTGAAATCATGAATCCAGTCTTAAATATATATGTATGTACCTACGTATAAACATACACATACATACACAGTATCCTTATATAACAATATAAAATCTTTTTTGGTTCTGATCTATAATTTCTTTGGTATAAGGAACTAACTTCTCAGGAGAAAACATTCTCTACCAATGCAAATCAGTGAATACTCCACAGTTTCTATTCTTGAGAGAATTGCCTGGAGTGTTAAAAGGTTGACTTATCCACAGTCATACAAGCAGTATATATCAGAAGTGGGATTAGAATGCAGTCATCCTGTCTCCAAGGCCTGGTCCCTAACTACTATACTATGCAGCTAATAAATTATATTGCTAGTATCATGTAATAATAATATATGATACACAACATAATTTAGTATATTACCAATAAATTCTACTTCTAAAGTTGTGTTTTTAAACTGAATATCTTTATCTTTGTCTCCTAAAATTGGAGATTTGGAAAAAGCCATTAGAAGAATTATCAGAGAACAACCACTATTTGTCCTTTCCCTGCTATGCATAACCACTCAATGAGTTTGGTGTCACAGGAAAATAGGGAGGCAAAGGAGTGTTGACAAACTACCACACCATAAACCTAAATCCTCCCCTTCATTCTGCTCAAGAACAAGAATATTTCAGGGAATTTAGTGGAAGGACAGGAAGAGGGAGTGGGCACGTTACAGAAAGATCATCATAAACAGTATTATCAAGAACTAAATCAATATTATTCTGCCTTTCCTGTCTAAGATAGGAAGTCATACTTCAATATAAATGCAAATTGTACTTCTACCTTTGTCTCTCTTAGAAAGGTAAACTGGAAAGTTTCCAGAGATGCTTTGGGGAACAACTATTCAGGAGTCATTTGAGGGAGCTAGGGGGTGTTTATTTTAGAGAAGGAAAAACATGGGGAAGGAGACATACTAATTTTCTTCAAGTATTTGAAAGTTGTCATATGGGAGAATGATTAATCCTGCTCTTCTTAGCCCCCACAGGGCACTACAAAGATCCAGTAGGTGAGAGCTGCAAACAGGTAGATTTAAATGTAAGAACTTGAAAGGCCTATCAAAGCCAGAGAAGAAGTATAGATAGAAAATATGGTTATAGAGTAACCTGGTCAGGGTCTGTGGTGCCAATGTGATATTCACCACACCTATTGCGGCCATGAATATCCCAGCACAATTCTGAATCAGGAAACACACCAGACTCTCCACATGGAAGACAGAACCAAAACATTTATTCAGATACCATAAAACCAAATCCATCATAGCAACAACAAAATCTATACACAATAACAATACAGAGGGAACTACCATCACCAAGCCTTCTCTTTGTTATGCTTCCCACAAATCAAAAACAATCAAACAAACAAAAAACACAAACAAGCATTCCCACTCACATTAGTTGCTACCTTTCTCAGCTCTGGTTGCTTTCTGACTAGCTTCCTCTCTAGCTCTGCCTCTTCATATTCCACCCTTCCTACTCCACCCCTTCCTGTTCCCTGTGACTTGACCCATGTGACTCAGGCTTCCAATTCATGGATGGGAAAGATCTTCCCATTAAGAAGAAAAATTACAATAACAATAAACAAAAATGCATTATCAGTACAGGGTCTTGTAAAAAATAGATCAGAAGTACTCTATCTGGGCAAATTCAAGATAGTTTAGAAAGATCAGGAGGACAAGTCATCCGGGAATTTGGATAACTAGGACTCGAGAAATAAAGTCCTTTATATTTTTTGGGGTTTTTTTTCAGTTAGCCCAGTACTGATGCCCTGGAAAGCAAAAAAGAGAAATGACTTCTAATACCCAGTCCAGTGGTAGCTGAGACAAGGACTCATCCAAGAGAATTGTTGCATTTGGATGTGAACTTTGCAAGACTAATGCTATGTAGAAACTGTGCTCAGCCAGAGCCTACTCTCCCCAGAGATCAAGGTGGTACAGGTGAGAGTGTGCCTCTGAAGTGTTGGAGAAAGATACTTGTGCTCTTGTTCTTACTATATTTTCAAAATAAATATCCCTTTGTAAAAGTTAATTGTAAATGAAATGTGTGCTATTCATTGATGATTAAACAGTGAGGGAAACACTTGAAAACAAGTAGGGGCTTGAGCTGATAGCACAAAGAAGAGATACCCCAATATTTTCAGGATACCCCTAGAATCCTGGTAGGAGATTTCTCTGGGAAAGTATGGTTAGAAAATACTTGCTAAACTTGCCACTATCTTAAATATTTTCATATTCTATTACTTTTATGTTTGTTGTATTTATGAAAGCAAGTTCTGTACAACAGATAAGGATAAAATGGTGCTTCAATAATAAAACCTGACTTTCATTCATCATTGAATTTCTGAGTTCTTTTTCCATTTCCATTTGCTTTTACCCTGAATGGAAGCTTTCTTACTAAAGAATTGATATTCTTATTTTTTTAAAAAAAAAGTTTTGGCTTAAAAACTTAACTACTCAGGTTGTAGAAACACAGAGCAAGCAGTGAAAAGTGGACCACATCTCACTATTAAGAGCATTTTATACATGTCAGACAGTTATTAGTGGCAGAGACTAGATTCAGGGCTGACTCCCTGGCCTCTCCATCGGCCCCATAATAATTTCCTGCCTTTGCTCTGGACCTCTGGGGAAACATACATGTACATTATTTATATTTTTTGCCGTTGGCACCTTGAGTGCACACATCTCAAAAATGTGGACAAAGAATGGGCACAGTTGCCCTGATGGGCACTTCCACCTTGCAAAACATCCCTAAAAATTACTTTTTTTCCTAGTTTCCCCTCAGGCATTTTAGTGTTGCTCAAAACTCACAAAACAGGTGAATTCAAAAACCTCACACCAAGTGTAGCTGGCTGAGTTTTATTCAGCTCTGAAGAGGGAAAAAAGCATTTAAAAGTTATAAGCATCTTAAGTACTATATAACCACAATAAACTATTTTGAATCTATATCAGTTCCAGACTATATAATCATTAAGAGCAGAGAACACAGAGTTTTGTGTTATATTCTTTTTTCCCTCCTTTGTCTAAAAAATCCCAGGAAATTAAGAATAAGATCCCTAATAACATAATGTCCATATTGTAAACTTAAACACAGAAGAGTCAGAAAATTTTAAATTAAGATTTCCTAACTATCTTGATTCATCTAACACAGAAATGTAAGTTATTGTTTGTTTTCTAACTCTGTAACATTATTGCATAATATACAAAGTAGAGATAGGTTAATATTGCAAAGAGATGTCAACTTTTTCTTCTTTTGACTTTAGTATTCTTAGATATGTACACCTTCACCACACAATCCTACCTTTAAATGCAAATATTTTATGTATTGGATAAGTAGATAGGATAACTAAATTAAACGTGCAAAACAAACTTTTTGGGCCGCTAGATGGTGTAGTGGATAGAGTGACAGAGGGCAAAGTGTAAATAGAAAGTATCTGCTGTCCACCTCATGAATGAAACCTCAAAATAGGATGGCAGAGTAGAAAGATACACATATGCTAGCTCCTAACCCACAGCCCATAAAATACCTGTAAAGAAGAACTCCCAACAAATCCTGGAGCAGCAGAAGTCACAGAACAATGGAGTGGAAGAGATTTCTGTCCCAGAGAGACCTGAAAAACTGACATGAAAGGTACATCACTCACCAGACCTGGAGTAGAGCCCAGCCCTATCTTGGCCACGTGGCACCAAGGGCAGGCTTCAGGGACAGAATCTCCAGCTGCAGCGCAGGTCCCTCTACCCACAGTCACCAAAGGTCAGTGAGAGGGATTTTTGACTGGCCGAGAGGGGAATGGGGTGTCCCCATAACTCAGACCCCCTCAGGAGGCAGCAGCAGACAGGGGCTCCCAAAGCCGGCAGGAGCTTGGATCTATTGTTGAAGGTCTCCCTCTAAAACCCCTGAGGGAACTGAGCCCCTGGTGGTGGCCTTGTCCCCACCCAAGCAGCTGAACTTAATCTCACACTGAATAGCAGCCCTGCCCCACTGAAGCCCTAAGGCTGGGAAGCAGCATTTGAATCTCAGCCCCTAAGCATAATAGCTGGGTGGAACTGGAGGTGAGATGGATGTGGAGAGGAAACTCAGAAGTCAAGTAACTAGCTGGAAAAATGCCCAGAAAAGGGAAAAAAAAAATAAGACCATAGAAGGTTACATTCTTGGTGAACAGATACCTCCTCCCATCCTTTTGGATGAGGAAGAACAATGCTCACCATCAGGAAAAGATACAAAAGTCAAGACTTCTGTCTCCTAAACATCCAAAACAAATATTCAATGGGCTCAGGCCATGGAAGAGCTCAAAAAGGATTTTGAAAATCAAGTTAGACAGGTGGAGGAAAAACTGGGAAGAGAAAAGAGAGAGATGCAAGAAAAGCATGAAAAGGGGCGGAGCCAAGATGGCAGAGTAGAAAGACTCACATTTGCTAGCTCCGAATCCACAGCCCATAGATTTCCTGTAAAAAGAACTCCTGACAAATTCTGGAACAGTGGAAGCCACGCAGCAACACAGTGAAGGAGATTTCTGCTGCAGAGTGCCCTGAAAAACTGACCGCAAAGGTACCCCAGACACGGGAGCGGAGTCCTGCCCTGCGGAGCGCTCCCCTCCCCCTGCCCCGGCCGCGGAGCTCTGCCCGGCCACGTGGCACTGAGAGGAGCGAGCAGACCCAAGCAGGCTTCAGAGACCTGAATCTCCGGGTGGCCAGGAAGGTCCCTCCATCCACAGACGCACAGGTCAGTGAGAGAGACGGGCTGAGAAGGGGAGCGGGGTATCTCCGGGACTCGGACCCCAGAAGAGGCAGGAGCTCCACCCCAGCTCCACTACAAAGGATCTCCGTATAAACCCCCTGAGGGAACTGAGCCTGAGAGGCGGCCCTGCCCCCACCTGAGAACCAGCAGATAAGCTCCCATTGAAGAGCAGTCAGGCCTGCAGCCAAAAGCCCTGAGGCTGGGGGGCAGCATTTGAATCTCAGATCCCAAGCACTCCTGGGCGGATCTGGGCCAGGGGGTGGAGAGGACTCTCAGAAATCAAGTAACTGGCTGGGAAAATGCCCAGAAAAGGGAAAACAACTAAGACCATAGAAGGTTATTTTCTTGGTGACCAGAGGATTGCGCCATTCCTCTCTGAGAACGAAGAGATACGCTTACCATCAGGTAAAGACATAGGAGTCAAAGCCTCTGTATCTCAAATATCTGAAATAGATACCCCATGGGCTCAGGCCATGGAGGAG
>CM053771.1:417341698-417384585 GCA_028658325.1 Potorous gilbertii
GAGAAGTTTTGAATGCTGTGGATAAGTTCACTTACCTTGGTAGTGTACTTGCCAGGGATGTACACATTGACAATGAGGTTGATGCACACATTGCCAGAGCTAGCACAGTGTTTGGGAGGCTCGGAAAAAAAGTTTAGGAGAGAAGAGGTATTAGACTGACTACCAAACTGAAGGTCTACAGAGCCATTGTGCTGACCTCATTGTTGTATGCCTGTGAAACATGGAGAGTCTACAAGCGCCATGCCAGAAAACTGAATCGATTCCATTTGGACTGTCTTAGGAAGATTCTGAAAATCACCTAGTGGGATAAGGTACCAGACACTGGGGTCCTTGCTCGACTAAACTGCCAAGCATTCAGACTATGCTTCAGAGAGTGCAACTCCAATGGATTGACCACATTGTTCGAATGCAAAATGTACGCTCACCAAAAAGACTATTTTATGGAGAACTCCCATCGGGCAGGTGATCACATGGTGGCCAGAAGAAGCTATAAAAGGGCACTCTCGAGGTCTCTCTCAAGAACTTTGAATTTGATTGTGTGACATGGGAGATACTGGCATAGGACTGCTCAGCATGGCATTCCCACTTCAGAAAAGGTGTTGTGTTCTATGAGCAAAGCAGAATTGAAACAGCACAAAGGAAACATAGGATGCACAAATTTGGAGTATTCACCCCAAATGTCCACATGGGACTTCTGTACCCAATCTGTAGTACAGCATTCCAAATTTGTATTCAGAATCAGCCACAGTCAGACACATTGAAACTTGACTTTATCATGGTGATGTCATTTTGGTTCTCTTCAAGAAAGAAGGACAATAACCGCTATACCCCACCTCCCAAAACAAGGCAATAACTGAACCATATACCTCCTTTCTGATTTAGAAAACCTCTATGACATTGATTTGGGTGGCACAGTAGATAGAGTGTTGGGTCTGGAGTCAGAAAAACCTGAGTTCAAATTCAGGCTGATACTAATTGTATGACCTTGTGCAAGTTAACTTCTATTTGTCTCAGTTTCCCCATCTGTAAAGTGGAGTTAATAATAGCACCTACCTTCAAACGTTGTTATGAGGGTTGAGATAATAACTATAAAGCATTCAGTATAGTGACTGGCACATAGTAAGCTCTATATAAATATTAGTTATTTTTTTTATTACCTAAACATATATTAAGGACTTCCTTAATAAAAATATAGGAAGGGAATGGGCAAACTATAATAGCTCATTTTCTGCAAGAGACCTCCTCTCATTTAGAGTCATACAAATGACTGAGAGGAATATAAGAGCTCACTGTGCCAAGGGAAACATTTCAATATGAAAAACAAACATGTATATGTGGGGAGATATGGGATCCAGGGAGAAAAAAGAATAGATTTTTGCAGGTTGATCAACAAAAACCCTAAAAAAGTATTTGACTTGGCAGAAGGAAGCATAGCCCTAAAGGTTGTCTTTAAATGAGAAGCCTCCCACACATATGACATCATTGGAGCTTCCAAAACAGATGAGGCCACAGAAATAAAGCAAGTATTAAAAAGGAGACTTACAGTATATATCCACTAAAGGTATTCATCAGTGTCAGGAAGTGCACAGGATTTTCAGAGATCCCAAGTTACTCACTGTGGCAAAAGTCCATCTTTTTAACTGGAATACTTTCCTTACACTGCTCTAATGGTGGCTGTAAAACAGCCTGTACTCTGTGTGACAGGAATTGTATTTCTGCCCCAGTGGACAAATACGGGCCCATCTCAGATCCACCCCAGTCATGAAGCATCTGGGGGTGGACATGCCTGTGAGACCTAAACACTATGAAAAGAGCAGCTCAGGGAGGAAATGAAAAGGAGGTGAGAGCAAGCAGTGCAAGTGCCACGGGTCTGTGGAGAACACAGGTTACATTGTTACAAGAGAAGATTCACTGTTTCAGAAAGAGGTAGGGATAGAATAATAGATACCATGGTACTTTAGGGTTTGCAAAGCATTTTACTACTTAGACTGTAATTTTTCTAATCCTCACAACAACTCGGAGGGGGAAGAGCTATTATTCTCCTCATTTTTCAGATGAGGAAGTTGAGGCACAGAGAGCTTAAATGATTCACCCAAGGGGACACACCTGGTAGGTGCCTGAGGATGCATTTGAACTCCAGTTATTCCTAATTCCAGGTCTAGTGTTCTATGCACATGTGAGGTGAGGGGCAACGAGAAATATATGTATCCATCTACCAAAGGTATTTATTAATAGCTAAACAGTGTTTTCAATCATCCTGGAGTGTACAGTGCAAGAAAAGTCAATCTTTTTAACTCATTATGGTTGTTAAATATCTTAGAGCATATTAATGATCACTTTTGTGCAAGAAGTGATAAAATGGATTGATAAAATGTACTTTTAAGATGTGATGCAAAAGACATCATAAAGCATATACGTGAATGGAAAAGGAGGCTGCCTGATTACGGAGAATGAAAGTGGCACGCTCATGCATACAATATTTTTTTGATGCATGCAATATTAAAAGAACCAGCAGAAGACTTCAAATACCTTGGAGGATTCATGGAAAAACAGAAGCAAGAATCTCGTAGGATAAGAAAGAATGTATGTGTTCTGTAGAAGTCAGTTTAACTAAAAAAAATACAGTTTTGAAAAACTCCACTAGGTTGGAAGCAAGGGAATATAAGCGTCAGATTTCTCTCCTTATCTTAGTAATTTCAAGTTGTTTAATGTTTTTGTAGTGACTACTGGGGGTTCTGCTTTCCTACTTTCAGGAGTCTTTTACCCACTATAGAAAACAGCTGAACCTAAGGTGACCTCTAAATGCCTGTCTTTGCTTCAGCAAGTTCTTGTTCTTTTTCCTTTGTTTCAGTAGCTTCAAGATGTCCCAGTTTCTACTAAGGAAGTCTAACTCCAAGACATTCTGATGCTCCCTTTCCCCTTTTGACTGGGGTATAAAAAATTTACAATATTGAAACCCTATGAGGTAGTTATCTGCTTCAAATTTAGATAACAGGCTGGTTGTCAAATAGAAACTAGGTGAAATCTGACCACGTGGAGAATGGTCTTTATTCCCCAAGAGTTGCAGTCTGTACCAGTGAAGGAAGAATCCCTACCAATCACTGAAATGCCAAGGTAATTAAGTAGAACCCAGCAGTCGCTTCTTATTTTCATAATGGGTACAAGGCAGCTAGGTCGAACACTAGATAGGGTGCCTGACCTAGAGTCAGGAGGACTCATCTTCCTGAATTCAAATTTGGTCTTAGATACTTACTAGCTATGTGATCCTAAGCAAGTTACTTAATTTTGGTTGCCTCAGTTGCCTCATCTGTAAAACAAGCTGAAGAAGGAAAAGGTAAACCACTCCAGTGTCTTTGCCAAGACAACTCCAAATAGGGTCATGAAGAGTCAGACAGGTGAAAAAAAAGACTGAACAGGCTAACCTTTTTTTTTCCGCAGCAAGGTGTTAAGCAACTACAATTCATCAGTGGTACTTTTTTATTTTACATTATTATTAAAAAAAATTGATTACATGAACTAACAGTGCTGAAAATCAATTAAGTCAATATGTACTTTTGTCACGGTTTTACAACTTTGTGACCACTTCTTTCTTTACTTTGTTTCTTTGAAAATGAGGGAGTTGTGCCAAATTGTCTCCAAGGTCAATTCTAGCTCTAAATCCTATGACGCTTTCACCTAGATTTACATCAAAATTTCTTAACCTTTTCTCAGTCATAGACCTCTTTGGCAGTCTGGTGAAGGCTAAGGATCTCATATCAGAATAACATTTTAAAATGCATAAAACATATAGGACTGAAAAGGAAACCAGTTATATTGAAATATGGATATCAAAATATTTTTAATTTTCAAAATAAATTCATAGACTGCAAGTTAAGAATCACTGGTCCGGAAGTTCACATTGATGCTCTAGACCAGTGGTTAAAAGTTACTGATGACTCCCCAAAGCACTTTTGTTAATGTGACATATCTATCCATGTTTGCCACATTTGAAATTAAAGCATTTTTATATTGTTATGAAAATAGTTTTTACCTTGAGCCTCCCCTAAATGAGTCTCAAGAACTGCCAGGGATCCCTGGACCACACTTTAATAATCACTGCTCCAGTCTAGAGACCAACCTCCTGAAATGTAGACCATAAGGACAAAAAATAAGAATGTGCAGTTGCAGGCTCTTCTGTTCCCACTTTCAATGAGCTCACTCAACCAGCTGCTTAGTCTGTTATGAGATTTCACAGGTCCATCAATTCCTCATATAGCAAGAGGATAGGACATGGGTCTGGGTATGGAATGAGGGAAGATACTGAAAAAAACGCAGGAGACAAAAATAGCAACACATGAAACTTAATAAACTAGTCAACTCTGTACAAAAGGCTGTGGTTCTAGTTCATTGTTTCCTGTGGTTAGTTTACACAGTGAGGGTTATTAATACAGCCTGTCGCATTTAAGGGTACATACAACTAGGAAGTGTAGACAGTAATGATAAAGAACAGTATTATACTAGATTAGGGCTTCATTTACTGTTTTGTTGATTGTCTAGACTTGGGGAAATGATAGATAAAATGTTAATAATGAATTTTAAACTTAAAAGTATGTCATGCATACATTTTTTTCAGTCAGTTGTTAAACATTTATCAAAACATTTACCAGCACACTGCTGAATCCTGTCTGTACCTCTGACACACAAAAAAAGCAAAAATCAGATAACGATCTCTATTGAAACCTCAACAGTGAGCAACATTCATACTACTAAAATTTCAGAGAACGACTGTAAGAATTAAATAAAGGAGTAGAGGGATTCACTCAAACCCAGCATGCCAAAAAAGGAAATCCCACACAAGGAGACTCCCTTGGGATGACGTAAATATAAACCAGCCCATGACTTTGATGCAGGTGAAACAATGTGGCTTAAGAGAAACCTGTCGAGAGCTTCTCAGAATAGAGGCTGCTGAAATTAAATCAATGTAAATTAGAATTCAGGAAAAGGGAAAGAAACTGTAACAACCCAAAGAAAAAGAACAGATGTGTACTCGGAAATTAGGTGACACACTGGAAATAGGAGGGTGTGGGTGTTGCAATTTGAAAAAAGGAATGTGGTAAACAGGATGAAACAATAGAGATCTTGAGTTTTGGATGACTGCTTTGGAATACAGAAAAGGAGGAATTTTGAAGGGGGACACAGACAATATGATCCTGGTTGTCCTTGGGGGAAGGATGTCCTATTTCCCTTTTCACAAGAGCAATTTAGGCAAACAAGTCCCCTGCAGGATTAACATGTTAGCTTCCAACTGGCTCTTCCACAACCTGTATTGATTTTAAAGGAAAAGGAAAAAGCTTAACATATTTCCAAAAGATTCTTTTCTCACTTTATGTCCAGCAAGCAACTTTCTGGTCTATATTAAATTTCTTCTACCAAGAATGAGGAGAAATTATATCAATTTCGCATTACATTTGCAGAGCACTTCAAAGTTTTTTTTAATATATATTGGCTAATTTGCTTCTCCTAAAAGAAAAAAAAAATCCTCTTAGAAAGGTTATCCCACTTTATAGATGAGCCAACTGAGGTTCATAGAATTAAGCAACTTGGACAAGTTCGAGCAGAGAAAGAATCCAGAATTCAGGTCTCCTAAGCCCAGAATATTTCCATTGTACCACAGTAACTGAGGAAGAACCAGTTCTCTTGGTACAGAATCCCCACTGTAAACTTAAATTAGGTCACCTTGTAAGAATCCTGTGAGTGAATGTTTCCACAGAGTGGTTTCTGTGCTCAGCATCAATGTACAAACTGGTTAGTGTCCTGAGTACAGCATTGTAAATGGAAAGACGAGGGGGAAGGAAACTGAACACACTGTGGAAGCTGGAGTGGGAAAATGGGTTTGAATCTCATGGAGGCTATATGGGTGAGAGCTTGGGTAGGTCACTTCATTTCTCTGGGCCTTCATTTTTTACTTAAACAGATGAAGGGGTTGACCTGGAGGACCTCTAAGGTTCCTTCCCCAAATTAATGTATGACCCTAGCTATGATGACCAAGCTTGGTAGCAGACAAGAGCTACACTACATGTGGGAGAATAGAAAGGTAGAATATTGCATCTCCTGTTGATGTGTTCATTTTGCTGAACTACTATTTTTTTCTCTTTCTTTTATAATCTTGGTTTCTAGGTATGATTCACTGGATAGAAGATAGAAGGATATTTTCAGAAATGAATCTTATGCAAAAACAAAATGCACAAATAAAAACAGGAATATGACCAACCGAATACAGGCTCTTGGGAGCATAGATTTAGAGCTGAAAAAAACCCTGGAGATAATCTATTCCAAATCCCTTATTTTACTGAAAAACAAACTAAGGACCACAGTATTTAAGGACCTTGACATCAGAATGGCTGGCTTCATTGTGGCGATTAATGTGGACTTGCCAGCCCAGGTTTCTACTGCCTCCAGCTATCCACTTACTGCCTAAGACTTTCCTCACCGTCATGGATGATGTTCATGGATCTCAAATAGAGACTTCTGCATGTGCTGTACAGTTATAACCAAAGGTAGAAGGCGTGAGAGTATTATAATCTGTTGTAGCCAAAACTCCTGGGTGAAAATGGATTAATAAAGATGAGTAATGCCACCTTTTTGAAATAATGGCAACCTGACTCTTTCAAGTTTAATTTTCCTTTTGATTCATTGAATGGTGACTTGGCCTCAGAGTAGAGATGAGAGCTAACAGGGTTTTTCAAAGACCCTGGGAAATATTATACCTGTGTCACTATGTTACAAGGTCATCCAATTTTATTCTTCCTTTTGGAAAAAGAAGAACTTTTTTCATTCTTTCATTTAGTAAACAGAAGAGAGGATTTGAACACAGGTTCTTTCACCAATTTTTTCTACTATACCATGTAGAAAAACATATTTCTATTGACTATTATAGAAAGAAAGCCTGATGACAAAAATTTCAATTAGTTGATAAATCTGCTGTACTCCTAAATCTGTTAGGGTGCTAGGACTCATGGGATCTTTTGGGTTTGGTCTTCTATCTTTTAGCATACTATCAAGGTTGACTCACAAAATAACTACACAGTTTTGCTGTAGAGATGTGTTTAATATGAAATATCAGAATATGGACTATAAGGGAATTCAATTCAATAATAAACATTCCATCTAAATTGAACTACCTAAAACATGTACTATGAACAGTCAGAGAAATCCTTAGCTCAACAACACATAAATCTATCAAAAATAATATCTGTAGAATAAAAATACAATAATCCTTCACAATAATATAAGATACATAATTATTGCTATAAAGAGAATAGTACCAGAATACCTGCTCTACCTACAAAAGTGAAGCCTCAGGTCAGCCTTTTTAGAGATAATATAATACCTATCCATGTTGGAAACTTGAAGGTGACTCAACAAAGACTTCCAGAACACATTGGTTTTGGAATCTGACCCCGTCCCCGACTCCCATCATCAAAGACCACAGAACTAAATCAAAAGAATGCTACCTAGATCTAGGATAAGATCCTACTTTCTCCCATCTGTGACCAAGTGGGGAACACTTCTGTACTGGCAGAAGTTAGATGGGAGAGGAGGGGAAATTTCTTTATTTCCCTCCTCCCCCATTTAACTAGTCAAGAGGTATACTTTCAATCATGACATTACAGAGGATATTGGAGCTGAGGACACCTTGGACCATTCCTCCATCATTCTCATTGGTGAACTGATGATATAATACCCATCATCAGTTATACTCACCATATTATTTACAGTGGGAGAAGTTAAAGTATCAGTTGGCAATTATAGCATTCTCAAGGAAAGGGAGGAGCTATAGATACCTTGCAACAACAGTTACCATCTACTACTATCTTAACTATTACCAAGCACAAAAATTCTCATTTTTGCTTCTGTTTGCATTTTGCCCCTAACTGCCTTGTGCTTTATAGTCTAACCTTTAAGGCACAAGTACATATTCACACAGAATTGCAAATATCTGTGACTTTGTTCAACAGAAGAACTTTAAATGTGTTCAGTATACATCTGGGCTTTTGAGATTAGAATTAGAGTCCTACTCATTTCATCTGTATCTTCAACATTGCTGTTCTCGATGCTGTTGCTGTTGCCGCTGCTATTGATGTTTTTCTCCAGTCCTTTTAGGTTACGTTCAACTCTTCATCACTTCATGTGTGGTTTGGGTTTTTTGGGCAAGGATACTGAAGTGGCTGCCATTTCCTTTTCCAGCTTATTTTACAGATGAGGAAATTGAGATAAAGAGGGTTAAGTGACTTATCCAGGTTCACACAGATAATAAGTGTCTGAGGACAGATTTAAACTCAGAAAGATGAGTCTTCCTTATGTCAGACCCAGCATTCTATCCATTGTGCCACCTACCTGGCCTATATCTTTAACCTACACTTTAAAATATTTGTTTATCTGTTATGATATAAAAGAATTGATTTGGATCTAACATACAACAACTCAATATTGCAAACACTTTTCTTTTAATTTGATTTCTAGCTTTATTTAACAAGAGATTTATGTAATGTCTAGCTTTACTTAACAAGAGATTTATGTAATGTCCTTCTTCATCACCTCAATCCTACAGGCTTGACCCATTCTAAAGATTATAGCAAAATGCCCACCCTACAGTGCAAAGACTCACTCGGGTGCCCAGTAGACTACAAGGAAGTTTCATCTAATAGAGAAACAAATACAGTATGAGTTTCCCTTTTTCTAGTTGATATGGCAATAACACTATAACCACACATTTATTCCTAAAGAAGAATAAGGAAGATAGCTCAAAGGGAGGCATGCCCTCTTTAACTTCCACATCCAAGAACTATACCTAGGAGAATTGCCTCCATGGGAGAAGTCATCTTCAGAGCTATATAATTTTTTGTTTCAGATGATAATTCATACCCTTTGAAAAGGGCCCACTTATTTGAAAAGGGCTACTTATGTAGCAACTTCCTTCACAAAACTGCTACATCCTTGAGGGGTTCTGTGACATTATTCAAGTTTGATATTTCAGTTTAGGTTTTAATGTTATGTTACTTGTGACAGTACCACAGTTTGCTGTATGTTCATAAGGTTCATTTAGAGAAGCAGTCCTCCAACTGATAAATGGTCAAACAATAAGAACAGGCAGTTTTCAGATGAAGAAAAGAAAGATATCTACAGTTATGTGAAGTCCTCTAAATCAGTTTTGATTAGAGAAATGCAAATTAAAACAACTCTGAGGTACCATCTCTGAGGTATCTATCAGGTTGACTAATACAACAAAAAAAGAAAATTATCAATGTTGGAGAAGATATGGGAAAATTGGGCACTAAGGCACTTGTGGTGGAATTGTGAACTAACCCAACCCTTCTGGAGAACAATTTGAAACTATGCCCATACAGCAATCAAATTGTGCATCTGCTTTGATCCAGCAATACCACTACTAGGTCTATGTCCCAAAGAAATAATAGAAAAGGGGAAAGGACCTACATGTGCAGAAATATTTATAGTAGCTCTTTTTATGATGGTAAAAAATTGGAAACTGAGGGGATGCCTATTAACTAGGAAATGGCTGAACAAAGTGTGTTACATGAATAGAACAGAATGCTATTGTGCAATAAGAAATGATGAACAGGAGGATTTTAGAAAAATCTGGGAAGACTTGTACAAACTGATGCAAAAGGAAATGAATAGAACCAGGAAAACATTATACACAGCAACAGCAACATTGTGAAATGATCAAATATAAATGACTTTGCTCTTCTCAGCAACACAAAGATCCAAGACAACTAATTACAAAGGATTCATGAAAGAAAATGCTATGCACATCCAGATAAAGAACTGATGGACTCTGAATGCAAAATAAAGCATATTTTTTTCACTTTTTTTTTCATGGTTTTTTTTTCCCTTTTGGTTGGTTTCTCCTTTCACAACTGTAACTACTATTGAAATATGTTTTACATGAATGCTCATTTATAATTTACATCACATTGCTTACCATTTTAGGAATAAAGAAGGGGAGAAAAGGAGAAAAATTTGGAACTCAAAATCTTGTGAAATAAATACCAAATATTATCTTAACTTATAATTGGGAAAAAATAAAATACTATTAGAGAAGCAGTCAACAAACATCCAAACAATGTTTTTTAGGTGTCAGGCACTGTGATCAGCAATAGAGATACCAAGAAAGACCCACTCACCCACACCAAATAGCTTCTGCTCTCAAAGAGCTTCCATTGTAATAAGTGATACCACATGTAAATAAATAATTAGGCACATACAAGATATCTGCAGAGTAGATGAAGGTAATTCAAAAGGGGAGGCTATGAGTAACTGGCAGAACTGGAAAGACTTCCTGAAGAGGGTAAAATTTTAATGTGTCCTTCTGGAAGCTAGGAATCGTCCAAAAATATATGATTGTTGCACTGAAATCCCAAAGTGAGATATCATAGAGCAGAGAGTCTTGAACTTTTTCCCCATATTATTGGACCCCTTTGTCAGTCAAGTAAAACTTATGGACCACTTCTCAGAATAATGTTTTTAAATGCATGAAAGTACATAGGATTGCAAAGGAAACTAATCATATTAAAAAGTTATCAAAATATTTTTAAATAATTTCATGGGCCCTCCTTGGTATATAGAAAAAGAAGGAGGGAACCCAGGACAGAGTTTGGGGGAACATCCATGATTAGTGGGGCATGACATGGATGAAAACATAACAAAGGAGACTGAGAAGGAACAGTCAAACAGATACAAGGTCAGCCAGAGGAGAGACAGCAATACCACAAAAAATCTAGAGAAGAAAGTACCCAGGAGAAAATGATCAGTAGAGGCAAATGCTGCAGAGAAGTCAGGGATCATAACTGAGAAAAACCATTAGATTTGGCAATTAAGAGCTCACTGGGAACTTTGTAGAGAGCAATTTCCATTAACTGATGAGGTCAGAAGCCAAATTGCAAAGTGTTTAGAAGCAAATGAAAGGAGATGAAGTAAAGGCACAGACTATAGGCAAATGAAAAATGGCCTCTGTTCCCTTTCCTTCTCTACCTGGGTATATATTGGCAGTATTTTCAGATCTTAATCTAGAAGCATTATGCTCTCCTACCATTTTTCTTCATAGCTTTATACAATTTGATGTTCAAACTAGGGAAATTAGAAATTTCCTCCAGGTCAAATAACTCCTGAAACCTATCCACAAATTTATTTTCCTTATCTAACCTAAATTTCATGACCCAGAGGATAATGGTAGTGTCTTTACACAGGTGGTCAAAGGTGGTAAGGAGCTCATCTAGGAAGGGGTGGGCATATACAACATCTGTGGCCAGGATATAGTCAAAATGGTTTGAAGACCTGGGGAAATTCTTCTCTAAGGCCATCCCCCAAGATAACTCCTTCACCTGAGGCTGATGCTTGCATTTCATTTTGGTATTTCGGAAGACATTATACTGAAGGTTTCCAAGTAAATTGGGCAAGTCTGTGGCAATCACTCGAGCACCTATAACACAAAGAAAAATGGTGAAAGTCACCCCTTCAGTAAGGGGTAAAATAGTCAAAAATCATACCCACAAATATCCAGAAGGACCATACTGACCCAATAGCTATTAAGACCCAAGGGCTCAAGTGTTCTAACAACCTACATTGAAATGAAAGTTCATTCACCAAATAAGTATTCAATTAGCCATTTGACATTTCAAAATGTTGGACTTCCATAGTACTAATATATAGATGTTAGGGACCCGAGAGTCTGAGCCTGATCTCTCAGACCCACAGGCCTTATCTGACCAGCAGAGGCCTGTAGGCCTTGGTGGAGTGTAGCTGTAAGCAATGACCTAGGCGGAAGACAAGATAGTAAGAACTCCTGTTTATTGAAGCCACTGTGACCTGTGTTTTTATCTCTTTTCTGATACTAGAGCCCTAAGTGAACCTATCAGCAATTAGTTTGCCCTTATAAGCAAGTAATATACCTTTGACCACGACTGCCCAGGGTGGACACGTAGGCCCTAGAAAAGAAAACATTTTGGGCCTTCTTTGTTTTCCAAAAGCCCGGGAAAATAGCCTTGAGCAAAACAGGGGCGGAACCCTTCCTCTCAGCACCATCTTGTTCATGCCTTACCAGTCTCCCCTCAGTTTACCTGAGTCATGACCAGTGAATGCCATCCAAGAGGCTGGGGGTTAGCAATTCCTTTACATATAGACTAAAAAAATAACTGCTATTTAGCTAAGTTCTTTCCCTACGCACCACCTATCAGGCTGAGGGAAAGGATCCTATCAATGAATGGTATTAAAAGTAAGTGGTATTTCTCTTGTATGGAAATGGTCATGGAGGGTGGGGTGGGAAGGGGGAGTTACCCAGTAGTCTCAGGAGAGCAGATTCTTTGACAATTACCTACCTAAACAAATGAATTCAAACTAGAACATTTAGGGGATCTATGCCTTGTTTTTGTCAATCGAGCGGACACTCAATTAAATAAATTTATCTCAAAAGTTAGTGGTTTATGGGCAAAAATCAAACATTCGGCAGCTAGATGGAAGAGTGGATAAGGTCAGTAAGACTTAAGTTCAAATATCTCCACTTACTAGTTGCAAAACCCTTGGCAAGTCATGTTATTTTTATCAGCTGCAGTTTGCTTCATCTGTAGAGTAGAGAGTATAATAGCATCTACTTTACAAAATTGTTGTATGAATTAAAAGAGATAATATATGTAAAGCATTTTGGAAACCTTAAAGCACTATGTAAACATTAGCTATTACAATTATTTCTACCTATGCCAAGTAGGGACTCAGCTTTGTGCAAAGAATGTTAGTGCACACTAGATTCTTTGATCATGCCTTTAATTAAGAATGTCATTTAGCCAGTTGGAAAGGCACAGATTTCTAAGACCTGGGGGCCCTCTCAAAGTTTTCTAGTGTCAGGTGTGTACTTCCAAAGATCACCAAAATCAAGACAGATGAATAGCTATGCATAAAAGAATAAAGCTAACAAGGCAATCAAAATGGATTTTTTTTAAGAGAAAAATTGAAAAATTGTCTATAACACATGCAGGCAGATAAAAAAAAAGAGGAATCAACAGAACAAGGCACTGGTGAAGGTAGAGTGAAAATGAACAAAAGAAACCATTCCAACTACAAATACCTAGAAATAAAGCAAATTATGAGAAGACAAGCTCCATTCTCAACCCATCTGCAAGGCTATTGAAACAGATGTTCCTTCAGAAGGAAGGAATTCAGTCCCCAAAAGGGAATGCACACCTATGTGGAGGGCATAAGAACTTGGCTATCAGTCATATCATGTTAGAATCATTAACAGGCATAGGTTATGCCTGTCCCTAATTTCTTTCCCATCCTTCTACTTGCCAGATTTTTCAGGGAGTGCTTCCCACTCACTGTTGGTTTATAATTTTTGTGACTTAGCACAAGATGGCATATAATCATACCTTCACAAAACATTCTGAAGGAGTCATTAATACTTAACTTTTAAACTGGTAGATCAGCCTGATGAAGCCAATTGAAAGAATCAGAAAAGCTGAAAAAGGTACACAATATATTTCACCAGGTGGTGATGGCCATTAATGTTGTCATTAGAGTCCCTAATTCTAGCCAATCAAAAGTACCCAACTTACCAAGTAAACTTGCCACTATTGAGACTAGTCCTGTCCCAGCCCCAATTTCAATTACATTTTTGTCAGCCAGATTATACTGCTTTGAATTGGTTTCCAGAAAGTGGCAGAGAACAAGAGCCTGTGAGAGAGTAAAAAAAGGAAATATTGTGCTAGCAAATCATAACTGAAAATGAAATTTCTCCTTTTATTGACCTAGAAAATGTGTTTTGCATGGGACTCTCTATCCAAGCATATATGCAACACTTCAGAAGAATGTCAACCGGAAAAAAGTAATCTCATGAAATCAACCAATCATCTTAAGGAAAACTATGGACAAAAATATGAAATGTTCTAAAAACCTGAAGTTTAGTCATTTGGGTACAATCAGGTCTCAAAAATGGAAGGGAGCAGGAAATAACTTTTACAAACAATGGTTCTTTAGGATGAAAGTAAGGAGTTACTACTGGTGAATTTTAATAGTGAGGCAGATTAGTGACTGCCCCCAAAATCATTTCCTTGAAAGTGTGATGCTTTTTTACAATACTATCAGTGTCAGGGCTGGGAGTGAATTTATTTTTAGCTATTTGACATAAACATAGTTTAGTATAAGAAGAGGAATTTTAATTTTCTACAAAGTACCTGGCATCCTAAAAAACTAAATATCTAAACAGTGCTTTCTGCCAGATCTTCAACCCAAAGTCAATAATCTTGAAAAACTAGAAATAGGAATGATATAAGCAATTTCCCAGTTGTGTGGTATTTCTCCTTTAATGTTGTTTCTGTTACCAAGACAAAATAGGGAATCATGGTACCTACTATCTTCCACTGAACATTCTACTATATAATAAGAAACTCTCTTTTGAACTGATAAAGATTGAAGCACATTATATTTCACTGTGCTTTGGTAGCAGAGTTTTTTGGTCTGTGTTTTCTTTTACAACATGACTAGTATGGAAATACATTTTGTATGATTGCACATGTATAACCTATATCAAATTATTTACCGTCTTAGGGAGGAGAAACAGAAGGGATAAAGGAAGAGAATTTTAGAACTCTAAATTTTTAAAAAAGTGTCAAAATTGGGGGAAAAAACAAAATATTGCATTCATAAAAAAGAAACCCTTCCCTGGAAAATAACTTAAATATTGCAGATCATACCGATGGCCAGACAACAGCACCATAGCAGTCAGTGGCTTCTGTAATTCTAATCTCATGGCCAGCAAAATGAAAACCTTCCCAGGAAGTGGTTGTTATCAGAGATGGAAAAAAACATCTTGCCATGATCTCTGAGACCACCTCTTTGTCTTCATTTTCTCCATTTTGCCCTGGAAGTAAAATGACAAGAGACAAAGAGAGTTTTATCAAGCTAATATATAAAATGAATCTATAATTTTAGAGACTGATAAAGAATCACATCAGAAATTAGAAAGTATAGAGAGATACTAAATATAATCTTACCTAAAGTTACCTCCTTCACTTTTCTCTTAAATGCATAAACATTGACTACCACCCCCCAACTTGAACTAGTCTATGTGACAGTATGGGTTATGAAAGGGGATTGTGCACATCAGAGAGTCATTCTGATGACAAAACTGTCCATCACTAGTGCAGCCTTGTCAATCCATACCAAAAATTAATCACTTGCAACTTTCCTAACCCTCAATCAAAGTATTCTAGCAGTAGAGTGAATAATCTCAGCGCTCATTGAGAATGAAATCTACTCACCTGAAAGAAATTGTCATCTTCCCTGAGTAAGCATATGAGAATATGCTATGGAGTATCACACAGAATTCAATCAGATATGTTAAATCCGCTCCCCTTAGGGACATGACTGAATAATTTCTTCTAATTTCTCACCTTAATTTGAAAAATCATCCTGGCATGGATGTTAGACCCAATGATTAACATTCAGTTTTTATTGAGTTATTTTCCTCAAGTGATAACAAATGATGACTAGAGACTGTATTTGTAAATGTATTATGTATGCTTCTTCTACAGTCTTCTCTATTCTATAGTATGGGACACAAATGGTCAAAAAACAGTATAAATAAATAGATTCTGTAAGTAGGCAGAGCAGTTAGTTCTCTATAGGATATGTTTTGACAGACATGAAAAGGAAGCCCTAATCAAAAACATGTTCCTACCAGACCCTGTCATAATCACAACTGTTAAATGGATAACATTTGGGGCACCTTGGTGACAGAGTAAATAGAGCCTGGAGTCAGGAAAACCTGGAGTCAAATCTAGCCTCAGACTCTTACTAACTGTATGATCCTAGGTAAGTATTTAACCCTGTTTGCTTCAGTTTCCTCATCTATAAAATGAGCTGGAGAAGGAAATGGCCAATCACTCCAATATCTTTGCCAAGAAAACCTCAAATGGAGTCATAAAGAGTGGGATACAACTGCAATGACGGAGCAACAACAATCAGATATATTCATATATGTATACGAGTACCTATAATATAGCGCAGCATTTATGGTGGCTTGTGACTTGTACAGACAAAGTGTATTTGCATAAATGCAAAAATATCCAGTGGGCACTTGGATATGTGGGACAGGAGCTAGGAAAAATGATACTAATTCTAAAGAGACACATCCTTGATTTAGCGTTGGGAAAAACCTTAGAGAGCTTCTAACACAGGAGAGCTTAACATTGAATCCGTGAAGCACTGAAGAACCTATGGATAGGTTCGGGGAGGGGAGAGAAAGAGGGTCAGTGAATTAAATGGGGACAATATTTGCTTCTTTATTTTCACTAACCTCTAACTGAAATTTAGTACTTCCTTCAATTATTTAAAAAATATCATTCTGAGAAAGGGTCCATAGGCTTCACTAGATTAGCAAAAGGGTCCATGACATCCCAAAAAGAATAAGAATCCTTTCTAGTCCAACCCCTTCAATTTTACAGATTAGAAAACTGAGGACTAGGGAGGTTCAATGATTTCACACAAGATCAGAAAGGTAGTAAATAGAAAAACCAGAATCTGAACCCATCTTCTATCCCAGTCATTTCAGTCATGTTCATATCTTCGCGATTCCATTTGGGGTTTTCTTGGCAGAGATACTGCAATGATTTGCCATTTCCTTCTCTAGTTTATTTTACAGATGAGGAGACTGAGGCACTCTCTCTGGGTCACACAGTTGTTGGATTTGGACTCATTATGTCTTCCAGACTCCAAACCTGGCATTCTATATTCATTGTACCACCTAGCTGCCCAAAGACACCACAAGGGCACTAAAATAGAAATGATCAATCAAGGCTTGTAACCAGAAAATTGATGGAATACTTGTTTTCCACAAACCTCTCCAACCTAAAGAAGACATGAAGTGGAAAGAACTTCTGTGCATAAGAGAAAGGGGAGTGTATCATAGTCAGACCAGTCATCTCCTCCAAGAATTTACTTTGGGCAGGGAAGCCAGCTTGGTCTCCATAATTCCTATTCAAGGAGGTGGAGGATGACCAGCCTCTTGGGGTTGTGTACCTCCAGTAGAAAAGGAAGAGCCAAAGAACGAGGAGAAAAATCAGAGATAGGTGGGTGGAACTGCAAGACATAGATTGGAAAACTAAAGTCCAAGTGAGAAAAAATGAGTAAAAACCTTTCTCACAAACAAATAAAGCAACAAAGAAGTTAATAAAGACAAAAGAAAGAATGGGTAAAAACTCAAATACAGGTCAGAATACACTGGATAAGTACTAAAGCATCATGCTATAAAGGAAACTTTAACCAACAGAAGAATTCTATGGAAATCCTCTGATATCATGAAGGAACAGGAAACTCTGGAATGGCACAAGAGAGAAAAGAAACTTTTAAAAAGAAGGCAAGAAATGTAATTTCATCATAGAACTCAATGCAGAATTTCAAGAAACAAGAGAGTACAGAATTTAGAAGACTAGAAGGACAGAATCATATAGAATTTTTTAGTTAGAAGGGCTTTGGATAGCTATTACCTACTCATTATCTATAGTGAGGAACTCTCATTATAAAATATCCAACATATGATGATCCATCCTCTAGACCTGAAGGCTTCCAATAGGTAAGAGGAATGTCGCCAACTCCTAAAGAAGCCCGTTTCACTTTTGGACAGTTCTAATAGGAAGTTTCCCTGTTTGTTTTTCTCAGCGTCTCATCTAAATTTGCCTCTTTGATGCTTCTACACATTGCTCCTGCTTTTGCTTTCTAGGACCAAACAGAATCATTCTAATCCTTCTTCTATATGACATTCCTTCAAATACTTGAAGCTATCAGGGTTAGACCAATGTCTAATTCTACATATTACATAAGCTCATATTAGATATACAACGTAATATTTGTCATACCATTTTTAAAAATCAGAAGAAAATAATATCAGGCAATCATAGCAATGACTAAAAGAAAATCTTAACCAAACAAGGAATAGAAGTAAAAACAAAAGATTTTTAAAATCTGTTTTCCTGAAATTGAAAAACTCTTAAAGCTAGAGTATGAAAAGAAAGCATCAACAGCCTCAACTTGCATCAAGTATCTTTAATCATTTAGCAATGAAATCTAAGATATGCTCAAGTGATAAAGGGAAATGAACAAACAAATCTCAAAACGAAAAATACAAACTATTAATAATCCTTTGAAAGATCGCTCCAAGTCATAGAAAATTAGAGAAATGCACATCAAAACAACTCTGAGGTTTCACCTCACATCCAGCAAATTGGCAAAGATTATAGAAGATAGAAATAGTGTTGAAAAAGTTAAATAAATACAGGCAAATTCGATACATTATTGGTGGGGTTATGAATTGGCTCAACCATTATAGAAATCAATTTGGAATTTTACTAAGAAAATAACTAAAAAGGCTATACCCTTTAGCCCAGAGATGACACTGCTAAGTGCAAGGTCAAATATAGGAAGAAAGATCTTATACACACCAAAATATTTATGGCAGCAATTTTGAAGGTAGAAAAGAACTAGAAACAAAACAGACACACTCTGATTGAAGTGTGGTAAAATAAATTGCGGTATATGAAGATAATGGAATATTATTGTACTTTAGATGAATATGAAGAATACATATATAAAGACAGCAGCATGCCAAGACATATGAAGTAGTACAATGAAGTAAGAACCAAGAAAACAGTACCCAGGAACTAAAACAATGTAAACAGAAAAATGACAAAAACTCAAAATTAATCCCTGTGTAATTATACCGACCGTCAGCTCCCCTAACGCAAAAGTATTCCACCAAAAAAGAGATAAGAAAATTCACCTTTCTTTCTTCTTTACAGAAGTGATATGTTCTGGATGTATAACCCTGCGTATTTGTATGGCTTGGTTGATATATTGGTTAGTTTTATGTGTTTTGTTTTGGGGTTTTTTTGGTTTTCTTTCATAAGGAATGGCTCTTTGCATAGGGGCAGTGGAGAGCTATATTTGGAAACGAAGGTTGTGTTAAAACAAAAGATAATAACTGAAAAGGCCACATCCACACCATGGCACTTATACTTTGGCTTTCACCTCTGACGTGAAACATAAGCTTCCTCTTTGGAAACCTGCAGCTGCTGACTGGTACACACATTCATCTTATGTGGCCCAGACCCAGAATCACCACACCACTTCCATTCATGTGTCCCCTTCTCTTTCAACCTAAATCACCCCCACTTGCCAACTTTGGCTCTTAAAGCGACAATCCAATCAATACCACCATTCTAAAATGATCATGTCAATCAGTTACCCTCTTTTTCCAAACACCATTCACTTAGACTTCTGACAAAAACATTCCTTTTACATCACTGCTCCCATATGTGTGTTGTCTTCCTCATTCAAATGAACTCTTTGAGGTTACAGAGAGTCTTGCTTCCTAGTATTTGTACCCTCCCCATTATGCAGCACATATGCAGTATATGGCAAGCAAAATGCTCATTTCATTCATTCATTCATTCATTCATTGAACATGTCTGTATTCAGAGAAGCAACATGGTGTGGTGAGTAGATTGATGACCTTGAAGCCAGCCTCTGATACATATTGTCTGTGTGACCCTGGTCAAGTCACTTAACTTAGTGACCTAAGTAATTCTCTAAGACTACAAGTTGTAGGAAAAGGAAGGACCCAACATGAATCACCTTTACTGTTCATGCCTCCATTACCCTTTAGGTAACAACTTCTATTCTCCATGAACTGTGGCATTTCAAGACTTGCAGCAACACAATATCCCCAGGAGAGCACTGATATTAAAAAGTAGGATTTTTTTTCAGAGAGAAGTTGAAGGTAGGGGAAAATGGGCAGCTATTGTTGGTATGACCTTTTCCAAAGTCAGAGCCCTAACAAGGACTTCCTGCCACGTTGGTTAATTGTTCAACCTCCTGTAAAGCTAATACAATACTGTAGCCAAGACAGCCAATAGTTTCTCATGGAAACCCTACCATCACCACATAACAAAGACCACCATCATTCATAGAGCATAAAAGCATCTACTCAAAGTAACAAAATGATATGCTTTAGCAACAGTCAACCCTTCCATTAAATTTCATTCCATTTTCCCTGTACAATTGGCTGCATCCCATTCAGGAAGCAGCTCTGACAGGCATCAGATAACATCTCTGACGTGCCTGATTTGACCTTTAGCTTTCATTTCACCATATCCACTTGTCATTACTAAGATTTTTCTGGCATCTTCTGCTCTTCCAGTTCTTTAGGGGAAAAGGGAGAACTTTAATTGCTTCCTTGACCTTTATCTGAACTTGTCCTCAAGGGACCCTGTGCACACTTCTTCTAGATAGTAGCAGTGTTTTCACATGTCACCTAAGGTTTCAGGGACTAATAGAAGTTAGAGCACACTAAATCCCAAGTGAAGCACTAGGTTCTGAGTCTTTGATATAAAAAGTTTGTCAATGAACATTTGCCAAGATAACCTCATGTCTCTGCCAATGCACTTTCCTATAAGGGCTGGTCAGATAAAGCTATACCACTGTCCTGATAGCTGCAGAGATGATGACAAAACCTTCTATATTTTTCAACTAAAAACCTCATTTAATAAATATAACTAATAATTTCTTTTCAAGCATGGCCATTTTGTGCTCCTTTGCCCCTATGGGGAAAATGAGAAATAAGTGGGGACATTTCCATGTGGCTATAATACATTAATAAGCTACATAATACTCACAAAATTTGTCAATATATTTGTATTTCCCAAAACAAGATACAGGATATACACCCATCAGTGGGCCAAATCTGCTTACCATATAAAGTGATTCAGAATAACTTTTACAACCAGGAGGGACAAGTTATGTTTTATATGGAAAACATTATAATACTTAGAATTCATAAGCTATAGGCAGGTTGAATAAAACTTAATTGACAATGGTTCATATTCATGTTCCTTTTTGCATTTAAATGCTATCATGAATACTATAGACATCCCATAAGAAGTCATCCTTATAAAAATAATTAGCCTATTAACAGCAAGAGACCAGAGTGGGTTGGTCTTTAGTTCTTTACTACAATATGTCTTGGAATAACTTATGGGATTAGAAAATGACAAAGCTCTTTTCTCTTTTCTGAATGAAAGTTTTAAGCCTTTATTTTCCTCTATTCTTTCACAGTGAGATTTTTAAAGCTCCTTCACTTTTATTTCTTATAAGGACAGCATTTGGTTCATATCCTTTGGTCCCAACTGAATCCAGAAACAGACAATTCTAGGGACTAAGAATTTCTAAAAATTAAAAAGTAATCTACAAATTAGAAGTTGAACTTTATCCTCCCAAAGCAGCAGGAAAAGCATATGGAATGATCAATCAACTGTTTGGCACTCTGTCAGGACAAATGACTTTTTCATGAATTAATTTGTCTTCTGCTTTTAATTCAGATACAAATATTTTCTTTGACAATGAATGGTATGAAATGAATGGAATTCTACTGTCATTTTTGAGGGGGAACTACTTTTCTACTTAGGATGTCCTTTTGCTACTTGTGGTTAGGCCTCTGGAAATAAGTAAACTAGGACTGCAAATCCAGCTTACACACTGAATCTGTTACCTCAGCTGTACCACATTGCCTTCACTGTCCTCCAAACTAGACTCATCCTGATTTCTGACATGTAAGCAAAAGATACTGCCTCAAATTTGAAATATCATGTTATCTCAAAAAATAAATCCTTCACTAACATAGGTGTTCTGGAAAGATCAGATAAGGAACTAAAATATAATCAAGATCACTGCATTACAACATGTATTTCATGGATTTCTTTAGTTAATACATTATTTTAATTATTTGTGACAGCACATTTTATTAATGTAATGAAGTCTTAGAAACCTGAGACTTTATGCCAGCTTTCTGCTATTAAATCTTTTTCCAAGAGGTGAGGAAAGACTACTAGGTGCTCCTGTTTTCCTGAGAATTAGAGGGGGTTTGTACATGAAGTGAAAATTAGCAGGTTTTACCACACTATGAAGATGATTTTCTTGAGTGGAAAATTAAAGAGTGCTCTGTAGTGAACTCACTTCCTTTGTTTGGTTTCAGCAAGTCTTCATGTATGGGGGCCCTGTCTACTGCTTCTTATGTCTATTGTAGGCCAACAAAAACATGGACTTACAGAAGGTTCAGTTCACAGAAATGCCTCAGTACTTTACCTCAATTCTCTGTCTGATATACACTTAAACAAGTCTTGAAAGGCCATCACAAGTGAATTCAAGCTTCCATTTGGAGACTCTCAGGGAAATCTGGCTGTGCAAAATTCAAAGTGAAACCCCTCTAGGTGATGAAAGAAGCTGTCACTCAGTGGGGACATCTATTTGAGGATGAATGTCATGTGCCTCTTGCAAACGCCTGGAGATAAAAAGTCAGCATTTGAGATCACAGGCCAACCTGAAAGATAAAACCCTGAATTCCTTAGTAATGTCAAAGTCTCAGGCCTTTCTCTCTCAAACAGTTCTTGAAGTTATTCCACAAATATTTCTGTCTTTAGCTCTGTTCAGCTTCACCAACTACTTAGTAGCTGTTCTAATTTAACAAAGACCAAAGCACTTTGCTTAGCATGTACTAAGTGCTTAATGAACATTTCTTGACTGACTGACTGACCAAATGACACTATCTTTTACAAGCATATAGAAGGTAATGTTTCAGCTAATAAGTGTCATATTTGAACTCAAGAAGTTGAATCTTCCTGACTCTAGCACTAGTATTCTACTATGCCACCTAGTTGCCCAAATAGAAAGATAGAGATTAGTTAAAATTTGAGTATCAACTAAATTAGACAGTTAATTTTTTTCAAATAACATTTTTAAAAAGAACTTTTCATTCACATTGCTACAGTTTACCTGACCTGTGTTTTAGAATCTTACCTTGGAACAAGCATTTAAAGTAAATCTCTCCCTCTAAGGAAGAGAATCTGTTATTTTTCAATATATTTTAAGTGTTCCTTTTAGATGAATAGATTTGCTCAGTAAGTATATGTACTCTTGGAAAGTTACCTTAAATATTGTGAGATTATTTCGCAGGGACACAGGTTCAGTATTGTAAGAGGCAGGCTTTGAACCAAAGTCTTCTTTACTCCAAGGCCATCTCTCTAACCACGTGGCCAGGTTTCCTCTTATCTAGGAGCTAGTAGGGGCTTAATAAATGCTTGTTGAAATGAAATGAATTCAACTACATTGCAAGTTACTCAGCTAACTTTCTCTTTCTTCTAAAAAGGAAAGATCTTTATTGAAATTTCATCTTTTACAAATTCTAGGTGGACCCATAAACTATTTTACTTTCAGAAATGTTTACAAGTCAACACACACTCGATTCTTGAAACCTCACAAAATGATCTTTTTACACTTTATTCTTTTTCATATGATACCCCTGAGAAGAAACTTATTCTGGATCCTGTCTGTAAGTTATAGTTATTCAAAAGCATGGAAACACTGAAACTCGCCAGATTACCCATGATGAGTATATATTAGATCCAGGGATGGTCTATTAAGATAGAGAACATAGATGACTTCCTCATTAGTATCGTAACAGATATGCTGTATAGAGGTTATTGAATGTTGGCAAAATGTAGTGGGTTTGTGGGGTTTGTAGTAGTTGTGAATGAGAATTAATGCATCAAGGAACATAGACAACAATCTATCAATATGGTGCCAGAAATGGAAAGTTCAGAAAATACACAGCACAAATTAGCTTTACTTGACTATGCATATCATAGAGGATTGTCATACAGGTTTTGGTTTGTCATGCACAGGAGATAAAGCACATTTTAGTTCACTGAAAAAATTAATTTTTTAAAAAGAAAGTACATAGCATCCAGCATAGGGCACAACTTTGATATGTGTAGAAACAGCAGTATTTTGTAAGGTCACATGGCTCATGGGTTGCTTTAAGAATGAAACAGGAGTCCTGATGGCACATGGAGCTAAAAAGTTTGCTGATCCCTGTCCAAGAATAAGATATTGAGTGTAACAGAACTAGGGGAGGAAAAGTTAACTGCTTTAGTACTTAAAAGTACTTCATGTTCTTCTAAATAGAAGCCTTTCCAAACTAACTTCACCTGGCTGCAGTCATTCTAACTGAAATTGTGATGGATGCCCATTAACTGGAGAATGGCTAAATGGAATACTATTGCCCTATAAGAAATTATAAAGAGGAGAGTTTCCGAGAAACTTGGTAAGACTGATGCAGAGTGAAGTGAATAGAACCAGGGAACAATTTATACTTTAACAACAACATGATAAAGACAAATAACTTTGAAAGGCTTAAGAACTTTAATCAATACAGTGACTAACCATGATTCTAAAAGAAGACTCATACTCAAACATGCTACCCCTTCACCCAGATAGAAAGATGACAGACTAAGGATGCATATGTGCCTCTGTGCATACACATATATATGGAGATGAACAATGTAGGAATTTGTTGATGATGCATATTTATTACGAGGAATATTTTTTCCTTATTTTTCAATAGTTGGGGGAGGTAGGGAAGGAGAGAATCGATTGTGTTCATTGAAAAAATAAAATTAATTTTTAATTTTTAAAATCTCATATCTTAGTATGATACTTGTATGCCTTTTAATAATTATATTTGCTACATATACTTGAGCAATTTTTTAAAAATCTTTATTCATATTGGATTACCTGTCCCAAACTTACATTGTTTTATACTTCCTTTGTAAGTTTTCAAAGTGCTGTGTACAACAGTTCTCAGTAACTACCATTAATGACTAAGAAAATGATGTTCATAATTCAATGATATTCATGATATCCACAGAAATTTGGAGTAATTCAAGCAAGTTCGATGGGAGATTTCCTGAAGTTGTTGCAAATTTCCAACACGATACCCCAAACCACATTCAAATAACCCAAGCAGGTCAACATTGAACATTTAACTAGATGTCCTGGTCAGAGGAAGACCTCTTCACCAAGGCAGATCCACCAGATGTGAAAGACAGACGAAAGAAGGAAAAAACCAGTTTCAGTTCCTAGAAGTATTCCATCCAATGATAGGGAGAACCGTTCATTCAAACTAATCATCTCCATTAATGATATGGAGAAATGGCTGCTATGATTGCTCTGTACACTCATGTCATTTATAGCACTGTGTGGCCATCCTTTTAATCTCAAGATGTTGCTGATTGTGTGGGCATAGCAATATTATGTGTTTTCATGCAATCACAGTTGAGATATTCACCAAACATGGGATCAATTCCAAAGACACAGTGCTGGGAAAAGAATTCAGAATTAAAATTCTCACTGCTTCTGGAAGGCAAATTATTAAGATCCTAAGGGCCCAGATCTAGAGTTAAAAAGGACCTCAAGCCATCTAGTCTACCTCCCTCATTTTACAAATGAGGAAACTGAGCACCAGGGCAATTATCTGATTTACTCAATGTTACACATGTAATAAATATCTGAAATAGAATTTTAATTGCAGTTTCTGAATCCATAGTGAATTCTATTTTCCATTATATGACCATGTTACACAGTTGCCATAAATCAGGCTAAAAGAGGGGCCAACATTCATAAGTGTAAAGTGACTGTGGGTGGGAGTATAAGTCTGCTGCTATAGGGAACTCCTAGACAGAAAAAATCCTCTCAAAGTATTTCTATGACTGCTCTTCAGTTGAGAAGTTTATAGCCTAGAACACCGAGAACATCAGGAAATAAGAAAGACCTGAGTTCAAATTCAGCCTCAGATAAATTTACTAGCTATGTGACCCTGAGTAAGTCACTTAAGTTCTATTTGCCTCAGCTGCCTCATCTGTAAAATAGGGATCATAAAAGCATCTACTTTTCAGAGTTATTGTGAGGATCAAATGAGGTAATTGTGAAAATACTTACCACAGCACCTGGCACAGAGTGAATGATGGTGGTTGGTATCATTTGATCATGGTCACAGAACTTCTCACCTACTAAATATATATTTACTCTATTATGTGCATTTGTTATATAATGCACATATATAATATATTAATATATTTGTGAATCTACTCATTATATTTTAAGACTACTCCTTCCCATTCCCATTCACACTGGGTTCAGTCCCCAATTACTAACCATGGTATCAAAAATAGATCTATACTCCTAAAGCTCTAGCTCATGAGCCCCACAATGGCGAGACTGCATTTAATGGTCAACTAGTAGATACAATTAGAACAAAGAGAGGGCAATTACTAATATAGCATGGTAAAATATTATAAAGTACTCTTGCCCCCCTCAAAAAACCCCTAGAACACGCTTTCCCATAAATACATACAGAGTCCATCATGAACATGGGCAATCTTCCTACAGCCAATTCCCAGCTTCCTTTCCAATACAACCAGGGAAACTTTTTCTCATTTTATAAGGGAATAATAGGGCACTGACCCATTTTCACACTTAGTTTCATATATTAACACTACATTACCTCTGTCATGTGTCCCTTATTTTCTGAGATTCAACTGAGCTGGGGAGGAGGAGAGTCTTTAGATGTTTGAATATATGTAAATTTATTTTGATGCTGACCTTTTTTAACCTATCTGTGCATTTTTACATAAACCATTTTCTATACATGATAATTTAGTCTCAATCTTTTATTAAAACAACTTACTCTTGTAATTTATAAGTATGAGTCTATTAATACTTAAAATAACAAAATATTTAAAAGTCATACATTTAATATGTGAAATATGTATAAATATATATTAAAATATAATAATATATTATATATTATAAATATATTTATATTTGCTACTTTTTATAGTTTGTGTTTCCAGTATACCTTATATCAGTATAGGACATCAGTATCATTGAGGCTATGGAAATGGACATTAAATAAGTATTAAATCTAAAAATGATTGCAGTAATGCTAGACATATGAGAGATATGCTAAAAGACCCTTTGCATTCTGACTTCCAACTCAGCTGAGATTACTCTCTCCAAAGTTGCCAAATATCATGATCTCTTCTCAGTCTCATCCTTCTTGACCTTTCTGCTGCTTACTGGATACTCTTTTAACTAGGTTTTCATAATACTATTTTTTCTTGATGCTTCTCTTATTTGGCTGTTTCTTCTCAGGACCTTTTGTTCTATTACCATCATGTCATCTTCTACCATCTTCCCTAAATATAGATATTCCCTAAGGTTCTGCCCTGGCCCTCTTATCTTATCTCTCTATACTCTCTCTTGGAGACCTCATCCATCCTCTCCCATGGGTTTACTTATCTCTATGAAGATGATTCATTGACCTATACATCCAGCCCCAGTTTCTCCCTACCCCCCAAGCTCCAGTCTCCTAACACCAGGGGTTTCTTGGATGTTTAAAACTGGATGTCCTGAAGAAACCTCACACTCATATCCAAAAGAGAACTCATTATCTTTCCTCCCAAGCCCATGTTTTTTCCAAACTTTCCTAATTGCTGTCAAAGACACCACAGTTCTTCTAGTCTCCCAGGTTTGGAATGCTGCAATACAAATTCATTCTCTCTGTTCCTTACACAAGACACTCCAACTCCTACCTCCATGACTTTGCCCTGGCCCTCTCCCATGCTTTAAAAGCACTGCCACTTCACCTTGATCTCAGAAATTCCCTCTCTGCCTTCAAGATACAGCTCAAGCACTGTCTTCTATTGACTTCCCTGATATCCCTCAACTGATAGTGTCCCGCCTCCCTACCTCATATTTAATTGTGTTTATTCTCTATATATTTAATCCGAATAATTACATATGTACGTGTGTTATATGTGTGTACTTATATATGTGTACATACATAAAAATATGTGTATATTACCTGTATATATTCTACATACACATGTACTTGTTGCCTCTAAATAGAATGTAAGATCCTTGGCAACCATGCTTGTCTCATTCTTTGTATTTGGGTCCCCAACACCAGCACAATATGTTCCCAGTGCTTAGCAAAGGCAGCAGATACTTAATGAATGCTTCTTGATCATTGTATAGAGGGAGCTTTGTGATTCAGTAGATAAACCACTGAGTCTGGGGTCAGGAAGGCCTAAGTTTAAAACTGGCCTCAGACACTTACAAACTGTGTGACACTGGGCAAAGCTTCTGTTGGCCTCAGTTTCCTTAGGTGTAAAATAGGAATAGTAACAATGCCTACCTCTCAGAGTTGTTTTGAGGATGAAATGAGGTAGTATTTGTAAAACACTTAGTACCTAGTAGGCTCTATATAAACGCTTATTCCCTTCTGTCAGCCAATATCTCTCCCACCCCAGCCACAGCTGACTGACAGTGGCTGGTACTTAATAAATGTTTGTTCTTTGTCATCCATAAAATTAGTAAATATTCCAAAGATCAAAATTACATATTTCCAATCACTACCTTTGTAGCATCAATCAAGAAATATCATGAAATATCTTCATAAAAGGCTTCATTTTTCTTTCCTTTCTCAATGGGTAGAGGAGGAAAAAGTAAAAGGGAAAGAATTTGGAACTGAAAACAAAATTAAACTGAACTCTAGAAAAGAAATAGAATAAAAGTGAAGCATTATTTACCTCCTTGAGCTTCTGATTCCATTATTTCATCAGTTAATAAATTATTGTATTGTGATTTCATTTCCATTCTGTAGACTAAACGAGATATCATACAATGAGTTTATTGAAATAGCAAGTCACTGAAAATCAATACTGAACATTTAAGTTTATTCAATATCCTCTTATTTCTAGTATAATGCACAAAAAAAGAAGTTAAATTAAAATTGCAAATTATTATCTAGAAAAGATTTTTTAATCCAAACAGATTTTGTCCCATAGAAATATGACTTTTAAAAAAGAGGAGTCAACAAATCTAGACATTTTAGATGTTCTTGGTGGGAAGGTTAACCAACATATCATTCACAACAAACCTCCACAGAGAGTTATCTTCTTTGTGTTGACTAGTGAAATAAAAGCCCTATAAACTTAGAAGCACTAAAAAGCCAGTAGAGAGAGGATTGCTGTTTTCAGATTAGTGAAACCACAAGATCAGTTTCAACATAAGTTTGCTTCATGACAGTCAAACAAAACTGTCCTTTACCTCTACTTATCCATTGCCTGTAGAATGTTAGGTAGCAAACATCTCAATGTGCAAATGTTCTATTTAATAGCATCTACTTACTCTAAGTTTCTCTCTCTCTCTCTCTCTCTCTCTCTCTCTCTCTCTCTCTCTCTCTCTTTCTCTCTCTCTCTCTCTGTCTCTCTCTCTCTCTCCCTCCCTCCCTCTCTCTCTCTCTGTCTCTCTCTGTCTCTGTTTCTGTCTCTGTCTCTGTCTCTCTCTCTCTCTGTCTCTCTCTCTCTCTCTCTCCTCCAACCCCTCTCTTTCACTCACTCTCCCCCTCCCCCTGCCCTTCCCTCTCCCTCTTCCTTTCCTCTCCCATTCTTTCTTTTTCTTTCTCCCCTCTTCACATTTACACACACACACACACACACACACACACACACACACACACACATACACACATTCTACTGGATAAAGACTTCAGAACCAAAAATATTTTTTGTTTCTCAAACCTAGGATACAACATGAACAAATGCAATATTTCAACACTCCCTAGAACTTCAGAACTTATTGATTTACTACTTTCCATCTCAAACTTGGGTCTGTAACAAGTTTGAATTCTACTACCTTGTAATGATATAGCACCACCTTTCTCCTGAAAACTTCAAATCCATCCACACAGTCACTTTCCTGTTCATAGCATCCCTGTAAGTTAAGTTGGAGGCAGGAATGATCTTCCCTACATTTCATAGACAAGGACATAAGAGTGGTTAAATTACAGACATATCTAGGGTTACACAGCTAATCAGTGCAGAACTGGGACTCCTAGTTCCCTGGTCAGGGCCCTTTCCAGTAAACAAAATGGTCTCCATTTACTGTAAGTTTGCATTAAGCCTACTGCTTATTGATCTGGTGGTAAGTCTAAACATACCCAAATGTTTCAGTCATGTTTTCCTGAAGGTGTAGAGGATCATCCACAGTTTCTTCTTTTTTCCTGATGAGACCACTGAGAGAGCAGCCCTAAAACGAGCTAGTACTGTAAAAAGTTGGCAAGAAGACCTCAGAGAAGTGATTAAGGATCTTGACAGCTGCAGCTGGCTTCCTCTGGCTGCATAGCCCTGAAGGCCTGGAACATCTACAAATAAGAGAACAAGCATCGGACATTACATAAAGAAGGAGTAGCGCAGAATTATGACACATCTTCATTAAATTCTCCAAATATTCATTACATGCCTACTACCTGTAAAGCACTATGATAGACCTCAGGGATCAAAGATCTTTCAGTTTAGGGGTGCATGGGGGGGAAGGCAACATGTTCACAAATAATGATAAGATTATTTAAAGAAGGATTAAGTGTATGAAACCAGGGGATCATGGGTTTAGAGCTGGAAGGCATCTGGAAGATCATCTACTTCAATCCTTTCATTTTACAGCTCAGAAAATTGAGGCCCAGAGAGGTGCCAAAGGTCACTCAAGTAGTAAGTAGCAGACATGAAATTTGAAGCAAGGTTCTCTGACTCCAAAACCAGTATTCTTTCCACAGTTCATACTTCTATGTATCGAACATGGTGTGTGTATATATATTAACTTATTATTATAATTATATTAATATAATATATTAATATATACATATATATGTATGTATATATACCTATGTATATACATATATATACCTATATATACATACATATATGTGTGTTGCTGTGTGTATGTATGTATATATGTGTGTGTAAATATACATGCAATATGCTTAATATATTTGTCGTTCATTTGTTTCAGTCATGTCAGACTCTTCATGAATGCTATTTGCAGCTTGCTTGGCAAAGATACTGGAGTGATTTGCCATTCTTTCTCCAATTCTTTTTATAGATGAAGAAATTAAGGCAAACAGGGTTAAGTGACTTGCCTAGAGTTACAGAGCTATTAAGTGCCCAAGGCCTGAATTGAACTCAGGAGTGGGGACTTCTCTACTCGTCCTGATCTAGACCTTGCCGTTTGAACCCAGATGACTCCAAAGGAGAAAGTAAGGTTGATGATTTTGCACAGCCCTCTTCCACTTAAATCCAATTCACTTGCAAGTCATGGCATCACCTTCCTGATGTCACAGTCCTCTTTGAGGACAAAGGACAGACAAGAACCTAAACTCAGGAAGATGAGTCTTCTTGACTCCAGCCCTGGCACCTTATCCACTGTACCATCTCACTACCTACATAATATATGCATCTGTATTACAGATAGATAGGCATCTATGATATGTGTGTATATGTGTGATAGGCAATGGGGAGTCATTTGACAAACACAGGAGCCCTGGGAATAATAGCACCCCCTACATTACAAGTATTGCTTCCTGAACAGACCCTACAAGCCCTCACCTATGGATATAGTTCCTGCAAAGAAGGGATCAGACTTCCTCACTAATTGCCACCAACTACTACCCACTGGGCAGGGAGGCTAGCCTAAATGAAGCAACAAGGCATCCTGGGAGAGAGATAGAAGGTAGGTAGTATGCACCAGGCAGATCAGGCCACCACCACCACCATCTTGAACATCATTTCCACTCAGACCCAATGGAGAAAGCCCAGGACCTTGAACCCAATAGCCTGGGAATAGCAATGCTTCTAGCCCAGTGTTCATAGCCAAAATCCTAGGAAGCATTTCCTATGGAGATGAAACCTGACAGCTCCTTCCAGTGCAACAGTCACATCTACTGAACACCAAGAAATCTTGTCACCTAAGTCTTTGGCACTGTGAAATGGTTCAACATCAGAATCTGGTATGAATTTATCAGTGAAAGGAACATTAAAAAAGGAGCATTACTATCTGGTTTGCTACTGTACTCTGAGGACTATGGGAACTTTTTATATGACTTGCATCTGAAACCTCCCATGTTTACCTTGAGCTCCTTGAAAGCAGAGATTGTAGCACTTTTCTACTTGTATCGCAGCACTTAACACAGTGCTTGCACATAGTAAGTATTCACTGAAGAATTTTGAATAAGGAAATGATCTGATAAGACCTTTACTTTAGGAAACATGCTTTGCCAGATGCAGGAATGAAAGATTGAAGGGGACAGAAATTAGAGTTGGACAGATAGATTAGGAGGCTATTATAAGGGACCAGATGACAGGTAGTGAGGGCCTGAACTAAGGTGGGGACAGTAGAAATCCAAAGGAGGAAGAGTTGAGAGAGGGAGTTCGGAGAATCTAGATGATAGTGGGTGGGGAGAGGGAATAAGGAAGAAGATATGACTGGAAGACTGATATCATTGTTAGCAGGTATTTAGAACCTCCCTTCCACCCAACCAGTTCTGAATCAGAGAGATCAGTGAGACACCAGGGAAGAAAAGGGAAGCCATATAAAATCACCTAGACCCCAAGCATCCCCAGTGTTCTTTTCCTCTGACCTTGAAGACATTTCTGGGTCATGATTCCAGGCATTTTTTCCCATGCTCCTAGTGGCAGGGTTGACCATGGCTGACAAACATTCGTTGCTTGATGCTGCTAAGGCTGTATTGACACTGCCTTAGTTCAATCACTCATAAGTGGATCCTGGAGAACTGTGATAGCTGATACCAGGAGTGCAAATGAGGCAGAGGAGCTGAGAATATAAAATGGATTAAAGGCCACTGGCAAAAAAAAGAGACTGAATGGGGCTCACAGCTTCTATAAGAGATGGGCAAGAGACCATTCCCAATTAGGACTTCCCCTATTTTGCTCACTGGCATAGCCAATATTGGAAGAATTTCTTTCCACTATCCCACCAGCTGCATAACTCCTTCCCCTAATTGTCTCTCCATGCATGCCTCCGAAGCAGGGAAGGTTGGGAGAAGGAAATGAGGCAGGAGTGTATTGGAGTTAATTCAAACTAGCTCTAGAAAACCAAATGTTAAATTTTCAGTGTGAGCATTTGCTTGGAAATGAATAAATGTTACAAATCAGGGCCTGATTTATTGTTTCACTAATTTATTGTATTGTTTCTATATTTAAGAAAGTGATGGGGAAATGTTAATAATGTAGATTAATCTTGAAGGTGTGTCATGAATAATTTTTTTTTTCTGGAGAGTGGGTGGCTAAATGTTTTGCAGCAGACTACAGGGCAGGGCATTGCGGTGAAGCAGTTTCTTTAAAATTCTTCTAAGACATTTCTTTTTACCAATATTCACTCTAGGGTATCTTAATGAATTACTTGGCCACAAAAATGTTGATCATCTGAGTCTATGAATCAGGTGGTCTATCAAGAACAGGTTTCACCAATGGGGGAGGAAGGGGCACAGTACCCCTGAGAAAGCCATGTCAAGATTTTCACAATTGTCACATTTCAAATAGTGGATTCTTCTTTCCCATGTTAAATTCTGAATCAGGCTAGCAGAGCACAGGAGCCTTGTGGCCTCTTGGAGCAATCTTCAAAGCTTGAAGGTGAGCGCTCTCTAGTGAGCAATGGTGATAATGCAGCCATTTGGGAAACAGCCTGAACGGTCACAGTGGAGAAACCCATGGCTACTTGTTTGATAGTAGCACCACCTGGTGACCAAAATGTTTAATACACTCTCCCCCTGATAATTTCTTATGTAAGAAATTTGACAGAGCAGGCATCAGAATTAAACAGAAGTATTCTCTGCTGTGGAATTTATCAAAGACAGGCAAAGTCTGTGATTGTGGAGCAGGAAGATTTAGGAGTAGAAATCTACAGGGTACTTCAGAAGGCAGGAAGGGATGAATTAAGTTTAATATAGTTAATTAACTCCCCTTAGTTTTCATAGTGCTTACAGTACTTCTAGATTCAAATAGCCACGTTGCTGCACATTCATTATTTTGAGAAGTCCTATAGGTTCACCATGAAAATGATACTTGCAAAACATCTCTCCAAATAGTTGTGGTCTCCTAGAAGCTAATTGAAAAGTTAAAAGATTCAGTCATTTATATACTCAGTATTTCATGTTTCCTATTTGCCAAGAACTATGCTAATGCCTTGGGATATATTTTTTTTAAAAGCAAAAACATACTCCCTAGCCTCAAAGAGTTCACATACATTAATGGAGGCAACATGCTAGTAATTATGTATAACTGGATGGATGAATAGATAGACAGATGGATGATGGATGGATGGGGAGAGAGAAGGAGAGAGAGTATAAATAGAAGGTACTATAAGAAGGAAGGTACTACTAGGGGAAGCTGGGGATGAAAATTGAAAAGACCTTTTGCTGAACATGGGATTTGATCTAAATCTCACAGAAGGCCACGTTACAGGCATGGGGCACATCTAGTGAAAAGACACAAAATCAAGAAATGGAGTATCTTATATGAGTAACAACAAATTGCCAGTATGTAGGAATCACAGGGCATACAGAAAAAAGTAGAGCTAAAGAAGACTGAAGAGGTAAGGATCCAGTCTACACATGGTTTTAAAAGCCAAAGGATTTTATATTTGCTCTTGGACGTAACAGACGAAGTTTAAGGGGAAAAGGGTGGTGGTGACTTGGTGAGATTTGTAACAGGAAAATCCATCTAGCAGCTGAATAGAGAATGGATTATACTTGAGGTAAGGAGGCCAAACAGAAGTCGGCTGCAATAATCCAGGGGAGAGACAATGACGTCCTCAGCAGACAGTGGTTCTGGGCAGAGAAGGGAATATATACAAGAGAGGCTGTGAAGGTAGAGATGAAAAGACTTAACAACAGACTGGATATGTGGAGTAAACTAAAGTGAGAAATCAAAGACGACAATGAGATTGTGACCCTGAGTGATTGTTAGAATGTTGGTGCCCTCCAAAGTACATTTGGGAGGAAGGAGAATACCCGAAGAAAATTTAGTTCAAGATGTCCACACTGATGAGGTGAGACTGGAGGTCAGGAGAGATTAGGGCTGGGTGATGATACCTGCACTTACTGGAGCTGAGATCACTGAAACAGTACAGAGAAGATACTTAAGTTAGACCTTGAGGCACATCCATAATGAATGGACATGATATGACTCATCCAGTAAAGGATGAGTTAAACAGGTAGTAGAACCAGGAGATAGCACCGTCAACCTAGAGAGGAGAGAAAATCTAAGGGGTGAAAATAATTGACAGCATCATGGGCTGCAAAGGGAAGAATGAAAGTTGAAAAAAAAAGAGCCATTAAGATCTGGCAATTCAGAGATTATTGGTAACTTTGGGGAAAACATTTTAGTGGAAAAAATGAAATCAGAAGCAGAGGTTAGAAGCAAATGAAAGCAGTGAAGATGTTATGTAGACGGTTTTCTTAAGTTTAGAAAGAAAAGAAATAAAAGATGGTAGCTTGGGATGGCCAAATAAATTGAAGTATTTCTAAGGCTGGGAAAGATACTGGTATGTTCGTAGGCAGCAGAGAGGGAAAGATCAAAAATTAGAGACAATGGAGTTAATAGAGGCCAATCTGCTGGGAAGGAATAGGACCACTGGCACATGCTGATGAATTTGCCTTGCCTAAGAGAAGGGCCACATCTTCCTGTGAGAGGGTGAAGGAGATGGGGAAGAAGATATCTAAATGATGTGAAATCAGGAAAGGGGGCAGCTCTCAATAAACGGCCTCAGTGTTTTCAGTGAAGTATGAAGCAATATCCTCAGCTAAAAGAGTAGGGATAAGAGATATGGGAAGGAATAAAAAGGTTTGGAGTAGTTCCTGCAGAGAAGAGGGAAGCTAATCAATTAATAATAGCTAACATTTAAATAAGGACTATATACTACGTCCAAGCACTCTGCTGAGTGCTTCACAATTATTTCCTTTGCTCCTCCACAACCCTGGGAGTTAGGTAATATTATCTCCATTTTACAGATGAGGAAACTGAAGCAAAAGCCAAGTGATTGCTCAGGATCGCAGAGCTGCTGGGTCCTCCTGACACCACCGCCAAGTGTGGCCTTACTTCAATGCTAATTGCAGTTAAGACGATGCAACCAACAGGACTGACGTTTTCCAGTTTTGTTCAGCAACATGCGAATAGAAGGAAACGGTGAAAGGAAGGTAGAGATGTGTATCCAATCACTATAAAAGGGAAGCCTCAGCAAAGTGTTGCTAAATACAGAATACATCAACGGGAGTGTGTTAGGGTTAGGGAAAGCTTCACAAGAGGTAGGATCAGAAATTTCTTCAATGGAGACAAAGATTAGTGAGTCTATTCCAGGTGATGAGGGATGGCGTTGGAAGTCATCAAGAGTAAGGGAATAGTGAAAAGACGATATGGAAAGTAACCGAATGGGGCAGATATACAGTGTGTGAATACTTTATCTTTAGTTTGAATCAAACTAAAATCCCTTATTTTCACATCAAGTATGCCACCAGTCTATTCTTATACAGGCGATTCTTTGAAGTTAAGTTCAGGACTTTGCATTTATCACTACTAAATTTAATCCTAATTTTGACTTTCCATATCGGATTCTTCAAACATTTTTCATCCTGATTTTGCTACCCAACATATTAGCTATTCCTCCCAGCTAATAAAATGTGAAAATTTATATTTGCCAAAGTCATTTAGAAGATACTAAACAACATAACCATAATCTCTAATAATAATCTCAGCCATACACCACACTTCTAAAAGCCACTATCAATACTGTGTTGTAGTGAATAGCGTTTGGACTTAGAAGTGCAGACCTCGACTAGAATCCTCCTTCAGAAAGGTGTGTAATCCTAGGCTTCTTTGAGCCTAGTTTCCTAATCTATAAAATCTCAGAGTTGTTACAAAGATCCAATGAAATAATGTGTGGAAAGCACTCTGAGATTTAAAGTACTCTATAGGCATAAGCCACCATTATAGTACTAAAAAATTAATCATTCTGGTGGACCATTCATGTGAGTGGTATGATATACTACGCATAAAGGCTTGCTCAAATATTTACTGCAATCAAAGGACAGTTCCCAAATACTCCCTAGCAGTGGGCTTCCTTCTCTCCTTCTAACTGAACCTTGAGACAAGTGGGAAAAAGCATCCTATTTTTCATACAGCTGTTAAGGATCTTCTCTTTTACATTATCCAAGAATGACAGTCCAAACAGAATGTGAATCTAGACTCAGGTTAACACATTTCATATGTGGTAGCCAGGACATCTGAGAATATCCAGATGAATGCAAACATGAAGTAACAATGGCAGGGAGAAAAAATTCAGTGATGCAAAGAAATGCCACATTTCCGTTAGGATGACCAGAATGGATATAAATGGCATGGGAAAAAACCATGAGGGACTGTAAGATCTAGATTAAAAACAGAAAAACAAAACATGCAAACACAAAATAGGGCCTGCTGATTTTTATTTTTTCACTATGATAAATTTATTAGGAAATTTCATTACACATGATTTTTCTCTTTATAAATACAGATAGATATAGATATATCTATAGAGATCCAGGCCTGTGATTTCATGAGCACAAGTAGCTCCTGGTAAAGAGAATTCCTCTGCCAACACAGACCAACAATTACTCTAAAACTTAGTCTTAAATAGCTGCCTGCGGCACCAAGAAGTTAAGTGATTTATGTAGTCACACAGGGAATCAAAGACAGGAACAGAATCCAGTTCATCTGGCTCTGGGGTCAGCCCTTATCTAACCCCAGTATGATGTTCATAGCTACAAACAAAAATACAGGTGAAGTTATGTTTTTCTTCTCTTCCCCCTCACAGCTCGTTTCCCTTTTTTTTTCTCAAACACAGACCTAGCAGTCACCATGATGATTTCCGCCCCTTTTCCGTCTTCATCGCTGGAGCTGCTAGTGTCTTCTTCATTCTTCTCAGGATTGTGTTGTGTTATCTCCTGAGAACTTGAAGAGACAATATTTGAATGCTTAGCAGGTTTTCCCCTTTTGACCTTGTCTGAAGATGTACTTTCAGAATCCTCCCCTAAAGATACATCAAATGATTCTGAGAAACAGGCCTCCCCAACAAAGCCGCCTTCACCACATTTATTCTGTTGACCGGCACTGGAAAGCACTTTTCTTTTTAAATTTTGAGATTTTTCCAATTTATTTTCTTTGTTTTTCTTCCCATTTTTGTCTTTTGTTTTTTCAAGTGATTTAAATTCTCTCTCCATGACAGCAGTTGCTTCTTCTATTTCACCAGCTTCTTCTTCCCTTTCTTTCCTGAGCATACATGTCACAGCTCTGTTAAGTCTCTGACTCTTAATTCTTTTAACATGTCTCTCATGCTGCATCACCCTAAAGAAAGAATCAATGTGGAGCTGTGTCTATAAAAGAAGAAACAAAAACAAATCAGAAAAGGAAGTGAAGTTTATGACTATCTACCCCAAAGAAGAATGGGAACACTTGTAAATAACACCTGATTACTATTTCAGAGAATAATCATTTGGTGCCTTTCAAATGAAGTCAATTCTATCATAGGTGGATTATCTAAAGTAGATCTTATTTTCTAGGTCTTCCTGATTATCCACAAGAAAAAGAAAAAACCCAACCTCTTACTTTCTAGGCTTTACTGATGGCACCTGCACTGAGTCTGCTAATTAAGACCTTTGTTTATATACACATCATCTACCAGATGTATTCCTATTCACTCTTTCTCTGGATGTCATCTTAAGCATTACTCAAGAAACACATTTTCTAAAACCACAGCCGTCCTACTCTTAAAAAAAAGTTAAATATCCTTTGGAAACAATTTATCTTGGTTTTATTGTTTCTCTGTGAATTCTCTTGATTACTGCTTTTAAAAAATAAATATTGCCACCAAACATGGTAGCATACACCTGTAATCTTTGCTACCAGGAGACAGGCCATGGATTGCTTGAGCTAGGGATTTTGGAACTGCAGTAGATTAAGCCAATGGTATATCTGCATTAAATCAGTACCAATAAAGTAACTCCATGGGAAAAGAAGGCCACCAGACTGCCCAAGGAAGGGAAAACCTGCTTAAATAAGAAACAGAGCAGATCGAAGCTCCTGTGCTGATTTGGGTAGGATCTGGCTCCTGACTAGCTGCTGCGTTTACAGCCGGGGTGAGGTCGGGAGAACCAATCTGAAAAGAACACAACAAAAACTGCCCCCAAATTTAGCAAGAATTAGGGAAGCACTAAATGTCACTCCAATTACAATCTACCCAGTTATCTCATAATCTTCTTGTAAAATACATGTAATAATAGTAATCTCTTGAAAAAGCACATCTGATACAACGCAGAGCCAAAATGGCAGAGTAGAGAAAGCACTACAGCCATGCTCTCCCAATACTCCCCTCCAAACAACTTTAAAACGAGACCTTAAATCAAATTCTGGAGTGGGAGAACCAAGAAAAGGTCAGAGGTTGTACGGAGGGATCTGTGACACCAGAGGGGAGGCTGGCTCAGAGAACCGGCCACATCAGCTGCGGGCCTTGGAAGCAATGACAATAGCAGCTGCAGCTTCAGGAGCTCTCAAGCCAGACAGTGGACAACTAGTCACAAAGAGATAACAGGGGACCATGAGCACAGTGCCCATACACAGTTCTCGGTCACAGTTCCAGGGTACAGAGGAGAGCTTTTGGTCACCAAGGATCAAGAGCCCTTCCTGGAAAGGATCAGAGTGCAGACCAGGAGAGCAGTAACCACACCTCTATCCAGATCATCCCATCTTAGAAGCACTGAAAACATCTAAACCCCCCAAATTAGTTCTAAAACACCTGAAACTTGGGAAGGTGCCTGCTCCCCCACTGCCCCAAGTGAACAGAACCCAAAGGAAACAAGAAGCACGAAGTCAAGAAAAAGGCTGAAAAAAACAAGCAAGTAATAACAAATAAGAACCTGACCATTAAAAAAAAACACTATAGTGACAGGGAAGATCGAGAAACAAACTCAGAAGAGGAAATCATGTCAAAACATTTATAAGTAATTCCTCAAAAGGGAAAAAATTTTGCATTAGACATAAGCCTAACAAGAATTAATGGAAGAGCTAAAAACTGATTTTGAAAATAAAATGATCCAGTGGTAGAAAAAAAATTAGGAAAAGAAATGAGAGCAACACAAGAAAATGATGAAGAGATAATTAACAGCTTGTTAAAAGAGGCACAAAAAAATACTGAAAATAACACCTTAAAAAATTGGTCAGACAGTAAAAGAAGTACAATACTCCACTAAAAAAAGAATTTCTTAAAAAGTAGAACTGGCCAAATGTAAAGAAAAACAAAAGCTTATTGAAGAAAATAATTCCTCAAGATTAGAACTGGGGCCACAAGTGGAAGCTAGGGGCTCCATGAGACATCAAGACTCAATAAAACAAAGACCAAAAAAAAAGAAAATGTGAAATATCTCTTCAGAAAAAGAAATAATGTGGAAAATAGCATTATGGGACTATCTGAATGCCATGATCAAAGAAAGAATCTAGACATAATATTTCAAGAAATTATATATCCTAGAACCAGAGGGTAAAATAGAAAATGAAAGACTCCATCACTTACTTCCTGAATGAAGTCCCAAAATGAAAACTCAAAGGAGTAAAGCTGCCAAATTCTAGGGCTCCCAGCTCTAAGAGAATATACTTCAAGCAGCCAGAAAGAAATTATACCACAGAGCCACAGTCTGGTTCACAAAAGATTTAGCAGCTACTATATTAAATGAGCAGAGGGCTTGGAATATGACCCAAAGACAAAAGAACTGGGACCATAACTAAGAATAACTTACCCAGTAAAGCTGAATATAATCCTTCTGGGGAAAAATGGATACTTAATAAACTAGAAGACCATCAAGCATTTCTAATGAAAAGACCAGAGATGTGGTCTTTAAATACAATACTCAAGCATAAAAACATAAACATGAAAGAGAAATCACAAGTGACTCAGCAAGGTCAAACTATTTACATTCCTACATAGGAAGATAATCATGTAACACCTTAAGAACTTTATCCTCATTAGGGCAATCAGCTGATTACATGGGGATGATCTTTAAAAACAAGTAAATGAACAAGAAAGGAGGCTACACTGAAAGATGGGGAAAGAAGAAGTAGGGGAAATTATCTCACACAACAAAGGCATGCAAGGAAAATGAGTGAGGAGACAATGCTTGAACCTCCCTGGCACCTAAATTGGTTCAAAGAAAGAAGAATACATATACACACACACTCAGCTGTGTATCAAAATCTATCTTAAGAAAACTGGGGAGGAAGAGTGATATAAGAGAAGGCTGATTAAGGGAAGTGGGGATCAGAAACAAAACAGATTTTTTGGGGAGGGAACAGGATAAAAATAGAGAAAGGATAAACAAAAGAAACGAGGATGGAGGGAAAGACACAGTAATCATAAATGTGAAGGTGAATAGGATGAGCCATCCCATAAAACAGAAGCAGATAGAGGAATGGAGTAGAAACCAGAATCCAGCAATATGCTGTTTACTACAAGAAACATACTTGAAACAGAAAGTCACACACAGACTTAAAATGAGGGGCTGGAAGCAGAAGGTATTATGCTTCAGCTGAAGTAAAAGAGGCAAGAATAGAGGTAATGATCCCAGACAAAAACCAAAGCAAAAACAGATCTAACTGAAAAAATAAGCAGAGAAACCTCATCTTGCTAAAAGGTACCATATGCAATCTATTCACCAAATGGCAAAACTTCAACACCTATGTTGATAGCACAGCACATGTACCAATAATACATGCACAAAATGACATAGCATCCAAATTTTTAATGGAAAAGTTAAATGAGTTAAAGGAGGAAATAAAAGATTAGAACTATATTAGTGGAGCACCTCACTTTCCCCTCTCAAAGCTAGATAAATCTAATTATAAGATAAAGAAAAAAAAGAAAGTAAGGAGGTGAATAGAATTTTAGAAGACATATATAATAGATCTCTGGAGAAAACTGAAGGAGAAAGAAAGGAGTAAACTTTTGTCTTAGCTGAACATGGCACCTGCACCAAAAATGGCCATGTCCTGGGATATAAAAACTTCACAAACAAAAGCAGAAAAGCAGAAACATTAAATGTACTCTTTTCAGAGCATAATGTAATAATAATTTCATTGGAAATTAAATAATCTAATCCTAGAAAATGAGTCGGGGGGGCGGAGTCAAGATGGCAGAGTAGAAAGACTCACATTTGCTAGCTCCGAACCCACAGCCCATGGATTTCCTCTAAAAGAACTCCTGACAAATTCTGGAACAGTGGAAGCCATGCAGCAACACAGTGAAGGAGATTTCCGTTGCAGAGAGCCCTGAAAAGCCGACCCCAGGGGTCCATCGAGCCCCAGACGGAAGCGGAGCCCTGCCCTGCCCCGGCTGCGCGGCACTGAGAGGAGCGAGCAGATTCAAGCAGACTTCAGGGACCGTAATCTCCGGCGGCCTCGAAGGTCCCTCCACCCACAGACTCAAAGGTCAGTGAGAGACGGGCTGAGAGGGCAGCTAGGTATCTCCGGAACTTGGACCCCCTCGGGAGGCAGCCGCTGCTGCAGAGGCAGAGGCAACTGAGGCCAGAGGCTCCCAGAGCAGGCAGGAGCTTAGCAGCAGCTCCATTACAAAAGGTCTCTGCATAAACCCCCTGAGGGAACTGAGCCTGGGAGGCAGTCCTGCACCCACCTGAGAACCAGCAGATAAGCTCCCGTTGAATACCAGTCAGGCCTGCTGCCGAAAGCCCTGAGGCTGGGGAGCAGCATTTGAATCTCAGACCCCAAGCACTAGCTAGGCAGACCTGGGCCTGGGGTGGAGAGGACTCTCAGAAGTCAAGTAACTGGCTGGGAAAATGCCCAGAAAAGGGAAAAAAACTAAGACCATAGAAGGTTATTTTCTTGAGAAGATGATTCCGCCATTCCTCTCTGACGACGAAGAGATCTGCTTACCATCAGGTAAAGACATAGGAGTCAAAGCCTCTGTGTCCCAAATATCTGAAATAGATATCCCGTGGGCTCAGGCCATGGAAGAGCTCAAAAAGGATTTTGAAAATCAAGTTAGACAGGTGGAGGAAAAAC